>PKML01075741.1:341187-400736 GCA_002933935.1 Eutrema yunnanense
AAAAAAAAAAAAAATTAATGTAAAAAAAAAAAAAATTACCTGGACCCCGGGCGGTCGCACCTATTGCCCTACCCTTTGAGCCGGCACTGACTATAAACTATGTAAATTTAGATCAAAACTATTTAGTTAAACTTATATATGGCTTTTCATAGTTTTGATCTAAATTTATCAGTTGAAAATAATGAAATAGATTTTTTTATTGATTTAAATGAAAGTCCATCAAGAAAGTTTATTTCATCGGATAATTCAGGTATTTTTATTTCTCGTATTTATTATATTATTATTTCTAGTATTTCATCAGAGTATTTTGTAATGTTTATGTTATTTTTTTCTACTTCCAATGATTTGAAATATACTTCGTATATGTTTACTTTCGTATATGTTTACATTTTAGATACATAAACATAGAATACGGCATATTTTATTTTGTGATTATATTGTTATAGTAACTTTCTCTAGTTATATTGTTGAAGTAATTATCTCTTTGAATTCGTAATAGGAGTTTTCATTTTATATTTTAATATTTGTGATAGGTGGAAACATTGAGATATCACAATATTCTCAAGAAACAAAAATAAAAACTCAGAAAATCAAAAATTATGAAATAGAGGGAGTATATCTTTATAAGAAAAAATATAACATCCTATCCCAACCAAGAATCAGTCTTAACACCCCTTATTTTTTAAGAGGTTTTTATATGTAAAATCACTTATTTGAAGTTTCTAAAAGATTTTAGCACTTTTTGAACTTATTTAAGAAATGAACACTTATTTCATTATTCATGACAATTTCACCACTGTACAGTACGGCGTGTACATATGTGGACAATGTGTACGTATGTAGACGGTATACAATACGGATATACAGAGAAAGGGGTATTTTGTCATTTATACGCTAAAAGATGACAAAAAATGTGTTAACTTTGTAAGCAAAGTTGAAATAAGTGACAATCTGTACAATTATGTCTTTTTAAAAAATAAATATCGATTAAAGACTTTGAAACTTGTCCAAACCAAAAAGACCATTGTAAACTTTTTATGGGCTTTGTTCTTCTGCGTCGTTAAAGACTTTGAAACACATGATGAATATACGGAACAAAAAGTCACCTCTTAAAAAAAAATACTCTCTCTATTTTTATATAAGTGATGTTTAAGATTTTTGCACATATATTAAAGATTTATTTAATTTTTATTTTTTCTATATTAAAAAATTATTCATTGTACATTTAAACACAATTCAACCAGTAAAAAATCAATATGCAAAATACAAATGATTAAAAATAATAAAAAACTATTTAATTTTGTATTGATTTGTGAGAACATAACTTATTTGAGAACAAAAAAACCTCCAAAACATCATTTATTATAGAACGCATGGAGTACAATGTAACCACTTGGTCCACTAGCCCAAAACTATGTTGGTTATATTCATAAATTTTGTTTGAATCAAATCTGCATACACAAAAATGTATGTGTGGATAGTTAAAATATTTATATACATGTATACAAATTATATGTCTGCATTTATAAAATTGTTACCATGTTATATATAATTCATTGCTGATTATTCGTTTCAGTATAATTATTGTTTTAGAAAATTTATATTGTTTGGAAATAGATGTCGTATTCAAAATTTTATGTAAGTTTTTATGGGTCACAAATACCTATTTTAATCCTAGTCAAAATTAAATAAGATATAGTTTGAAGAATTACATGTTTTCTAGAGACGTGATAGTATATTTACTAAGTTTATTAATTAGTGCGAAAACTGATAAGTGTCTAAACAATCTATTTATAATATTGAAACCAAAAGGATAATTTAGATAATGTTGTCCTAATGATTTGTAGTCTATTAGTATATGTACAAGTTTCCTAATTCAGATTCAAATGCGAGTGTGTGTGAATTGTAGACGGAAAATATGGTGTCCTATCGATGATCGTTTACCAAAATTTGAATCTGATAGTGCTCTTAAACTCTTAATTGAACTTCTTCAAATAGTTATTATAAACAATAATCATGTAGTCAAAAAATAAAAAAACAAAACAAAAAGCATATAAAGTGCTTATATAGTTATTTATATTACTTCTCGAAAAATAATATTATAATGAGCTAAAATCCATAAAGGGGTCTCTCTAAACCTTAAAACTTCTCTGGCCTTCCTCTATTTTCATCTCTCACAAATATCTTCTCCTTTGTTAAAACCCTAAAATTATCAGAGTTTCCAGCTTTTAGAGAGAGAAAGAGAGAGAGAGAGAGTGAGCTTTATAAAAGAGAAGATCTGTACCTATATATATATACATAGGGAATACATATTCTCCAATCTTTGAAAGGTAGTCTTGATCATTAATTTTTCTTTCCCCAATCCTTGATTATTGAATCTTCCTTTCAATTCTTTTGATTGGCTTAGAGCTTGGTATATTGATCATATCAAAGTGGGTAGGAGCAATAAAGTGATTGATTAACCCAAACACAAACCAAACAGATTTGACTCAAAAAAGGGAAAATGAATTCTAATAACTGGCTTGGCTTCCCTCTTTCACCAAACCACTCTTCTTTGCCTCCTCATGAATACAACCTTGGCTTGGTCAGCGACCATATGGACAACCCTTTTCAAACACAAGGTAATATCTATACACTACATATATGCTTCTCTTTTGTGTATATTTGTAAACTAAAAAAAAATACAAATTGTATGTTTGTAGAGTGGAATATGATGAATCCACACGGTGAAGGAGGAGAGGTTCCAAAAGTGGCTGATTTTCTCGGTGTGAGCAAACCGGGAGAAAACCAATCCGACCACCTCGTAGCTTACAACGACTCGGATTACTACTTCCATAACAATAGCTTGATGCCTACCGTCCAATCAAACGACGTCGTCGTAGCTTGTGACTCCAATACTCCTAATAACAGCTATGAGCTTCAGGAGAGTGCTCACAATCTACAGTCACTAACTTTGTCCATGGGGACCACCGGTGGTAATAACGCTGCCGCCAAAGCTTCACCGTCCGAGACCACCGGGGATAACACTAGCGGTGGAGCAGTAGCCGTTGTTGAGACGGCCACGCCGAGGCGGGCTTTGGACACTTTCGGACAACGAACCTCGATCTATCGTGGTGTCACAAGGTTATATATGTGACTCATTACTCACTTCTTTGATTCGTTAAAGATTTTTTTTTATCTTAAATTGGATTTTGATGATGAAATGTATGTGTATGGTTTTGGTTCAATTATATTTAGGCATCGATGGACCGGTCGATATGAAGCTCACCTGTGGGATAATAGTTGTAGAAGGGAAGGCCAGTCTAGGAAAGGAAGACAAGGTAAGTAATTTATTTCCACTTAATCAGGTCGTGTCTTTTACTTTGATTTGGCTCATATATTCTAACTATGTTTATATATTTTCTTCATTCTTTGCTCTTGCTGCATAAATTCTTGGGGATTCAATAAACAATATCTAGTTTACTTGGGTGAGTACATCGAATTGGATTCTTCTTTATAATCATACTCGTGGATTAATCATATTTTTTTCGTTAACGGGAACTATATTAAATCAAATTCTTGGTATAGGTGGGTATGACAAAGAAGACAAAGCAGCAAGATCGTATGATCTAGCTGCACTTAAGTACTGGGGTCCCTCAACTACTACTAATTTCCCGGTATGTTAATTCATATTTTCGTGAAATATTCTCTTGATTATTTATTATGTATGTATGATTCTAATAGTTGATTCATTAATATATATGTCAGATTACTAACTACGAGAAAGAAGTAGAGGAAATGAAGCACATGACGAGACAAGAGTTCGTGGCTGCTATTAGAAGGTGTTTTGTTTGTTGTTTTCAATGGGCACTTGTTCATATAAATCGAAACTTGTCTAATATAATAACAACTTTATGTACGCGTTAATCACAGGAAAAGTAGCGGATTCTCACGAGGCGCTTCTATGTATCGAGGAGTAACAAGGTTTATATATATACAGATATATACAAATATTCACATAATATTCGTCTTACTAATTAACATATGCTATTAATTAAACATGTTTACTTTGTTATATGTTTATATATAGGCACCACCAACATGGAAGATGGCAAGCAAGGATCGGCCGAGTCGCCGGAAACAAAGATCTCTACTTGGGAACCTTTAGTAAGTATTTTGTTATTAGACATTAACTGCGTTTGGCACGCAAACCATTAAAGAATCGTCTCAAATTATCAAGAACCTACAATTTAAGTCAAAAAGTGAATTAAAGAAAATTACATATATATACTTATTTGGTAATAAAAAAAACCTTTAGAATCAACAAACCATATAAGAGTCGTTTCAAATAATCTAGAACCTACAATTTTAAATTAAATTAAAGAAACCTAATTCACATACATACTAATTTGTTTTTTTTAAATAACTTTAGAATCGGCATGTTTTAACACAAGGTTCTTCAACATAATCTTACGTTAACGATATGGTTTGTTCTGTCCAGGCACTGAGGAAGAAGCAGCAGAAGCTTATGATATAGCCGCGATAAAGTTCAGAGGACTCAACGCAGTGACCAACTTCGAGATCAACCGATACGACGTAAAAGCCATCCTAGAGAGTAGTACTCTTCCCATAGGAGGAGGCGCGGCTAAGCGGCTCAAAGAAGCCCAGGCTCTTGAATCTTCATCAAGAAAACGCGAAGCCGAGATGATAGCCCTTGGTTCAAGTTTCCAATACGGTGGGGGCTCGAGCTCAGGCTCTGGCTCCAGCTCATCAAGGCTTCAGCTCCAACCTTACCCTCTAAGCATTCAACAACCATTAGAGCCTTTTCTATCTCTTCAAAACAATGACATCTCTCATTACAACAACAATAATGCCCATGATTCCTCCTCTTTTAACCACCATAGCTATATCCAGACGCAGCTTCATCTTCATCAACAAACCAACAATTACTTGCAGCAACAATCGAGTCAGAACTCGCAGCAGCTCTACAACGCGTATCTCCATAGCAATCCGAATCTGCTTCATGGCCTTGTCTCCACCTCTATCATTGACAACAGCAACAATGGAGGCAGCTCTAGTGGGAGCTACAACACCGCAGCGTTTCTTGGGAATCACGGCATTGGTATTGGGTCGAGCTCGACCATTGGATCGACCGAAGAGTTCCCAACCGTTAAAACAGATTACGATATGCCTTCGAGTGATGGCACCGGAGGGTATGGTGGCTGGACCGGTGAGTCTGTTCAGGGGTCGAATCCTGGTGGTGTTTTCACTATGTGGAATGAATGAAAAGGGATCTGTTTCTTGCGGCACAATTGATCCTATTTAAAAAAATTAATAGGATCAATTTAGAAGGGACTTTTGGTATAAGAATTTAGGTAACGCATTCATAGCAAAAAAAAATAAAAAATTTAGGTAACGCAAGCGGTTCTTTTTTAAATTGACGGCGAATGTGATGATTCTCGGTGGTTAAATGGTTCTTGAGGGTTAGGGTTTTATGGGTACTCAATTAAGTTCAAGAGTACCCAAATTTTGTTTAAAGCTAACCCTTTTGACTAATTTCCAAACTTGTAATTCGTTTATATGTATGTTTCTCTAGTTCTTACTATTTTATTATCCACACTGAAGCTAGCCGACAAAAAGGTCAATAATTAGAAAAATAGTTTGTTAAAAAAAAAAAAAAATTCTTCTTGAAAGCAATAGCCAATTCAACAATATGTATCATATAATATTAATTTTTTTTAATGTCATTATCGAACAAGATGTATAGAATCCAAAATAACAACCCTTTTCTTGATATTTTAATACCACTTTACATAGCTTACTATTTTGAGGGAGGCCTCAATAAGCAAAGAAGAGAAATTTATAACTGCAAAAAAAAAAGAGGCAAAGCCGGCCCAATATATACTTTATACGAATTAACTACAATCCAAAACATCGTAAAAGGTAGTGGGAACCCTCTAATTAAGAAAGCAATTCCAATGGATTATACACATATATAACATAGTTAAGCTAAATTAATTAGATACTAACATTAACATTGAGTACAAAAGAACACAACCATTAAAAATGGTGTCTCAAGGACTTTCCTTTACCTTAGTTTTTCTCTTGGCAACCCTAATCTCACTTGGTGAAGCCAATAGCAACCGTAAGCTCCTGCAAACTCCCACTAACTACCAACCGCTACATTCTCCTCTTCCATCTCCGGTGTATTCTCCCCCGGCTGATCTTCCTCCTCCTCCTCCATCTGCGGTCTATTCTCCTCCGGGTGATCTCCCTCCTCCTCCTAGTCCGGTCTATTCACCTCCGGTTGATCTTCCTCCTCCTCCGGGTGATCTCCCTCCTCCTCCTAGTCCGGACTATTCACCTCCGGTTGATCTTCCTCTTCCTCCTACTCCGATCTATCCTCCTCCTCAAGCTTACAAAGCCTTCTATTATAGGAAATCTCCACCACCACCACCTTCCCGCAAACCATGGTGGTGGTTGTTGTGAAGCCTTAAGACATAAATGCATTAAATATGTAATGTCTTTGATGTCTCTTTATTTCCCCGAGGTTACTGCGATATATTTCAATTACGTTTTTTTTTTTGCTCTACTAGAATGAGTGAAATTTGATCCATCATCCATGCATTAACACTTTATTTAACCTTTTTGTTGTATTGTATTGATTCTTTTCGATTAATTTGTGATGATTTCTTCTTTTTTTGTTCAAATATGATTTCAAAATTCTGACTAATCACAATTTACTGTCTTCGTTGGTCGAACTAAGGACTTGTTTGTTACTTTTAAGAATCATAATCAAAGTAATTGGTAATAATATATCGACGATGTTTTTTATATACTATGTTACATCTAGCTACCTTCATTTTCAATGTGAAAAATTATAACATTCTATAAGAAATAAAAAATACAACCACCATTTTTGCTTTACAGTTTACACCCAAAAAAAAAAAAATTATCACCCAACTCAAATGAATAAAAATCAAAACCGGACCAAACTAATTAATACTCTGTGTCACAATAAATATCATCTTAGATTATTTTTTTGTAAAGAAAACTAATTGAGTTTTAAGATTTTAATGGAAGTATTGACTAGAAAATATCTAGCTAATTTCCCATATTTAACATAACTCCCAAACTCAAATTTTTAAAGAAAAGTATCATAAAAAAATTAAGTTTTTTTTTTTTTTAATTAGTGTAAAAAATATCAACAGATTCAAATTATATTATCTTATCTCTAATGCTTATTGTTTTCCAAAAAGAGCTGACTATAAAAAAAAATCAATAATTAGTGAAAACACTCTGTAAGTTTGTTTACAAATCATTAATGAAAGACGACTTTTTTTCTATTGGTAAAATATTTTAGAGAAACGTACTGTTTAGAGGGAGGCCTCAATGGTGAAGAAGAGAAACTTAATGCAAACAAGAAAGCAAAGCCGGCTAAATATAGAAATCCAAAATCATATATTAAAAGTTAGTGGTAACCCTCCAAGAGAGATTCCAATGCATATAAACATAGTTAAGTTTAATTAGGATCTTACCATTAAGATTGCGTACACAGAACACAAGCATTAATCAACAATGGTGTCCAAAGGTCTTTCCTTCACCCTAGTTTTTCTCTTGGCAACCCTAAATACCACATTTGGTGAAGCCAATAACAACCGTAAGCTCTTTCAATCTCACACTAGCTACCAACCACTACATTCTCCTCTTCCATCTCCGATCTATTCTCCTGATCCGCTTGATCTTCATGATCCTCAAGGTTACAAAGCCTTTTTTTATAGGAAATCTCCATCACCACCTTCCCGCAAACCATGGTGGTGGTTGCTGTAAAGTGTTAAGACGTTGTCTACTATATTTACCTACTCATGCAATGTCTTATTACAACAATAAGAATGCATTCATTTACTTGTCTTTGATGTCCATGACGTTTCTTCTATATATTTCAATAACGATTTTTTTTTTTTTTTTTTTTTTTTGCAGTTTTGTAGTGTGAGTTGGTCTAGGCATTAACGGTTTATTTAACATCTTTTGTTGTATTGTAGTATTTGATTTGTCTTGACTAAACATAAATACGTATATAAACCAATAAATCGACCAAAATCAAAAATTTAATAAATAAACATAAATACGTATATCTTCGTTGATTGACTAACAACTTGTTTGTTACACATTCTGTAAGAGATAATCAATAAATCGACCAAAATCAAAAATTTAATTTTCTTTTGCAAGTTAGACAAAAATACTTGAATATAAACCAAACTTAACTAAATAAAAATTCAAAACCGGACCAACCTAATCAATACTAGATTTGAATCATTGATTTTACTTTAACTACTAACTAGTTTTATTTTTATTTAAATTAAAAACTCTAAACACAATGCTCATGATTCAAAACCGAACCAAACTGGCCATACATTTTTTTTTTTAAAACGAACCAAACCGTAATTGACGTCTTGTCTTACAACCATGCATTTTGGTTTAGCTCGGTCTTGACAACATAGAGTTACGTCATAGCAACCAATAGAACAAATAGTGTGACTGAGTGTGAATGTTAATTTATCAACAAAGAAGAGGCAGAGAACAGAGAAACCGAAAAGCCCGACCTTTAACCCGTGTGCCTGCTAACATGGGGTATCCTGGGGTATATTATCTTCTCATCCACCTCCAAAGATAATATTAAACGTCAACAAGGTGTATAACTGAGTCTGATGATGCAGTGATGGACCATAATAAGACGGGATGTCAAAGCCCACCTGAATGTCCTAAGCTGTGTACAACAGTTGTGGTTTCTTCGGAAGTCCAACATGTGTTCAAATTGTCACACGACTATGGTGTTTCAGAACAACAGGGAACTATAAGTTTGTTTCTGCAGTGGCTGGATCACGAACCGTGTCTGCGTTTACATCATTAAATGTTGAAACCAAATCCGTGGAGCCAAAGGCTGTCTCGATACGACATCTTCTCATGCCACTAACAGAGAGATATATCACTAGAAGAAACAAAGACTAAAGAAGGACCAAACAGATGCATTACTTGCAATAAACGGGTTGGTTCTGACAGGATTTAAGTGTTGTTCTGCGGGTCACACCGCTATGCATACAAACACGATTGCTCAGTTGCCATGCCGCTTCATAGGAAGCCATAGCTAAAAAAAACCCAGTTGTGAAAGCAGAGAAGCTCGACAAAATCTAAGTAAAAGCATCCCAACACCAAAACACCTGTCCAGGTATCCTTCATGTAATCTAAAGATTCCATCTCTGCAATATTGTGGTGTTAAAATCTATATATATTGTGTTACTGCAGAGAAAATCCTTTACTAATGCCAATTAGTGGCGGATCCAGACATTATTTTGACTGGGATCAATTTATCAGTTATAAAAATAAAGAATATGAAAAATGTGTCAAGAAGGATTTGAACCTAGGTTGAGGGGTTCAATAAGCCACATTTACTAATTATGTTACTGATTTTCCTTTGTTTTTATGTACAAAAACAAATATATAAGGATTTAAGGGGTGTCATATGACCCCTATCCTCTTTAGTGGGTTCGCCACTGATGCCAATGGTCTTTGATGTTCTTGAGTCTTCATATGAACAATTCAGGTCTTCTCTAAACCTTTACATATCCAAATATTTAGTCAAAATGTATGTATTATGAAAGAGCCATTTCAAAAATGTGACTGTCTATATATAATATATTATTATTGGTTTGTTCTAACTTCTAACCAAAAGAGTTTAAAGGAGATCTTGAGAGTTGAGACTGTACAGATTTTCTTTGGTTGTTAAAACAATTATGTAACAAATAGTCATGAAATTCACATTTGGGTCAAATAAGTTTCACATTTGAATGCCAAAATAAATAAAACAAAATGTAGTAAACTCAGAGAATGTTTTTTGGTCTAAAAGTGTAAAAGCGTGAAAGAGACATATTAACAACAATAATAAAAACTCTATGTGATGATAGTAGGCCACAAACATGTCAACAACAACAGTCTGAAATCTCAAGCAAATTGCTTTGGTCGTCTTACCTGTCAATTGAATCTTCTTCCTCTCTTTTCTTAATTTTCCATTTAAATAATGTTCCCTCACTTTCTCTGACCTTTCTTTGCTTCATCTTCAAATCTTCCCTCTCTATCTTGTTCAAAAAAGGAAAAAAAAAAAAACAAATTACGAAACTTTCTTCTTCACAATATTTCAAAATCAAAATTTGGTTAAAGGGTCCCAGTTTTTCTTTCTCTTCTTGCCTGATCCTTTAATTTTTTTTTGATTCTCATAGAATTTAATGCTCATGGCTTTTATATGAATCCTCTGAAGCGTACAGGCTCCGTTGAACAGTAAAATCTTGTGAAAGTTGGATCCTTTTAATACCGACAGAGGAAGATCCCAGATGGCAAACAAGGTAAGTGAAACAGCTTCGAAGATGGATGATTATGAGGTCGTGGAACAGATCGGAAGAGGCGCTTTCGGTTCTGCTTTTCTTGTAATTCACAAGTCCGAGAGACGAAGGTACCTGAAATTTTCGAAGTTTTTCTTTATCTGTTGTTCTGATCTGGTTTGAGATCAAATCTATGGCTTGTTCTTTGTAGGTATGTGGTGAAGAAGATTCGTTTGGCTAAACAAACAGAGAGATGCAAGCTTGCTGCGATCCAAGAGGTTAATTAATTACATTAGCAAGCTTTTTAAACTTGTAAATCTTTATTATATCCAACGGTGATTTCTTGAAAATCATTATGTGCTTTGTTCTTTGTCTCTCGATGAAATTCAGATGAGTTTGATATCAAAGCTTAAGAGTCCTTATATTGTGGAGTACAAAGATTCATGGGTTGAAAAGGTGATATAGTCTTGTTCAAAGCTCATAATCAAGCGCAAATTTCGCAGATAATTCTAACTTCTTTTTTTAACTGGTTATGCAGGATTGTGTATGCATTGTAACTAGTTATTGTGAGGGTGGAGACATGTAAGGCAATCATTTCACATTCCAGTTTTATGCTTCTTTGGTTATTCTCTGGTGGTTCATTTTTAACTGATTTTGATAAATGCAGGACTCAAATGATAAAGAAAGCTAGAGGAACATTCGCGTCCGAAGAAGTTAGCAATCAATAAGGGAATTTATTTGGTATAGACGAGTAATGAATTGATATTGAATCTAACTTAGGATTATCTCTTCTTCTCTGTAGAAACTCTGCAGATGGATGGTGCAGCTATTGTTGGCTATAGATTACCTCCATAACAATCGAGTTCTTCACCGTGATCTTAAGGTAACTCAACTTCTATTACTCTCTATGCTTCTTTTGCTTCAATGGAACATATCACTCATTAACAGTGCAAAACAAATTTTTACAGTGCTCCAACATATTCCTCACCAAAGAAAATGAGATACGATTAGGTACAAAAAAAATCAGATGCAAAATCATCTCTTTGTTACCTCTTAAGAAGTTGATTTGAACCTCTGTATTTTCCAGGTGACTTTGGCCTTGCAAAACTTCTTGGCAAAGACGACCTCGCTTCCTCAGTAATGCTAATATTCCATTAGGATTTATAGCTTCTCGTTGAAGTATTTCTAAATCATTTTGTTTGTTTTATAGATTGTGGGAACACCAAACTACATGTGCCCTGAACTTCTTGCAGATATACCTTATGGTTACAAATCTGATATTTGGTCTTTAGGTTTAATCTCTTTCTTTCTTTTTTTAACTTTTGATTTCTTTTAAATTTCTGTTCTTGGTTTCTCACAAAGATTTTGGTTTTACAGGTTGCTGTATGTTTGAAGTAGCTGCACACCAACCGGCCTTCAAGGCTCCTGTAAGAAGTTTCCCATTTCGACGAGTTAAATCTGAAATTCCTTTCGAACTTCTGAAAATTCTGTTTCTTGGAAACAGGACATGGCTGGACTCATCAACAAGATTAACCGCTCTTCGCTTTCTCCTCTCCCGGTCATGTATTCCTCTTCATTGTGAGCATCCATATACATATACATTTAGTTTAGTTTATTGTAAACAAGCTTTGAGTGTTAAAAATGAATTTCTAACAATGTTTTCAGAAAAAGACTGATCAAAAGCATGTTGCGAAAGAACCCTGAACATAGACCAACTGTGAGTTGATGATTTCCGTTAGTTTCTTCTTTTTTGCGGCTTTTCTTTCGCGGTTCCTTCTAACTATTTTAACTGTTAAATGTTCTTTATAGGCTGCAGAATTGTTAAGACATCCTCACTTACAGCCATATCTTGCACAATGCCAAAATTTGTCTCCAGTTTTCAAACCGGTTGTGTCCAAATCAGAACACAACACCTACGGAAACAGAACAGGCGAGACCCGTCTCCCCCCAATGACAGGCACTGCCAAATCCGTGAAAACGCCCATTAAACATAATCAAATAGTAACGGAAGAAGCAGAGGAAAGAGAGAAGAGAAACAAGAATACAAGTTCTAGTTCAAAAGAGAAAGAGAGACCAGCAAAGAGCCAAGAAATGTCATTGATAAGCACATTAACGCTACTACGTGAATATCAGAAGAAGAGCCCGAGAAGCGAGGAGAGAGCAGAAGCATTGGAATCTTTGCTGGAGCTTTGTGCAGGTTTACTTAGGCAAGAAAAGTTCGATGAGCTCGAAGGAGTCTTGAAACCTTTTGGAGATGAAACAGTTTCATCAAGAGAAACCGCGATTTGGCTAACCAAAAGTCTCATGAATGTAAAGAGAAAGCAAAACGATGATGAAACCAATTCTTAAAAAGAAACACTAACCAAAACTTTTTTCATGAAACCATTTTGTGTGTCAAAGACATTAATCGAAAAGCAATGAAGTTATTGATCAGATTCATAAAAGTTTATCAACAGACCTAATATAGAATAATGTTATTATTATTATCATACTCATAATATTAGTGTAATAACTTACACAATGAGATAATACATCAAAATGGGTTATTTGACAAAATTATTTTCCAATGAAGTTAAGGAACAAATCAGAACAAAAAAAAGAGTTTTGTTATATATGTCTCTTAGAAGAGCCCTCCTCATTATGTCTTTTTTTACTGCAAGAGAAGAGCCAAGAAGGCGGAGAGTGATGCAGCAACGATGGAGCCAACCACCGGAAAAGCCACGGTGGCGGAAGAAGCACCTGGTGCTGGTGCTGGAGACTCCATGGTAGCCGCGGTGACTGAGCTCACTAACACGGCCGAGATAAAGAGGGCCACAAAAAAGTTGTTGACGTTCCTCATTTCCATTATTTCTTTTGTATGTTTTGTATTTTTTTTATTTTTTTTTTGTGTTTTTCTGTTTTTTTATCTGATGCCTTAAAGGTGAAGGTGGTGAAGGTATTTATACTATAAAAATTTGTGGAATGAGAAAAAGAGAGAGTTTCAAGGTCTGCCATTAATTAGCAAGACAGTATTCTCTAATTTTTGTTGCTAAATTTAGGAATGAATTAATGGCAAAAGTAAAATAGAACGATAATTGTTTGAATGAGTCTCGAATAAAAAAAAAAAGGGAAAGAAACTTTTATTTTTGCAAACGCACCTTTGGTCCACAGATGATCACATGGGTTTACAGTGACATTTGCCAGAAATTAGTAAATTAAGTGAAAACTCTGAACTACTGTTATATAAATGGATGTTAAAAACAGATTATTCCTTTGAATTAAAAAAAAGAACACTCATTTGTTTACAGATTTTACTGTCTTTACAGATACAAAGAGACTAAACTCCAGAGACTGATTTCTGTCTTTGAGGAGGCAATTATTGCACATGACATCATTAACCTTACAAGCTCATTGTCTCAGGCAAACACAGCTCCAGAAAGTAAAGACTGCAAAAACAGAGACAAACACATCATCAATCATAAACTACTACAGAGAGGAACTAAGGATGCAGGAGCTATTTCAAAGCCTCAGTTTTCGGATTCTCGTTTTTACCTTGCAGACATGCATGCCATGCCAACAAACACAGCCTTCACAGCTTGTTTCTGTCCAGCATAATCAAATGCCAAAGGAAGCATTTCGTGCAACGTTAGGAAAGCCATGATTCCACCAACTGGATCATACAAACAACAGATTTTGCATCGATATTCGTTTTAAGTCCAATGATTTTTAATATAAAGTATCAGTTTGCTGCAGATTTCCCACTTACCTGCTCCCAACAAGCCTTCAAGGATTTCTGGACTTAAGCTGCTTGGGAATAGATAGGCTGCATCGTAAGGAAGATGGATCAAAGCAGAATTTATGATACTCTCTCAACTCTTAAGAGAACAGGTACTTGTACAGAAGAAGCAATTTGAACAAAGAAACCGATGTAACTTACCCACGATAATTACACCTAGAGGCTCTGCTAAACCAGAGAGTGTTGCCAATTTGAATGCCTGCCATTTGCTGTTACATGCATAATATCGTTTTGAGATGAATAAGAACACGTTGTATGTTAGTGAACTGCATACGTCCTATCCTAACATACAACGTGGATAGAAGAATAAATGTGAATCCATATGCAACCATGTTCTTACCTCTCTGTTGCAAAATAAATAGGAAGTGCAACCGCAACACCCTGAAAATATTACACCGGCGCAGCAAGAGAAGCTTGTCAAATCAGAGAAATGAACAATCTAGTTGTTTACTCGTTGATATTAGTTTAGATTAGTTTATAGTGGAAAACCGACAGTCAAACAGGAAACACAGCAAAAAATGAAGACATGATATTCTTTCTAGGTTTCTTTTAATAAGATGTGCTTGGTAAGTCGGTAGATATGACAGCCTTCAAATTTTTCTAACGGTTACAGAATCTGTACCTCGGGAATGTTGTGTAAAGCTATTGCCAAAGCCAGATTAACACCAACTCGCATGCCCTGTGAAGTAGAATCCAACAAGCAAAGATTGTTATTAATACGTTGATGATGCAGGTCATCAGAGGGCATAGAGAGACAATAATTTGTCAGAATGCATGCTCCCTGAAATTTTCTGTTCATCATGTTCCTTAATCCTCACCTTAATTGATCCGAGAAATACTGCCATCCCTTCTGGAAAATTGTGCAAGCTTATGCCTATAAATCAAAGCGAAAAAGATAAGAAATACATGACGAGTTTAGATAATCATTTAAGCTATAAAATTAACATAAAAAGAAAAATTTATAGAAGTCCAAGAAACATTTTACTTCCCGATTGAACAAACACACAGATCATTAAGTATTTCACATTATTGTGCTGTAATATGAAGAGTTCAAAGTTGCAAGTCCACATTGATGCAATGGTTTTGAGGAGTCATTGAAAAATCTAGCCAACAAATTACAGCTTAAACTAAATGCACCCAAAACTAGGACGACAAAAGATTAATAAATTAAAGAAATTGAAGTGAAAGTTGGTATACCAATAGCTGTAATAATTCCACTATATAAGACTTGCCGGCGATGCTTCTTCGCCATGTCCTTACCTCCCTCGTTTCCATTTTTCTGTTATCAACAAATTTGCCAAACTTTCATGATACTATAGAACCACAACATTTCGGGCAGAAAGCCTTCGGAGAGCACTGTTTTTAAAATAACAAAAAAAAAAAAAAAAAAACAATCTCGCCTTTTTTCTTTTCACGTCAGTAGAAGGACCAAGTGTTGGTTCGGGTATGAATTTGGCAATACACGCAAAGAATATCACACCACCAAAAAACTGCATCACTAGAAAACTATATTACTTTCAGTGTGAAGAAATTTTTTATATTATTTGTATAACAAAACCACTGAGGCACAAGATGGACACAAGTACTAACCCAGAGATTGCCTTTTAAAAACCCAATAGAGTTTATTGCATTATGAGCCAAATCCAGGAAGGATATGCTCAACATCAGACCTGCCGCAAAACCCTGTAAAAAGGACTTACTATCATCAGATCATCAGATAAATAACATACAATATGGCTCAAATTTTCTCAAGTGAAAAGCTTTGTAGAAAAGAATGGAAAATATTACAAAACTTCTAGTCACTAGACACAAACACAACTTCTAGTCACTAGCACCTTATAGACTTAAAGACAAGAGAAAATAGCAATGATGACAAAACAAAATGAGAATGTAGCAATTAATGAGACTCCACCAGAAACTAATCAGTATAACAAAACTGAAAGCCTCATGTATGTATGATATTTGAGAGGAATACATATAGGGACTTTAGAATGGAAAATTAGATCTAGCGTCACCTGTAGAAGTCCAAGCATCTTCATATTGGGAGTGTCACTAAGAACGACGAAAAGCGCACCTACGAAAAGTAACATGAAACTTAATTAAATTGAAGAAAGCCATCGCCTCTCGTGCTATCTAAGTAACCGAGATAAGAAAATTGAAAATTTCACATATAAGGATCCACAATTCATTAAATCTAGGAAGTAGCAATGTATTGAACACAATATCAGCATTGCATTCGTAACACCCCTGCACATAAAACAACATTTTGAAAGAAACAATCCAGTCTTAACCGAACAATTTGATGGCACAACTATACAATCACAGAATAAGCATTGATGATCCTACAAGTAGCTGCTTTGACAATTTCTTCACCAAGAGATAGTAAACAAAGGCAAAAGTTGAGCATCAGAAGAACCATCATTCATAATATAACATAGTTAGATTGACCCACCTAAAGAAGTACTTAATCCGCCGACGAGGGATAGTCCAAGCGCCACGAGCATCTGGGAATCCATCGATTGAACAGGAAAGACCTTATCGCTCCTCAGTAGAAACAAAACACAACCAAAGTTTTTCTCCTGGTGTAAATTCCTAAGTCGACTTCAGAAATGGAGAAGGCGGAGAATGTGTGTATAAAGGCGGAGACGAGGAGAATATCTAAACCCGAAGGAAGAGATAGTTTTGGGGGTTAAATCGATGGAAAGTGGAAATCTCAAAACCCTAATCGATAGCTTTTCTCTTCAAATTCTTAGCCTGAGTGAGCGTATTATGCCTGACCTTCCTTGCGTGCTTCTCGTTTTCTACCAAACCTTCCATCTTCTTCCTCGTGTCCCCTGGTTTATCTTGACCCGGATTTATCTCGGGTCGATTTTACCCGGAGCACCATCTACAAGCGGGTAGACCAATTTTAATTTGCGAAAATTAGCAAAACTTCAAAACATTTTAGTTGAAATATGAAAAGGATCCAAAACTTTGATTTGGTAAAATCAAGTCCCTTAGCTTAGCTATATAAATCTATTAATTTGAATTCGGTTGAAAGAAGTATTATATTATTATTAGGGGAAACGATCTATTTCCCCCTCGGAACTATGATATAGCACCAGTTCCACACAAAGTTTGACCCTCGTACCAGATCCACACGGTTTGAAAGTTTAAGACTTATTTCCCCACCGTCTGAAAGTTCGAAACCAATTTCCCCACAGACGTTGGTTTTATCGGTTTATGACCTAAACCCAAACAAAAACGGACCAAACCCGATTTTAACAAAATTAAAATCAATTTTAACCAGAACCAACCCAATATAATACGGATCCGACCCGTTTTGTTCTTCTTCTTCACCCGTTATTTTTTTTTTTTTTTTGGAACATCAATTTCTTCACCCGAGATCTCACCAAGGTTTGAATCCCTAAAACCAAAAAATATCGTAGAACCCTAAAATCCCGAACCCAGAAATCGAAATCCCCAAATCTGAGAAATCGATAAAACTCCGAACCCAGAATCGAAATCAACAAATCTGTGTAACGCCGATGGCGAGCGCTTCCAATTGCTCGAACCCACACGTCGCCGGTCCGATCGTGCAGATCAGCTTCGTCCTCCTGAACCCATTCTCCTTGAGCTCCGCCTCCGTCACTAGATCGACCTCTATCTTCTTCTTCCTCCATTCCTGTATCATGGTATCTTTTTTTTTTAATCATCTTCACCGTTGTTTTATTCTTCTTCGTCTCTCCATAACTTCTTCCCAAGATTATCAACCAACCCAAAAAGCTTTCATATTTCTTCTAGATCTCTTGGCATTCCCCTTCTAGCTATATCTGAGAGCGAAAATGGTTTCAAATTGAGCCAATTCGAAACTTATGTAACTTCAAAAGATTCCTTTGGAAATGAGAAGAAGCAGAACATCGGAAAATAATGAGAAAGAGCTAAAACTAAAATCGAATCACATTTCAATTGAAATAAAATCGAATCACAAAATTTCACCAAAACAAAAGAAAAAAAATGAAAAATCGAATCACATATCAATTAAACTAAATCTGAATCACAAAATTTCACCAAAACAAAAGAAACCAGGATTCGATTGATAACTCGAAATCATGAACCTTCATGGGAAAAAAATCCAAATCGAATAAATTTTTTTTTCAAAAAAAAATCTAATGCCCAACAACGAGATTTTTGGTTTTGGTTAAGTTAGACTATCGGGTGGGTAGGTGGTCGAAATTGGTTAATTCTTTCGAATCCGGTCGTAATTGGTTCAATGTTAGCTTTGTTTTGTGTTAGTTTGGTTAACTAAGAATTGGTATACAGTAAACCGATATTAATTGTGGTTTGTGGGGAAACTGGTTTCGAACTTTCAATCTGTGGGGAAATTGGTTTCGAACATTCAGACGGTGGGGAAATAAGTCTTAAACTTTCAAAACGTGGAAATCTGGTACGAGGGTCAAACTTTGTGTGGAATTGGTGCTATATCATAGTTCCGAGGGGGAAATAGATCGTTTTCCCTTATTATTATGAAATCTATGGGAATTGCTTCAAAATTGGGTTTAAAATATTGTTGACATTCTAAAAATTAATTTATTTTTTATTGTTGATGAGTGTCAAGTGGTTGCTACAAAAGAAAAGGCGGGAAACAATATATGGTTAGACAATCTCAACAGTAGAGAAGTTACTAAATTCCATCAGTAATTGGACAAGGCAGAGACCGGCCCCTTCTTGTCCATATACTCCTAGATGGAATAGTAAAGCAATCTGAATTTTTGGTTTCGATATAGTGTCACCAAACTTCTAATATTATCCAATCCAATGGAAATGTTTGCGAGAGATAAGAGATTCGTAGAGACAATCACCAATTCAGAGAGGCTGCACAAAAAAAAACCATAAGCAATCAGTTTCATAAAAATAAAACACACAACAAGAGAACAAATAATTTTTTTTTAATGCAACGACATAACAAAACCTAAAAAATTTTTAGGGAGCAATTTCTTAGCCATTAATCTCAATTTTAACAGAAAGAAAAAAAAAAAAAAAATTACAAATGTCTTCGTTGTCTCTTTAGCTTTGTCCTTTCCCCAAATTTTATCATAGTCGTCCCGATTGTGGTAAGATATCAACTTTTTAATTTTTTTTTTGTGGATTCCTCTTCCAATTTTTTCTTCTCATCCACGTCCAAATATTCATCCTTCAATGTTCAAGAAGGTTGCTTCGAAAAAGAGTAGAAAAGTTGATGACCATGTATAAAATTTGCACAAAATATTTGAAATTTAAATTCTGGTAAAAGAAAAATAAAACATTAAAAAGTAACCTTCTTTTTGTTTTCATGATCAGATGCATGAGTACTCGTCTAAATCTGCAAGAAAACAAAGTGTTTCTTGATCATGAAACCCGCAGCCTTCTAGATCTGTTACCATTGAGAAAGTGTAATAGTATAATTACTTAATTACAACACTTGCAATTAAAAGAGTAGTAACAATCACAACAATAGATGTATGTAGGTAACCCAAATCTCTCTTTTTTTTTATTCTTTTATGATTTTTTGTTCTTTATGATTTTTTAAAGATATTTTCGTAATTTTTATTACCAAAAGGCTACATCAAAGTTTTGATAAATCGGATTTATTCTTCAAAATACTTTCTCTATACTAAATTATAGGGTTTTTAATATACATGAGTAAATGCAGATGGAATTCTGCAAATTGAGTCCCTTATATATAAATAACAAAACAATTTAGATTAATTATATGAAATAAAGACATGTACTAAAACCTTTTAACGAAGATTTCAAAACAGTATAGCTTAAACACAAGCATGATGCAACTAATGCACGAGAACAAAAAAGAACACAATCATTCATTCTTGCTGCTCGACATCAGAAGCAACCTCCTCGTCCTCATGATCTCCGAAGCAATCAAGGCCAAAACAAGGAACATGACCATTGCCAAAGGCCTTGACGTGGTCCTTAAGCGACCTCTTGTGCTTGAAATCCGAGCCACATGAGCAATACCAAAGCTTCCCACAGTTCTTCTCGTGCGTCCTCCAGTCTCCTTTGACTGCAAAAGCCTTTCCACATCTACGACAAGCAAAGGGCCTCGCACCGTGTTTCCGCTTGTAATGTGTCTGAAGCGTACGGAAGTCCTTGAGCGGCCTTGCCCTCGGGTGGTCTATGTTGTTCTTGCAGCCCGGTGCGCAGCAGTAGCAAGGTAGCCTCAGCATTGCAGTTGGTTGTGTCCCTCTCAGTGACTCCGGTCCTTTTCTGTATTGCGAGCCATGTCCCCACATGTGCATCTAATAACATTTCATCATAAAATTAAAACAAGTGTAACGTCTTAACCATTTGTTTTGTTGTAACAAATTAAAAAGATCTTAACCATTTTTTTTTGACAAACCCATTTTTTGTTATATAAACAAAAAGATCTAAGATCAAAATCCAAACTAATCTTGAAACATCCAATCGCCCACATCGTAAATTTGTGCAGTGACTAAAGAGATCAGTGGAATAGCTTAACATGTTATGTAATAAGACTTGCAGAAAGTTCACATAGCTAATTTAACAAAAAAAAAAAAGTTCACATAGCTAGTTTCACGATACTTATCAGTTAATCGTACGTGTATTTCTAGACAGAATATTGTATAATTAAATTAGTGTAATTTTTACGCTAATCATATTAATTAGTAACTCATGTTTTAGATAATTTTTTCTTCAGTAATTATAACACTTGCCTAAAAGTGTGTACGAGATTAAGATCTAAACCTGTATGATTGTTTGGGTTAATAGGAATATATACAGTATCACAGACAAATATATATATGTGGTTGCCCACAAAAATAATATATATATATGTAATGTGAAGACTGAAGACACAAAGAGTACAAAATAATCTGCAAGACATTTATCTTCCCCTTTTACTTTTTAGAGTAATGAGTGTTGTGTAGTAGAACTGCGCAAAAATCAAGAGAGAACAAAAACGGAAGAGGAAGACTAATCATATTTTAGGGTTAGAAGGAGTCAGTCTAAAAAAGACTATTGGTTAAAGAAGATCTTCTTGATTTAAAACCCATTGATTGATTTTAGTTGATCTTCTCATAGCCATCAATCAATCGTACAGCTGATGACTTGTACCATCAAATGAAAAGTTATTCTCGATTTTATACTAGTAACAATTATGATGAAAAAAGTCGGTCGTAGTGTGTGCTAAAGATTTTCTCATGATGAAGATTTGAAGAAAAATAACGAGAATTATTATTTAGAAGAAAAATAAGAAAAGTAAATAAATTGAGATCCATTTTTCAAGAACAAAAAGTCAAATCTTGAAAATCATTTTAGGGGAAGTAGGAACTAATTAGAGTTAAGTTTATTGGATGAATATATCCTTACCTGCATGTTGTTGTATCTGTTGAAGGTCTTGAAGCATAGAGGACAAGAGAACTGTGTAGGACCCATCAGAATCTGAGAAGGAGTAGGGATCCAATAGTGATGATGATGATTACCCCTTTGTACACCACCATGACCATCATGATGATCAGAAGCAAGTGTAACTTCTACTCCTTGATCTTGATGACGATCTTGATGATGATGCTCTTGGTCGGTAGAATCAAGGATGACATCGCTGCTGCTGCTCCCACCACCACAGTAGGAAATAGCGTCGCCACCGAGGTTTGGTAACCCTAGATGAAGATCCACGGTTACATCATGATGATGACTTTCTTGGCATTGATCAAGATCATGATCAAGACTATTAAAAGAAGTTTCGGTCGTCTCCATGAAATAGTATTCATGAGGATGAACAATAGGTTCTTGATGCTTATGAATGGGGCTTAAGCTAAGGAGAGGAAGAGCTTCCCTGAGTGGAGGAGAGTCGGGTAAAGTAGAATTAGGGTTTCCTGTGTTGATGATTGGGTTTGCGGTATTATGAGGGTAATAGAAGCTGCCATGAGAGTCGTAGATGTGTGAGAGAGAAGTGGAATAGTTGAATCTATAGTCATAGTAGTCGACATATCCATTGTTGAAGATACAAGCTGGATCAGACATTACTTTGAGGAGAAGATAGAGAGAATAAGAAGAAGGCACGATATCTCTAGATGATGTGGTTTGGGTTAAGAGAGCAAAGAAAGCTAGATATGCATGTATATATTAATATGTGAGTGTGTGTATGAGTGTATACAGACATGTGTGTATATATATAAGCCTATAAGGTTTGAGATGTGACAAAGCGGTGGAAATAGCATATGATAATTGATAGAAAAAGGGTACGGAGAAGATGGTAGGGAGAAAAGAAACAAAGAGAAAGTTTGAAGAAGGGAAAAGGAAACTTACTATCTTGGGACTCGAAGTACACGCATGTATTTATTAAAATAAAGTCAATTATTAAATCTTTATTAAACAACCATATAAGCAATTAAAGCTTTCTTGTCACAAAGTAGTGGATATCTAAGATCGGGTAAAAAACTAAGCGTATGTAGTGTACTAAGGGACCTTCCAAAGCATGTTCATATTTTGCAGAGAAGACTAATTTACATGTTGTAGTCTTGGATCAAAAGCTCAAAATAGTAATAATAGAGATTTTTGATCGAGGTTAAACCATCTAAATTCGTTAATATGAATATATTGAATCATCATGTGAAAATCGATATATATATATATATATATATATAACTGTAAGATTATATTTAAAAAGTTGGATAATGTACGATTGTTGTCAAATTATTTTTTCTTTTTTCATAAGATTGGTAAACAAACTTATCGCTAATATGCAATACATATTACCTAGTTTTTTTTAATCTCTTGATTAAGATCATTATTTAATTTATAAGATGTTTTAGGTTGGTTGTAAGAAGAAATTAAAAGATGTGTTAGGTTGAACTGTGTATGTTCATTTGTATTGTTGTTGGTTTTATTATAAGTTTGAGTTTTGATACTGATAAAAGCTTGAAATCCTGAGCAAATCAAATAGTCCATTAGACAGACAGAGTATGGAAAGGATCAAATAAAATGGACAAGATCGGGAATCAAGGATAAAAGTTTGTCTCCTTTAATGTCTAACAGTGAATCACAAAACGTATGTAGAGAGAGAGAGAGAGAGATGACAAACATTTGTTGGGTTTTGTAGGGAGATTGATCGCGTTGGAAAAAGAGACGGTCGTGATCGAGGACAGCACTTGCGTTGGTGGCCTCATCTCTATGTCGGCTCGGCTTCAGAAACATATTACTTGGGAACTCCAAATATTTATTTAACTAATTGACATAACTTCTAATAGTAATGAAATGAAAATTTTACAAGGCAAAAGGTAATAATTGAAATGCAACTTTCCCTAGCGTTTTTAGATGTTTATACACCGAGTAATAAGAAAACCAATTACTACAACCACTAGATTCATAAGATCACCTAAATGTTGACGTATATAGACTCTATAAAGTACTCTGCCGTTATCCCATACGAAAGATGTATGGTTAATATGTTTTTTTTCTTCTATAACAGTACTTTTTATATTTTCTAATACTATTACAAATATTTTATATGAAATAAAATTGCGTTAATATAGTGGTATTGCTCTATTGGTCGAAACTATGATCTCATTATATATGTTCGCATTTTACTATGCAGTCTCGAGTAGTTTATGTTCTTTATATTTTGACGGTGGATTTTGAGCCAGAAGATTTGGCCTACTTTACAAACATAGTTCTATGATCAATTAATAAGTTATTTTTTCGTAATAGTTCTCTTTTTTTTTTTTGACAAATTTTATCGGTTGATTCAGTCAGCTCCGGTAAGAACGTACCAAGGGTCTACACAGTGGACTACTCTCTCAGTTTAACGGTTCAACGGACACTATGAGTTCCGAGTTGGGCTCGGGTCAATGGACCATGAGATCCAATGGGTCACCACACTGTTTGTCCTGAGTTTATAATGCATTCCGACTAATGCTAAAGAGTAGCCAAATCGCTTGTTATCGGACTACTAAGTAAACTACATGAACCTTTGGCCTAGACTCATACTTCTCACATGGATATATTTTTGTTTTCAAAACGGATCGAATCCAGATGAAGTGGGATAACACCCCCACACGATCCTTCTTACCATTGGACCACAGGGCGTAATAGTTCATTTGATCAGTCAAATTGTTTTTGTGAAACTTTTGTTCTTTTGGGTCAACGTTAGTGGGTTTGAACAGAAAATTTAGTGGTCGCAAGATGTGAACTAGAAAAGATTGGCGATAAAAAAATGGATTATATAGTTTAAAGGACATGTTATTTTGATATATTATAATTAGTATTAATAAACGAAGCAGGAGATGTTCCCGAGCTAGCACGATATCGAGTGTGTGTATATTTTTGTGTTTGAACCTTTTTTGTAATTGCATTAGTGCCTTCTTTCAACCTCTCGTGTCTTTTATGTATCTTTTGTTGTCTCTTCTCGGACATTTTTATCTATATATGCACCTCATGTCAATTTCCCTTTTTAATGTTATTATTTTATTTTATGTGTATAACCATGCACATATGTGCATGTCTGTTAGTGTATAATAGTATATTTGTTCTTCTAATCTAAACTCTTTGCTTTGGGATTTGGCCATGATGTAGATTTGTGAGTTTTCAACTCAACCCTTCTTATAATATGGAGTACTATAACATGTTAACTTTTATAAAACTCCATAAACAATTTTGAATAAAAATGGAATTGTATCATTTTACAAGAAAAAATTGATACCCCGTGACAAAACAAAGAAATGAAGAAAAAACACACAAACTTTCCTTCAAAGCTACATTAAGTGTCCACATGGTTTAAGCATTTAAGGTGAAAAAGATCATTCATCATTCTCTTTGATATATATATCATGGCTGGCTAAACCGTTTTACTTTACATCATTTTTCCAAGTCATGGCTAAAATAACCGTAAATGAGCAAAAATTAAAATATCGTCGCCTGAGAGATTCGAACTCTCGCGGGGAAACCCCATGTACTTAGCAGGCACACGCCTTAACCACTCGGCCAAAGCGACTGTTGTGGTATAAGCTCTCTAGTTAAATATATATATATCTTGTTATGGTATGTATACACAGAAATATCCTCACGAAGGTGATCCGTAAGACCATCTTAATGTGTAAAGGCCCAAAGACCAAGAGCCCAATTAAGCTTCTTTTTTTTTTTTTTTCAAGATTTTAGTTTAAACGCTTCTTCCGTTGAGCTGAGATTTCTAAGGCACGATTCGAATTCGAAGGTTCAAAATCGGAGAAGCTCCTCGAAAGTTCCAATCGATTTGATCATCCAGTCAGGCGACACCGACGATAGTTTGCGCAGGCGACGATGTTCTACAGAGGGTAAGCCCCAGATTATCCCCGATTTGTTCGTCAATGATTTGATTACACTAGTTTCCGCAATTAGGGTTTTTTTTGTTTTGTTATTGGGTTCGATTCATACACAGATCACTTCAATTCAGCTCCTGGTGGAGTTTAATCGGTTTCGATCTCCTTTACTTGTTCTGTTTGGTCGGAAATTTTCGACCTGCAATATCTCCGGATGGTGTAGGAAGTCTTGCTTTAGTATATCCTAGAAAGGGTTTAATTTATTGTTGTGGTGAATGTAGATATGGAGATGGTCCTGATGGGCGTGAAATGGGACCTAAACGTCAAAGAATGATTGATCAAGGTCCTCCAGGACCATTCTATGGACCTCATCCTGGTTCTGGCTTTATGTATAACCCTTATGGATTCGTTGCTCCTCCACCTCCTCCTGCTTTCCCTGTGGTTCGACTCCGCGGTCTGCCCTTTGATTGCGCAGAGCTCGATGTAGTAGAGTTCTTCCATGGTTTAGATGTGGTCGATGTCTTATTTGTTCACAAGAACAACAAGCTCACTGGGGAAGCCTTTTGTGTCCTGGGTTATCCCCTTCAGGTCGATTTCGCCCTCCATAAGAACAGACAGAACATGGGAAGGAGATACGTGGAGGTTTTTAGGAGTACGAAACAGGAGTACTATAAGGCTATTGCTAATGAGGTTGCGGAATCTCGTGTCCATGGTACGGCTAGTGGCGGTGGTGGAGGGGACGGCGGAGGAGGTGGCGGCAGCAGTGGTGGAAGAGGTGGTGGTGTAAGTGGTGGATTTTCACCTCGCAGAAATGTGCAGAGGGCTAGATCGAGTGATGATGGGAAAGAGAATGCTGAACATACGGGTATCTTGAGGTTGAGAGGATTACCTTTCTCAGCAGGAAAGGAAGACATACTTGACTTCTTCAAAGATTTTGATCTGTCTGAAAACTCTGTTCATGTTACTGTCAATGTTGAAGGGAGACCCACTGGAGAAGCGTTTGTCGAGTTTGGGAGCGCAGAAGAATCGAGAGCTGCAATGGTCAAGGACAGGAAGACGCTTGGGAGCCGTTACATAGAGCTGTTTCCTTCATCGATTGAGGAGTTAGATGAGGCGCTATCAAGAGGAAGGTGATCCACCACTTCTCATGGTACTTTCATACTTTTTTTTTTAATGGCTGTCAGAAGATCACAATTTCAACGCATTGATGGTTCCGGTTTTGATGTACTATCTGGTCAGGGTACTAGTTTTTTATCCATTCTTTAGCTTTTGCTGTGTTGTATTGGTGTAGATTTCCGAGCATCTGCATCAGTCGAGTAAGTTTTTGAATCAAATGGGTGCTAAATTGTCTTTTGATTCAATCGCGTTGTTATCATCGTGGCTTATCATTGCTGCGTATATCGTAAGAACCCTAGTCGGATTGTAACATTAGGCTATTGCTAAGCTTGTGGAAATAGGAATGTTGATTGAGTCTGTGAGACATGTGGTCAAAACGACAGAAACCTTGAAGAGATAAATAGTTTTGGATTCTTTGCAGTGTTTATAAGGGAAACAGACTGGTAAAAGCAATTTGTCTTCATTGATATGTTAGTTTGGTGAAAAAACATAAACAGTATGGAGCAGAATATATTTTTCCTGTCATTGATATTTTCTTGACAGTACTTCAGACATTTTATTGGGACATATATATGTATAATACCAAATGGTAGAATAGTTATTGTTTCTTGCCCTTTTTTTCACTTTTACCATCACTTGTAAAAACTTATAGCAGAAATATCAAAAGCAATTGTACGGCTGGATCATAATAACTGTTAGCATTTAATTATTCGATTCTGGAAATGTTACTATGCAAGCAGAAAAAACTTTGGGTTTATCCAATTGAAAACTACACCTTGTCTTTTGTCATTCTGCTTTCTTGCACACATCTTGAGGGAGTCTGACAATTATTTAAATTGAACTGTTTAAAAGTTACAATAACAAAGAAAGCTATTTGTAGATAATAGCATCTATCTATTTGTAGATAATAGCATCTATCTATTTGTAGATAATATCATCTATCTATTTGTAGATAAAACTTTTATTTATTATAAAAGCATCTATCAGAAAAATTATTATAAATACTAATTTCTAGATTAGCTGGGGGAAATCAAGTATTGATCATTTTTTATAAAAAAAAATGCATAANATCTATTTGTAGATAATAGCATCTATCTATTTGTAGATAAAACTTTTATTTATCATATAAAAGCATCTATCAGAAAATTTATTATAAATACTAATTTCTAGATTAGCTGGGGGAAATCAAGTATTGATCATTTTTTATAAAAAAAAATGCATAATCTAATAATTTTAAAATGTAAGCAACACATTTTACTCGTATTCCTGAATCTGCTGCAAGGCGATTTTCTATTTCTCTAACGACCAAAATTTGATTGGATGCTCTATTAATTTTCCACAATGCCATCAAATCATAACTGTCTCTCGCACCTTGAAAGATTGAGATGTTCTTCTCTCTCTTTTTTTTGGTGTGTGTTTGATTTTAATCGATAAGTGTTGTTGGGCTTGCTTGCTATGTCTCTTGGAATTAAAAACTCTTAATCTGACCAAACTAAATTCAAATCCAAAAGTCCAAAGTCTTCCACTATCGGTCATGGAGTGTATTACCGTTATTGAAAAGAAAAAAAACTGTATAATGGAAAAGTCAGAGATGGAAGCAGCCGAAGGCTAATTTGCAATACCACACATTATTTTGTTGTGTGCCATCAAGCGATGATGATAATGCGAGGTTTGGCTCGAGAAAGTGCTAACATGTGGAAATCGGATGGTATTAATATGAGAGATATTGTGTGTGTGTGTTTTTTTTGTCGGCAATATTCTTATGTTATGATGTAAGAGTTACGTTGAAAATGAAGCAAAAGCCGAATGACGTTTGGGACGGAATCATATAAAATGCTATAGTTCCGGATTTGTGAATGTATGGGTTTTGGCTCAAAACTTCATAATAATTAAAAAAAAAAGAGTTACGTTGTTCTCCAAGATACAACTCTCCGGCTAACTTATAGCTAATCTATCTATTTCACTAACAACACGTCTTTTCATATGCATATAAGAGAAGAAAGTACAATAGCTTAGTAGATAGAGTAGCAATAACATTCGTTGCAATTGATACAGAGATATTTTGCAATTGTATTTGTAGCGAATTTGAAATGAATACAAACTCCTTCATCTGTGTAAGTGTGAACACTTAAGACGTATGAGAATCTAAATTGCCGCTTCGCATAGTGAATCCTATGTTTTAGATAAACAAATAAATTTAGCATTGTTGTTGTTTCTAAAATTGGTACAACCATACCTCAACTAAAATCGGAAAGAGTTAGTTGGGGTGTACACAAACCCATCTTTATAGTTATACTTAATAATCTACATTGAATTTGCATGTCAGTCCACGTGATCTCTTTCTTTCCTTCCTACATCAAAGTTTGTGTTAACTTTGTCTTATTTATTATTTTTGTTCTTTTATTTTTCCGGTTGTCATTTTTAATTAACTATATGTTTATACAGTGTAATAATGTATGTAGGACTCTATTTTGTTTTAAAAGGCTTCACAAATTTTAATACCTAGATCTGTCTATATCATTGTAAGAATCGTACTCTACGTGAACGAAAAAAAAACGTAGAAGAAGAAGAACTTTCTTAAGAAAAGATTAAGATATACAAAATTATGGACTAACTTTTCATTTTTGTGAGTGAATATCTGGATATATATATATATATATATATATACTCTGTAGTAATAAATGGCATTGTAGGAAACTGTTATGTGATCATTAATGTGCATATTTAGTCTCATATTATTATGTACACGACTATTTGGTAGGGCTGGGTATGGGGTGGGTAGCTTATTTTGGCCGACTTGCTACTTGATCCGTCCTATACGGGTAATGAAAATATTGACATGTACTTGGATCCGCAAAAACGGGTACCCGCTGATTCAAGGTATCCGCCCAGATTTTTGATACTTGCGGATACCTTGACCCATATCCGTACTTGCAAGTACGGGTTCCCACTCATACTTGCAAGTACGGGTCCCCACTCAACAAGTAATTACATTACTTGCTTTGTTTTTTCCATTACTTGGTTTGTTTTCCATTATTTGCTTTGTTTTTTCCATTATTTGCTTTGTTTTTTCCATTATTTGCATTGCTTTTTCCATTATTTGTCTTGTTTTCCATTACTTGCTTTGTTTTTTCCATTACTTGTCTTGTCTTGGGTACAAGTAGCAAACCGGGTAACGAGAAACAAGCCGGGTAACGGGACAAGTAGTAAAAAAAAAATTTTGCCTTTGACTTATCTCGTTACTTGTAAGTAGTTGGTTAACTCGCCTTGATATTTGGCTTGGATGAGTCGGGTACCCGATTTTACGGGCCGAGTACTGGACGGGTCGAGCGGATCGGGCGGATAACGAGTACTGATGCCCAAGACTACTATTTGGACGGCAGAAAACATAGTTAAATAAGTAGTAAATGGGGAAAAATGTCAATTTTCTCGGTTTGTCGCTGTCGGGTCCTATGTGCATCCAAATCCAAATAATTTAACCTTTTTTGTGGGTCGTCAGTATAACTCTCTCTCTCGTCCGACACCATTTATCCATTTATATGTATTTTAATAGAAATTGTTTTACTACTTCCAAAAATTACAGTCACCATGTGAAATTGTGAAAGAGTCAAAATATGTGCACCAGCAATCACTGTAAACCTAAATTTATGACATCATGTATGTCTTTTTTTCTTCTTCTTTTCTTTTGTGCAACCTACATCATGTATGTTACCTTTCAAAAATATCCCTCCATTTTTGTTCTTACACGGTATCCCTGTTCGTTATTATTATAATTAACGAACAACAACCTTATAACATTTCGAAACATGACCTTTTTTTTTGCGTTGAAAATACCGTTTATTATAGAAATCAACCAATTACAAACTATATAGCACGGATAGACAGAAAAAAACCAGAAGAGTTACACACTTGAAACATATCAAATTAAATTGTTAAAAAAAAAAGATTGTAAAAAGTAGATTACGCTGCGTTCTTGATNCTCACCATTGGACCCAAACCAGGCGACTATACCCACACGGGTTAGTCTGCCAACCTAACATGCCCGAATCCCCCGGTTTCTTATGAGGCCCGGGATAGGGATGTTACAAATTTCATATGGGTTCTTTGATTCTTCGGCTTTGACTGGTAAAAATATTAGAGTAGCAAGTTGAATTTGAAGAAAGAAAAAACAAGAGGAAAATAACACATGAAGTGGAAAATATTTTCTGCATAAGTTTTGTAGATCATTTATTTGTTTGTGTAATTACCCATTTTTCTACTTTTCAGCAAAACAAAGCTTTTTTCTCTCTTTTTTTTTTACTGACGGTGAAAACAAAGCAGAAGTTGTAGTAAACTTCAATTTTGATGAAAGAATATACTCTATTTTTTATACCTAGTCAAAGCCTTATTAATGTTTACGCTTTTAGTCTTTAAAAACGGCAAATAAAAATATACGACCCATTTTGTTGGCCAGACTTACATGTAAACTATACATTCAATCGATCCTTAAAAAACGAAAGAAATCTTTTTACCTTTTTAAAGATCAATCCATCACTTTTCTTTTTTTTTCGTCTCAGTGAAAACTATAGGTAGTCAAAATTTAGAAACTTTAAAGTGACCCTCCCACTAACGTGTTGACTCGTGTCTCATACTATATATGCTAACTAAGCAAATAGGCAACGACTCTCTTCTTCTTCGTCTTCTTCTTTCTCTTTCTCTCACCTAACCTCGCTAAAATAGAAAAACCCTCTTCCTATTTTTCTTTTCTTGAAAAAACCCTCTTTTGATTAGGTCTAAAATGGCATCAAAAAAGGCAAGAAAACCAAACCGAGCTGAGAAGAAACTCAAAAGAACCCATTTCAAGAAACAACTTCCACAACACAGAAACACCGACACAACTACTACTCTCGATCATGATTCTTCATCTACTATTGTCTCTTCGTGTTCTTCCACGACTACGTCGTTTTCTCCTCATCAAGATACAAACTACTCTGCTCCCTCTCCCTCTCCTTCTCCGGCGGTGCTGACGTCACCAGGCAGCGGCGATTGTTGTACCCCGAAAGCTCAGAAGTCTCGGATACCGGAGATGCTGACGTGTCCACCGGCGCCGAGGAAGCAAAGGGTCCCACATAACAGCGTGTTACGACGGAGACAGATCGTTTTCTTTGCTCCTCCGGAGATAGAGCTCTTCTTTGTCAAAGCACACGATCGATGAACAGATTTGAATTAATAAATATTATTAGTACTCTTTTTTTTGTTATTAAGGATAGGATCGATACAGAGAGTAGTATGAGAAGGTGATCTAAATTTATCTCTTTGATTTGTTAATACAATAACGAAGAGTACATTATAATGTTTCGTGTGATGTTTTATTTTTCTTATTATTTTGGGTGTTTTTTGTTTTTGTTTGTGTTTACACTTTGTTCCCTTTTTTTTTGTTTTTTTGATAAAACACAATTTGTTCCTTTGGCGCTTGTTTTTTTGGGATAATTTGAATGAAGTCGGTTTGAGTTTTGTGGTAGGGTATATTAAAATCAACTATGATTTAAACTATAATTGATACCCAACCCTTTAATTATTTTATAATTTAATTGCTTCCCTTTTTTTTCTAAGTGCTATGTGTTAGGTTGCTACTGACTTTAATTTCTAGCCTTTTATCTTTGTCAGTTTTTGTCATTTCGATGTGGATTGAGATTTTCCCTTTTTTGTTCACCTAACGTATCGTTTCTTCCTCGCCGGTTTGTTCATATTGCCTGAGTTTGTTCACGTTCCACATTCGTTTGACAGTCAAATTCGGTAAAGTTGAATCGTTTTTAATCTAGAAATGACAATAGATATTGAAGCTTTCCAAAATAATACTATAACAGATCATACAATATTACTTGATTAACAGAAACAGTCGCTTTCTACACGGAACATCACACTGAGTTTAGGTCCCAATAACATTAAAACAACACCGGTCGTCTTTAGTTACCAGTTTGCACCGCTAAATCTGTGATTCTCAAACTATTTGTCAGCACCGCATACCAAAAAAAGAAGAAGTTTATATGCATATGTATGCACACACTTTTTATTATATAATCAACAAAGTTCCAGAAAATGTAGTTTTGATGTTCCCTTTTTTTTTTATTGGGTATGTAAATTAATGGCAGATGATATCATTAATTAAATCCCACCAGGTTGAGAAGCTCGATTTTGTTTTGTCTAGATCCAAATTTGTTAACTTAATTTTTCTATCTTGTATATTATTATATTTCAAAAGTTTAGTGTGTTTTTCACTTTCTTTCCTAATTTTATTATTATATTTCAAAAGTTTAGTGTGTTTTTTCACTTTCTTTCCTAATTAAGTTCACCTTTTTGTTACACTTCATTTAACTTACATTTTTAAAAATAATATTTGACACTAATAAGAAAATATAGATATGTTTTAAAATTAGTGAAAGCAAAGAGAGACGAGAAATATGTGAAGAGTTAGTGGGGATGGCCACAGTGTCGAGGCAGAGGATAACATCTGCCAAGGGTATCCAATGAAGCGACTCGTGCGGCTTTTCTCATCATTTTCTTTTCTCTCTCTTTTTCTTCCATAATTTCTCGCAAAAAGTTAAAAACACATCTTTATTTGATCATCAATAATACAGAAAAGACCATTCATTTTTTTGTTCGACAGAAAAAAATCATCCATTCTTGACTAATTACATTCGACATAGGGTTGAATACAAATCCCTACAAGGGTCAGCTAAAGTTATCAAAACTGTCCTTAAAATAAATTTAAGTATAATTATAAATGTGCAAATTAAGTTTAATTATGATTATCCGCACTCATGTGGTTAAGTGATGAACATGTTAAGAAGGTGTGAACAACACTCTCCTAAAATTCGATTTACCTTTGAAACAAAAACATATTTGTGTGGAAAGTTTGGGTCTGGACTAAAGACCCATACAATTTACATGTTAATTTAGTAACATGCGATCTAACTACTTTTGGTATTAGTCGGAAGACATTCTAAACTCGGGACATGCGGAGTGGTGGCCCATTGGATCTCATGGTCCGTTGATCCGAGCCCAGTTCGGAGCTCATGGTGTTCGTTGAACTTTGGAAGAAGTCCACTCTATAGCATCTCGGTGCATTCTTACCGAGGCTGGCCGGATCAGCCAATAGAGTTTATAAAAAAAAAAGTTTTATTATGATTAGAAATGTACAATAGAAAAAGATTTTAAACATAACTCCATCGAGCAAACAAGAAAATAAAAGCCAAGAAGCCCACATTTTTTTTTTGAAAAAAGCTAATTGATTTACTTAAAAAAGAAGAAAAATAAAAGTTTTGACAGAAGGAACAAAGAACACTTAACATGATAATTGTATTTGTGATTTTAATTGATAGCCCTTACAATAGTGGAATGATTTTGCAATTATATAAAATTTAAATCAATCACATAATATTTTTTTATAAAAGATTGATTTATGTTAAACTAATTAGCCAAATTAATGATTAAAAATTATTGTTCCATTGTTTTATAATTAAACTAGGTGATTATCAGCACCTTGTGCGGGGTGAAATATTTATAAATATTTTTGGGAGGTTTTGATTTTAAATCATATGATAATGAAAATAATTTAACTTGGTTTTAGGTGTAACCTACATAATAGTTGTGAATATTAATACATCAAAGTAGTGTAATATTTTTAAATTATAGAAAACATATATAATTTGTTTGTTAGTTAAAATAGAAGAAAATTTATGTGTATTTTTATATTTTTTGGTGGTGTTTGCAATAAATAACTGATTACTTTATATACTTTATTTTTATTTTTAGCTAAGAGGTAATTGTATGTTTTTAAAAAATATCAAAATGAAAAAAACAACCCAAATGATAGGTTTCTCCGCCAGTTTTTTTTTTTCAATCAAAAGTCGGTGAAAACAATAGGAGTCTTGTTAGAGAGATTCATGATAAAGTCATGGACGAAAAGATACCAAATGTTTTTCGGAGATAAACATAGCCATGAACGAAAAGAAATCGCAGATGCAAAAGTCAGGGGATAATCAAGAGTTAAACCATTGCTGCAGCATATAATCGATGCCAGAGCCGGCTGGGAAATCCTTATGCTTGCAATTCGACCGTGCTGAGAATTTTTGGTAACTATTATTTTACAAAACTAAAGCCTTTTCTTAATAATTATGCTTACATCAATTTGAAAGCTTTAGTTTCTCGAATATCATGGTCAAATAGAAATCGAGACCACCCTTGTAAATTAGAGATATGAGTAAAGCCACCTAGTTCATTAAAATCAAATGTTTTTGTTTTCTAATTCAAAAAAGCTTAAACGATCCCTATAAAAACTATTTAAAAAACAAAGGTTCTTAGAATTAACATTCCCAACGATTTGCAAAAACTATAAACACACAAATGACTATATGGTTTTCAGTAGACCACCAGAAGTCATGTAACTCATGAGCCTGATCTTCATATGCAACACACTTGATTTCATCCTCCCTATCATGAATTGCAAATTTATTACATTATCATCATTATTCCAAATCTTGATCTAGTTATTGGTTTATTTCAGGAAACAAAAACTAATATGATGATGATTAACAACAAAGGGGAGAAAACCGATGAGAAAGAAAACAAATATGGATATGAAGTGGATAATATATGGGCTGCTTCTGGAACTAACCAATATTAAAAAGGTTAGTGGATCCCTTCTCAAATTTATAAAATGCATTATGATATAGTTAAACAAATACATTATCTTACAATAGAAAACATAAACCACATAGATGGTGAAGTCCAGATATGGGCTAAAAATACAACATCGAGTTTTCTCAGCCAATAAAATGTCAAAAACATGAATCTTTATATCCGATTTTTCAAACCGGGTGTAAGGATCCGCGCTTTTTTCCCCGGGTTTGAACATAAAAGAAAATAATAATAATATTTAAATCATTAGCCAATCAAATTAAAACGATTCTTATACCCGAGAGTTGTCAACACGGATCAAAAAGGATCTGCGTCCTTTCACACATGTATCATGGAGAGAAATAAAAAAATGAAAAAGAGATTCAACAACCAATCAAATTATAACGTTAATACAAGTGGCATTGACGTCATATTTGTGAGTGGCTGAGAATCAACAATACTTAAGCGACTTCTCATTTATTTATTTTTTGTCATCATTTTGGGCCACAACAGACCGATCCAATAGCCAAATACCTCCACACATGGAAGGCATGTGGAGTCGAACTCGACAGCGGTAAATGACAGCAGAAGTGTGGCAACCACTAGCCCACTTACTCTTTTTTTGTGACTTCTCAATTAATAGTAAGATTAAACATTTTCACTTTATTCTGCTTAATTGTTTTATTTCTTACGATTCTTTTTTTAATTTGCATTTCTGCAGTATTACCATTACCAATCAGGCAATTAGAGTTTAAAAAAAAGAGTATTTGTAAAGTGAGCATTGACGAAAAATACAGACAAAAATTTAAGATGTTGAAAGAAAAAAACAAAAGTTAAGATGATGGGCCTTGTAATATAGGGCCTTGTAATATAGGGCTTTTAAGCCCGTTACGGAGCAATTACTCTCATATTCGAACTATATTCTATTTAATAATCTATCCATTAAATAAGTTGAAAAGTTTTGTGTTGCCGCCGTTCACGTGGGCAGCACGTGGCAGCCAAGATTCAAAACGGAACAAAACTTGTACTTCATACGAGGATCAAAACAAAACAAAAACAAATAAAATTAATTCATTCCATAAATTTTGTTTTTTTTTTCTTTCTTCCTCTCACTGAAACTTTCTCAGATCGTTCGTCTTCCTCTCCTTCAATCACCGTCGACGCCTCCGAGACAGTCTCATCGTTCTTTGATTGAATGGTATGTTGAAATGTTCGATTATCATCAATTCGTTGATGTTTGCATGAGCTGCTTATACCTTTGTTCTAGGGTTTTTGTTCTGTCTTTTCTTTCAATCTTCCAAAGTTGCGAAATTCTGTCCGATTAGGTGAATTCCATCTTCAAGCGTTTCTGGGTTTTGCTCGCTACTTGTTACCGACTCCTTTCGTGGAGTTCTGAGAGTTGCGATTGCTAAATCGTATTGATTTTTGCTGTTCTGTGTTGATATTTTTTTGCCTTGACCGATACAATTGGATTAGGTGGTTGAAATTCATCACTGACAATCAGATTTCCAATAGGAAATTGAAGACATGCATTCAAAACCTGACAGTGGGAACGAGGTCTTTTCAGATGTGCATCGTACATCATCGTTGTCGATAAATAGTTTTAACCCTTGGCAGCGTGCTGCTGCAGCCTGCAATGCAAATTCTTTTGTGGAAGCTGGAGATAAGTCTTCCAAGTCAATAGCTTTGGAAAACCAAGATAACCGGGAATCAAACGGTTCGAAATCGCCATCTAATAGAGATGATAATGGTAACAAGGAATCACAAGTCACAACGTCTCCCCAATCAGGTGCATTGATTTGTTCTCTCAGTGCTTATGCTTTGCGGATTTGCTTACAGTTGTTGTTTAACCTTTTTGACCCAAGTGTTGTTGCTGTATTTCGATATGCAGCTGGAGATTACAGTGGAAAAAATCAAGAGCTTCTGCATCCTGGCATTACAGGACCTCCTCACCCTCAACTTGTTGGCCACACAGTTGTAATATCCCAATATATCTTTGATCTAGCTGATAAATATCAACTCTTTCAATATTTTTTTGAGCTACGGTTGCTTACAGTTTCGGTGTTGGTTATGAATTATGCAGGGGTGGGCATCCTCAAATCCATACCAGGACCCATATTGTGCTGGAATGATGGGAGCCTATGGACATCATCCCTTGGTATATGACTTTATTACCAAACTATTTATAATGCTTTACTTTTCTCTGTTAAGACTATTTGATTTGATCACGTGACATGATTGGATGGCATGTCTGCCATGATTCGTGGCTGCTATTGGATTGTGAGACATGAGATTGCAGGTTAAAATATTCTACTACTCGTAGGTGCTTTGAAGTCTAGCATGTTTAAAATTGCCTTAACTGTGTTCGTGGTTTGAGGATTGTGCAAGTATACTTGATAAAAAAACAAAGTCTGATTTAAGGTGGTCGTTTATTGGAAAGAACAAGAAGATGCATTTAATTAGGTAACTTTTCGACAAGATTTAGTCATCCATGTGACTTTCTGATAGCTAGCACTTTCCTTATCAGGCGTATGTTCCATATGGTGGGATGCCTCATTCAAGAATGGCACTGCCTCCTGAGATGACACAAGAACCAGTTTACGTGAATGCTAAACAGTACCAGGCGATTCTGAGACGAAGGCAGGCACGCGCCAAGGCAGAGCTAGAGAAGAAGCTAATCAAATCCAGAAAGGTGATTTGCGTATACCATGAATATAGTTAGTTTCTTGAGAGCTTCGATCTAAATGTGAACCCAGCACACTGCTCAATGCATCATTGTTTTTTCTTTTCTTTTTCTGTGTGCTCCACAGCCTTATCTCCATGAATCTCGACATCAGCATGCTATGAGGAGGCCTAGGGGTACTGGAGGACGGTTTGCAAAGAAAACGAACACCGAAGCTTCACAGCAAAAAGCTGGCGATAAGAGCAATGCTCGTTTTACTCAGTCCCCGACTACATCTAATTCTGATCAACCTGAAGCTTGGAATGATGAGTATAGAACACATCAGACTGATGAGATGCAGAGCTCAGCTTATAAGAGAAGGGAAGAAGCAGACTGTTCAGGGCAGCAATGGAACAGCATATCCTCAAACCATCCTTCTCAAGCTCGTCTAGCCATCAAGTGACCTCACAAGGCGGCAATTCATTCTTGGCTTTCTCTTTGTTGGCTTATTTGGTAGCAGCCATTGAAGAGTTCTCTCAGTTTAATTTTCTCTTGTTTTGTACAAATACTTGTGCTGCTTTTTTTTTTTTCAGTTTGGGATACGTCAAATATTACTGCTTTTGTTTGTCAACTATCTTAAGTAAACATTTCTTAGTAAGTGATAGAGCTTTTGTCCGAGACTTGAAGTTTTGAATCCAAAGTTATGTGATTGATAACTAAACTCCATAGTGTGCTATAAATGAAAAGAGTAATGGAATACCACAAAATCTTACAAGACTTTCTTATAAGAACTCACCTCGTCTTGGGCACATAGGCTGACTTATTGTTACAATGAACTTTCTATATATAATTTTTATGTTTTTATATCAGAGTTGGTCCAGTCTTCAGCTTCCTCATCGCCTTGAGTTTCTTCTAGGTCGACCTCGGCCTCTTCAGCATGGTCGGGACCTGCTGCATCTGAGGAGTTGTTAGCCGCCTCTGTGACGTTCACAGGTGGCTGATTCTCCATCAAACCAGAGAGTGCTAGCTTTGGTGACCACTCAAGGACATCATCAATGATGTTGGACATCCTTCTTTGGTACCTGTGTGAACAAAAAAGTCATCACAAGTCAACCTCTGCTGCAAACAAATCAGGAGCCAAGAACCTGTAGAGGTTCAGTCAACCAGAGTACTCATAGCAATTATAAACAGAACTATATTCCCTTGAAGTGGGCATCAATTGATGATGTAAACTTGGTTTAAGTTATATACCTGGCCCGAGCAGCTTCATCAGGGGCATGGCGCCTAAGCAGCATGACAACAACAACAGCCACTACTGTGTAGAAAAGTCGAGATGTCCACTTGGGCGGTTCTTCCTCGTCTTTCTTTGGCCAGAAACGGAACAGTTCCTTCAATGTGGCTTCCTCTGCAAGAATGTTGGGGAAGAACCAGACACGCTTTCCAAAAAGAATCCACATAGCACCGAAAGCAACTGCTCTCACTGCAACATTCATGGTAATCACGAAAGCCTAATTTTAGTATAAGCCAAGTTAAAACAACATATCACCAGTCTATAGCCAGTAAATCATTGCCCAGCAGTGCATAGTGGTAATTTGATGTTCTATCAATTCTCAATGGTAGTAAAAACTAAATTTAGAGCCAATCATGGAGTCTTCAGAGTGAAAGGACACTCTCGAGAAAGCGACTTTTTAAGGTGCAAATTACACAAGAAAAACAACACCAAACAGACTATATATGTCGAGCTTACCGAAAAGCAAGGAGAGAATCATCAAAAGAATGCCCGCACATGAGTAGAGAACAATCAGTTTGCAACGGTGTGGGTACACAGGAAACAAACAAATTGCGAGAGTCAATACAGGCCAGAAGAAGGACAAAAGTGTTTGCCAGAGTGGATGCCGTTTCTCAAACGTCCATGCAAAAAAGGCATCAGTTTCAGAGAAAGCTTGATCATCCTGCATTATAAAGAAAAAAAGAAATCAAAGGGCTGAAATACCGAAGCTGTTGAAGCATATCTTACTCAAAAGAAAAAGGAAAATAGGCGCGAAAAAGAACGAAAGGGCTTGATGGTGAGAAGTTTCAATAAGTGGATGATATCTCTAGACAACATGTTCAATAGGAATTCTCTCTAGAAGCCAATTCAAGTCAAATACGGGCACTCTATTATTGGATTATGCTCTTATTCCATCATGAAAATATGTCATTGGATTCGCGTATGAACCAACTCAGAATCAACTTACGCGGAAAATCTCCAGATGAGCTGGCCAGGTAGACAGCTTTTTCTTCCCGGGACGAAGAGTTTTTGTAACGCGATCACAGCGGACCAAAAGGTTCTTTCCCAACAACACATTGGCAATATCTTCTGAGTCGAGGTCTTTATCTTCTTCCAGAACCTCTTTACACTCGGGATGATTCTTCATGAAGCTCACGAAATCTTTTCCTCTGAAGTATTCAACTCGTGCTTGCTCCATAACAGCCCATCTGGATTCCAATCCCTTGTGGTCTCTAACTTTCTCAGCAAACAACTGAAACAAATCCTTCTTCACAGCTTGCTTCTAGCAAAGCAAAGAAAAGGTAGAAAAAAAACAAAATAAAATCAGAATAAGCATTTCCACAAAGCAATAACTAAATGCAAGCAACAAAAGGATCATTTCTCATTACCAAGGCCTAAAAAAAAACCAAAATTATCACCATGTAAGTGAACCAATTAACATTCTAGACAGAACCATAGACAGCAAAATGTTCCAAGAAAATCCAAAACAAAACAGTGTTTGACACTCAGGAAAGGAACACACACATATCCGCGCATTCGTATACAATTTAGCAAACAATAATAACGAACAAGACCGGTAAATCATAGGTTTTAGATAACGAAACAGATCAAACAAAAGAGAAAACCTATTTTATTTGACAGAGATTATATAAAAAAATGGTAGAATTAGAGCAAACCCTAGGTGGTGCATCAGAACCGGAATCTCTGACGGAGGTAGATGCAGATCCCGATGATCTTTTAACCCTCTTCTTCTCGGCTCCGACCGGCTTCTTCATCTCCCCCTCTTCTTTCGAGACGGAGAGTTTTTGTTTTTTCTGCTTTTTCTTACAGATCTAACGTTTTTTTGTTATAATAAAAAAAAAAATTCCTGGTTTCGCAAAACCGGTTCAATTATACACGGATTAGCACAGTTCCATCTCCTTCGATTTATTACCAAACCGGCAGATCCTATAAAATTACACGTAAGACGGTCAAAGTAAGACTAATAAATTGATCTCGATTTTTTCACAATACAAGATTGATGTTTAAGGTTATTGGTTCTTGCATTTTAATGGATTTGGAAATCCAATCCAAACCAAATCAAGTGTTATTGGTTCTATAATTTTGAAATCCATATTCAAATCGTGTGTTATTGGTTCTATGATTTTAAAATCCATGTTAAAATCAAGTGTTATTCAATAGTAAAGATTTTCATAAGGATTTGATTTTAATTTGGATTTGAATGGATTTACAAGTGTTTTTAAGAGTAAAATACAAATGAGCAAATATCGAGTGAAACCTTGTTATTTGGTTAGATTTGGATTTACAAGTTTTTATTTTCAAGATTAAACTACTACGTAGAATTAAAAATAGAAAGACACATATCAATTAATGTGTAGAAGAAGAGACAAGAAATAACTACACGTAACATTAACTACTACATGTTACAAAACTAGTTTCTAATGTTACAAGGCTAGTTTTTAAGCCTGCTCCTCCTTTTTTCTTATAAAACACATACATAAATCGTACTTACATATGCTGGTTTATACTTCGAAAATACTGTCGAACAGATAGTTTTCCTGAAAAACAAATTATGATGAAAAAGAAGAAGAATATATTGAAAAAGTTAATAACAATGATGAAGAAATTCTTGGAACTCGGGATCAAGAAAGGGAACATGCCAATCAATTGAGAGAAATAATTGCAACAAATATGTGGACAGATTCTATACTTTATGAGAATACTAGATGATTAGTGAAAGAAAAAGAAAGAAATTTTTTTTTGGTTTGTTTTTATTTTTATTTTTTTATAATTCTAAAATTTTTGTAAATATATTTGGTTGATTTATAATAATCCATTTATTTGATTTTGAAATCCAATTATTTAACTTTGAAATCCACTTATTTGATTTTAAAATCAATGGATTCATTAGGATTTCTAAATCTGAAAAATCCATTAAAATGCAAGAACCAATAACCCCGTTAAGTTTGACTAACATTTATAGTAAAAGATTTTACAAATTGGAAAATAATATTATAAATACAAATAATTTTTTTTATTGATACGGTTTAATTCGAAAATAAATGCGACTGTTAAAATAATGGATGCTTATCCATTTCTCACCGCCTCTTCTTACCGACGTAGTAAGTCGGTAACTTTTTGATTATTATATTCGTTACTTTTGCAGTATAAATTGGTGTAAGATCTGTGTAAAAAGGAACTACAGCAATAAGAGAAAACTCACTTCTCTCACGTTGCATCTCTCTCTCTTTCTTTCATCTCCTCTCTCTTACCATACATATAATAATATATAATATAATACACACATATATAAACATTAGTTTATAACACGTTATCAGCACGATCGTCTCATGATCCGTTTATAAACCGAAAAGGTTAGATTTAATTTATGTTTAAACTATTTACGTTTATATATTATTTCGGGATGATAGGCGCTGTTTTTCCCGAACCGATCGTTATGATAGGCTCTGCCTTCACGATCATGATCATATGGTAGACTATGTCTCCTCAGATCATATGGCAGATTCTGCCTTCTCAAATATATGGTTGGCTTATGATCATATGGCAGACTATGTCTCCTCAGACCACTGCCTCTATAAAATAAATGTCCCGAAGACATTTATGAAAGGTTCCAGAAGAACCATATAACAAAAATAATGTCCAGAAGACATATTTAAAATAAAAATGTCCAGAAGACATATTTAAATTAAAAATGTCCAGAAGACATATATATAAAAGCGTTCTTGAAGAACTGCTTCGTCCAGAAGACGTTTTAAATTATTGTTCTTTTAATTTCTGTTTATTATCATAAATTATATGGAAGGTTTGCCTCCTATATTATTTTAAATTATGTATGTGAGTTTCAGAAGAACTACATAAAAAGAAAAGAAATTATTATAGATAATGGGGAGCTCCGGAAGAGCTAGACGCTCTGGAAGAGCGAAACGCCCCCGTTGAGCGAAACGCTCCCGTTGAGCGAAACGCTCCCGTTGAGAGAAACGCTCCCGTTGAGAGAAACGCTCCCGATGAGCAAAACGCTTCAGAAAAAGCGAAATGTTTCAGAAGAGCAAAACACTCTTGAAAAACAAAAACTCTCCAAAAGAATAATCGCTCCAGCAGAGCGAACGTTTTAGAAAAGCACATGATGGAGACATGCATAAAGATGGCAAAATTGTATAAGATAAGTAAACCTGAAGTTTACCAATATATAACCGGTTTAAGCCTTCCCGGTGTAATAATGATATAAAATATTATTGAGAATTTATGTGGAAAAACCATATGTTTTTCACACATATATAGCATGTCTTAGAAAAAAGATTTGATGCATAATACATAACACAAAATGGGTAATTGTATATGTTATTGATCTTAAAGTGGGATTTAATTCGAGATGGATGGACATGAAATGTCATCATCTCGAGGGGGAGAATTAAAGAATCCCATATCAAAAGTAAGTGGAACATCCAGAAGATTGTGTTCACACTTAAAATAGATCTGATGGTTCATTTATAAAGTAAATCCAGAAGATTACAAGATGAAATATTCTCTCATTTCATCTAATTGATTCAATCAAAGATTAACTATTCTTTGCTTAGAAATTTATGGGTGTGCAATATATGCATCCACCACACTGTATAAAAGTGAGACCCATAAAGTATATTGAATCATCAGTCGAAGATGTGCTTATCAAAAGATTTACATATCATTATAGGGAGAATCGTTGAATAGTTCGAATCCTTGAACAAATGAGTATGAACCTGAAGTTCAAAGTTCAAAGGATCACTATTCAAGATGTGCTGCAAATCAAATGCCAGAAGCATTTATAAACAGCTAATAGATGAGATTTTCCGAAATGAATTATCATGGATCCTCATATAAATATGAACCTGAAGTTCAAAGGATAATTCATATGTAAATTAACTGCCAGACATATAATTACATAAAGGAAAATCTCATTTCTAGCTGAAAATGCTCCAATAAAAATATATGTCCCTGAAGGGCGATTAATCAATAGTAAGTCTATGACACGTAAGAAACGTGATAGACTACTTTGGTTCCAAAGAAATCCTCAATTGGAAAGGAGCAAATATATGAATAGAGGATTAATCTCTTGAAGAGACCGTTGATATGGTTAATAATAAATTCAGGTACCTGAATGAAATCATTCATAATGATAAAGAGATATCGATTAACCATGTCATTACGGGAAAAGTTGGAACCAAAGAAAAAGAATTGTCGACAGTATAAACAAGATATCGCGCGATATAAATGAGGATCATAAATCTACCTCTGTGGATGAGGGTAGAAAGAGAAAAATATTGGCCGAAAAAGGCAATCAAGTGTATGTTAAGCTCATATGAAATATGAGAAATTTTTGGACCAGCAGTCCAAGCATCAAAAGGGTATGTGTCTTCCTATAATAAGGAATGAGAAAATGACCTTACAATATGAAAATCGGCTTGTTACACAAGGTCATACCCGATATTGAATGAATATTCAAATGTGGTGGATGCACTGAGTAAGTCTGGCAGTACATGAGCGACTTGAATTGCGTTTGATGGATATCACAAAAATCCATGAAAGATTTAATCCCTGAAGGATTAATGAAAATTGAATTATGTTCCCGGGAACTCTACTCGATGAATATATGTTGCATGGAGTATAATAATTAAGGTTAACCGATATACTCATGCATAATTATGAAAAGATTATGGATCAAAGGAAAAGATCTTTGATTTAATCATAATCTGAACTCCTGAAGAGTTGTCACAAGCCGTATAATATTTATAGAAATATTTTGGGATAAGAAGCCTTTGAAAAGAAGAAATCTTTTCAGGCATCCCAATTGAACAGCTCACTTCCTACGCGCAAACATTGGAATGAAATAAAGCATATCTTTCACTATCTCAAGGTACGATTGATTTAAGATTATTTTATTTTAGAAACTTCGAAGTTGGTTTAGTTGATTTTACAGGTATCCCGATTGAGCATCTTATCTCGAAAGATCCCAGTAGGATCTAACATATAGAAAAACTCACATTTAAGCATTTCTAAAGGAAGTGCTATTTGATCCTGAAGTATCAGACTATGTGAGTAATACCTCATGGTATAAAAGTATTGTGGTATACAATGTGCTTTCGTATGAGAAGATGGAAAGCCAAAATATTATAAATTCCCAATATTAGGGAAAATATTGAATGAGTGCCAAAAGATATTACATGGTAAACACCATGTTTGGTATATCTTAATCCTCCCTACAAATTATCACGAACTTGAAGTTCATAAAATTTGACAATGCTCCATCAAGAATTAATGTTCCTGAAGAACACAAATTTATGGATGCAGAATAAATGAACCCAAGGTTCAGTTTAAAAGGGGGAGGATAATGAACTCTAAAAATAAAATTCTCCAGAAGAGAAAGAAAATTAGAAAATAAAATGAAAGGGTTCCAGAAGAATCAATAAAAGGAGAATGTCGAGAAAATATATGAAAGTATTCTCGAAAGATTGCATAAAGAGATTCGTCTAGAAGACGAACATGATACAGAAAGTATGAAATTTCCATTAACTACGTCGAAAATGGAAAATTAATGGAATACTCTGTATCCGTAGAAATCAAACAATGAAAATGATTACACAGACCAAAGGTCCGTGTCAGAGTGCCAGAAAAGGCATATGACTAGAAGAAATGGCAAATGGCCATGAGAAATATTCTGAAATGTCTAAGGACCTATAGTCATTACACCTGAAGATGTAATGTCATTCAAGTCCAAATGGGGATTTGTGCGAATACAATGAGGAAAAACGAGGTCACAAGATATAAAATCCGATTTGTGGCATGAAGTTTTTCTCAAAGACAGGGAATTGATTATGAAAAGATATATTCCCTTGTCATATATGTAATCGCATTCAAATATTTGATGTGCCTAATGACATCTAAAAATCTAAATATATATCTTATGGATATCGTGATTGCATATTCATATGGATCACTTGATAAGTGATATATCCATGAAAATCCCAGAAGGATCATAGATGCCTGAAGCATCTGAGAAAATTTGTTCGGTCGAGTTATAGCGATCAATGCTCAAAAGAAGATTTATGATGCAAGAACTCATTTGAAAGAGGAGTTTTGAAATAAAAAATCTTGAAAAGACAAAATTTTGTCTTGGGATCTATATAGAGTATTTCCAAGGTGGAATATTCATGCATCAATCAAATTACACCGAAAGGGTGAAAAATGGATTAAGTGAATCTTTTGAGTATTGCAATGGTTAATAGATCACTCGATATTGAAAAAGATCTATTTCGACCTTGCGAAAACAACAAGAAAGTATTAGGTCCTGAAGTACCTTATGTAAATCTCGGTACATATTGTGTGTTGTTTTACTACAAAATAAGCAGGAAAGTCGGAATAGTATATTTTGTGAAAAGAGCATGACCAACTCGAATATTTTGGACCGGAAGTCCAATAATCCGAGAAAATATATGAAGATCATACGAGTTTGTTCACTAAGGCTCTACTTATAAATATTCCCAAAAAGATGGGATATATTCTTGGAATGCATATCCTGAAGATGATGCTTCCAGGGGGAGAAATGTGATGATGTGCGTGGCTGCACTCTTTTTCCCTTGCTATGGTTTTTGTCCCATTGGGTTTTTCCATAATAAGGTTTTTAACGAGGCAGTAAAGAACACGTAAAATGTTAGACATCTGAAAGGAAATTCTATAATCCAAATGAAGAGAACAAGATTTATCTTTCTCGGAGGAGATTGCGTTACTGTCTCTACAATCCCTCCAAGATTTTTCTCTTACACTCGAGAACTCGAGAAGAATCAAGAAGTCGATATCCAGTACATTCGTTCAAGTGAATGCAGCAGATCTCTTTACAAAGGCGATTCCCACTACAACGTTCAGAAAACATATTCAAAGTATCGGAATGCGTTATCTACGAGATTTATGAAGAGAATGATATATCCATCATTCCAGGGGGAGATTGCGTCACTGTACTCTTTTTCCCTTGTCGTGGTTTTTATCCCATTGGGTTTTTCTATGATAAGGTTTTTAACGAGACAGTACGTAATACATTAGCGGTAATGGATAATCAAGAGGGAGTGTTAAAATAATGGATGCTTATCCATCACTCACCGTCTCACCGCCTCTTCTTACCGACGTAGTAAGTCGGTAACTTTTTGATTATTTTATTCATTACTTTTGCAGTATAAATTGGTGTAAGATCTGTGTAAAAAGGAACTACAGCAATAAGAGAAAACTCACTTCTCTCACGTTGCATCTCTCTCTCTTTCTTTCATCTCCTCTCTCTTACCATACATATAATAATATATAATATAATACACACATATATAAACATTAGTTTATAACAGCGACAAGATTATACTTTAGAAACATGAGTTTTTTTTTGGTCGAAGAAACATGAGTTAAATTCCAATTTTTATCTGACAAAAGAAAAAAAAGAGTAGAGGAAACAAAGGAGTTCCCATGGAAGCTCTTATTGCTTCCGCTTCCTTCTTCCTCCCTTCCTCCAAGTCTTCCTCAGACATTATCAATAACCGATTCTTCCCTTCGTCTTCTTCTCCCAACATCAATTTCGGAACTTTTCGAAAGAATCATATCTCTTCGTCATCACACCTCGTCTTCTCCTCTTCTGCCATTTCCGCACCACCGCCTTCTTCTACTGCTCTCTCCCGAAACACCTATTGGATGGTGGTATTGGATAAACCTCCGCAAGGGGTTTCTTCTAAATCCGACACCGTAGATTATTGTGTTCGGATTCTAGCCAAAGTGTTGGGCAAGTGGGTTTTTTTTTTCCTTCTTCTTTTGAGTTTTGTGATTCAACTTTTTGGTTTTTTCACTGCTTATGTTTTCTTGCAGCGAAAAAGATGCACAGATGAGTATATATGATGCTTCCTTTGATACTCATTTCGGGTTTTGTTGTCATATCGACGAAGATGCTTCACGCCAGCTCGCTCGTGAGTATCATATGTTGGCTTGCTTGCATTAAAACCACAGAGGTTGCAGATTCTGTTTCTTTGGTGTTTTGATTGTGGTCTATGAACTTAGGTTCACCTGGAGTAGTATCGGTTAGACCTGAAGCTGATTACAGTTCAGAGATTAAGAATTATGGCATTGGGAAGCAGACAGGTGTTTCCTTGTTTGATCATGGGAAAGTGAAACACTGGATGGTGCGTGTAGATAAGCCAGGAGTTGGGATTGTTACCAAGGCACAAATGGTTGATCATTGTGTTCAATTGCTATCCAAGGTTTTGTGGAAGTGAGTTTCTTGTTTGATTCTTCCTTGGGGAAGCTTATTGTCTCCTTCAAGCCTTTTAAAATCATTTTTCACCCCTTTCTTTGCAGTGAAAAGGATGCACAGATGTGCCTTTATCATATCTCTTGGCAGTCCAAATTCGGGTTTTGTTGTGATCTCGATGAAACATGCGCCCAGGAGTTAGCTGGTTTGTGATACGGAAAATCAGTTTGTCAAATGGAAATCAGACAACAGTTCTTGTCCTGAGTTAAACTAACAGATTAAGAGATCGTGTTTAATTGATGCAGGTGTACCTGGTGTTCTTGCTGTTGTTCCGGATAACAGTTTCGTGTCACTAAACAAAGACTATGAAGGTCTGTCTTGGATGCTGATCTTACGCATTGAAAACAATATTGTCTATAATCTCACATTGTTGTAATTTTGGCTCTCTTTCCTTTTCCAAAAGGCGATAACAGTACGCAAGATTCAATAGAAGATTCAGAGTCTCCTCCTGTTAAGACGAAGAAGCTGTTTATAACTGGTAAGCAAACACTTGAGATTGTATGTACGCTTTTTTTTGTTTACATTGCAGAATCTGTTAAGTGACGCAATCTCCACAGCGATTAAAGGGAAACTCATGCTTCCCCCAACTCATTGCTCGCATCTAAACTTACAAATAAGTTCTGACAGAAGATAACATTCACTGATAGAGCATGTATTTTGGGTGTTCTCAAATTTCAGGACTGTCTTTCTATACATCTGAGAAGACACTTCGTGCAGCATTTGAAGGATTCGGTGAACTAGTTGAAGGTACTCATGATTTACTATCAGGGGTCAAAAATACCATTGAGAGAAGATAGATAAGCACAGCCTATAACTTCCATCTGCAGTAAAAATCATTATGGACAAGATATCGAAGAGATCAAAAGGCTATGCCTTTATAGAGTACAAGACAGAGGAAGCCGCAAGCGCTGCACTAAAAGAGATGAATGGAAAGGTAAAGCTACGGTTTCAAGACCCTCTACTCAAAGCAAAATCTTAACATGAATGTGATAGAGAGAGGGAAAGACGCTTGATACAGATGTTATTGGTGATTTCTCTCTGCGCAGATTATTAACGGGTGGATGATAGTGGTAGATGTAGCCAAGACCAAGCCGTTCAGACACAAAAGAAGCCAGACGAGTTCAGAGTTCTAGAAACTAGTTGAAGGTGATAAAGCTGATGCCTTTTTTTGTTCATCCATGGCTATGAGTTGCTTCAAACCAAGCGAGAACATTGAAGCTGGTGTCGTGTTTGCACACTAGATTCAAGCTTGAAGATGGAAATTTAGGAGTTTTAGTTTCATTTGTTTCTTCTTTGAGCTGCCAAAATGATGAGAATTGGCATTTATTTTCGCAATTTTTAGAATCTTGATGAAAAGTCAATTTTCACAATTTCACTGTCAATGTGTACACATTACATATGCTTGAAGATGGTGAATAATTCAAGACAACGCGTATACAAAGGATCTCTCCGAGAATCCATCACACGACCTTCACAAGCTTCTCTTTTTCCGGTCCGTTCTGCGATTAGGACGAAACCCTAACCCTAACTGGTAATTTGTTTATTTTTCTGCGTGGTTTTGAAACACAAGTATAAGGCGGCGAGGAAAGGGCTTTGAGAGATTGCGTTTGACAAAGTGGGTGCAGCAATGAAAGGGATCGCGAGGCTCGTAACTTCTCTTTCGCGACTCGGAGGTCGCGAGATCATTTCTGGAGGAAGTACGGTTTCTTCTTCGTCTTCCTCTCTTCTGGTATCTCGTCGCTCGCTGCTCATCTCGGCGGCAACGCACTTGCCGACCAATTCACGTGATTCTCGGACGACGGACTCTGCTCTTACCTCTTCGAGATCTTCTTCACTTCCTCAGAAATGGGCTTATCTCGGAGGTATGGATCTTCTTGGAATTTCTTGTTCTCTCTGTCTCATAGATCATTTGCTTCGATGCAAAATGTGATGCTTAACTCAGATTTTTCAGAAAGTAGATTGTTTCATGCTTGAAGTTAGAGCAATCTTAGCTCTGGAGTCTTTGAGCAGAAATTCCAAAATCATGGCAGCTTTAAGGGTCTAGTTAGCTGTAACTCGTGGATAATTTTCTTACAGGGCAGAGAAGGACGATGTTTATCCAAACACAATCGACGCCGAATCCTTCTTCTCTGATGTTTTATCCTGGAAAACCAGTCATGGAGGTTGGAAGCGCCGATTTCCCTAATGTTCGTTCAGCTCTGGGTTCGCCATTAGCCAAGGCCATTTACTCCATTGATGGTATTATTATTCCTCGTGTAGTCTGTCCGTTCGTCTAATCGAAAGACTCCGTCTTTCAATTTGATGTGGTTCTTTCTCTGATTGCAGGTGTAGTTCGAGTTTTCTTTGGGTCAGATTTTGTCACTGTAACAAAGTCAGATGATGTATCATGGGATATCCTCAAGCCTGAAGTATTTGCAGCTGTCATGGATTTTTATTCTTCTGGGCAGCCTTTGTTTCTGGACTCGCAAGCTGCTGCTGCCAAGGATACCGCCATCAACGAGGTAAAGACATCCTGCACTATTGCTCTTTATATACTCCTCAACAATTAGTTTCGTTTAGAGTGTCCTTTTCGAGACCTCCTGGATTGTTTAGGGTGTCTGTTTTTATATAGTTTGTGTTGGTTTTCGGTGCAATATCTTCAACATTTAATGAATTAATTGAGAGTAATAGTTTGCTGTAAAAGCTATGTAGACATGAGATAGTTGGAATATATGCCAGTTGCTTCAGGATCTTGAAGTACCGAGCGTGATAGCTTGACTGAGAGAGAGACTGTTTCCCACAAATATGTTGCTCTATTAATTATGGTTTGACGTTTTGCAATGCTTTCCAAGATTTTGGTAGATAAGCCTGTTGGGTACTAACAAGTGTTGTTGTATTTTGTGTGATTTTAGGATGACTCTGAAACCGTAGCAATGATCAAGGAACTCCTAGAAACGCGTATCAGACCAGCAGTCCAAGATGATGGTGGGGACATCGAGTATTGTGGGTTTGATCCGTAAGTTGTACTTGCTCGAGTTTTACCAATAAGCAAGGAAGTCTGTTTCGTTTTGTCTGTCAAGTAAAATCCTTTTGATCAGGGAGAGCGGTATAGTGAAGCTGAGGATGCAAGGAGCTTGTAGCGGTTGTCCAAGTTCATCTGTTACATTGAAATCGGGAATCGAGAACATGCTGATGCATTATGTAACTGAGGTACCAGAGATCATCCTAACATTTTCTTACTACATACGGATAATTTGAGACATACATGTCTGCTAAAATTGTGGTGTTAGTAAACCATTGAAGAGTGGGGACCTTGTTACTAATGAAAAAACAAAAACAGGTGAAAGGTGTAGAACAAGAGTTCGATGGGGAAGAAGAGGAGGGAACGTTGTCTGGAGAGATGAGAGAGTAGAGTAAGACATCTCCTCAAGCTCCTCTGCTCTGCTCTTTTAGTGTACAGAAGAATAAATCCCAGTGAGTGCACTGTTTTCTTCCACCCTTTGAATTGATTTATCGAGTTTTTGGGCTTTTGAACCACACTCAAGAATCTCCAGAGAGATCTCGGGTTAATCTCTTTTGTAACTTTGTTTTACCTACATACACGAATAAATTGTTTGAATTATTTGAGTTTTTCTAAGGAAGATGCACAAGAGTGAATTTTCCGAGTATTATTCCAGCTTTTCCATGAAAAGATAATGTGACTCGAGCTTTTGTATAATTTCGTTGAGAACATTTTATTTTCATGGCTAAAGAAGAGGGGAGAGATTGCGTTTGGGGCATATCAATCACCTAACCGAATTTCCTTTAGAAGTTCCCAAAACCGAACCAGAAGAACCAATGCGAATTCAAGTCTCCGTTGAACCAATTTTTTTTAGCCGGCCGGTATAAATGAAATTGAAGCCGAAAAAGTTGTTGAAAACTTTTAATTTTAACACATTATTACTGGAGTGGAGCCGTTGCTTGACCCAATCCATTTCGGTTAGCTATATACCGAATTAACGTAAAGCGAACCAAAGAAAACGATTGAGAAACTGAACCAGAAGTTATGCTCCAATTTTCTAGTTACAGAGGCTTCTAGGTTTTAGGGTTTAAATAGAAAGTGCTGGGTTGCGGGAAACAATTGCTCGATTTCTCCAAGAGAATATACAGAGAGGAAGTCGAGAAACCTTGACAGTTGCGGCGGCTATGGCGGCGGCGAATACACCGACTCTACAAGACCTTGTTTCCGGTGACCTTAACTATGGAATCTGGGCTCCAATCGTGAAAGCTACACTAGTAGAGAGAGGGCTTTGGGACGTCGTTGAGAACGGAATCCCGCCTGATCCATCGAAGGTTCCAGGGTTAGCGGCCGAAGATCTTTCCGAATGGAGAGATTTTGTGGGGAAAGACACGAAAGCGCTCCAGATACTGCAATGTTCTCTCCCGGATTCGGTTTTCAGGAAGACACTCGAGGCCGCTTCGGCCAAAGATCTTTGGGATCTGCTAAAAGAAAGCAACGAACAAGCCAAGTTTGAAAAGGAATTCGAACAACTTGGAATGGAAAAAAGAGAACGTTTTGAGGAGGTTGGGTCGAAAGAAGATTGTTCTCCAGTTACCAGAGAAGAGGATTCAACGAAAGCTAGGCGTAAAAGAGGGGAATGCTTTCAATGTGGAGGAAGAGGGCATATTTCTAGAGACTGCAACAAAACCACAAGGGATCAGCAGACGCCAGAGGGACAAGCTGAGAAACAAAATCAAAGCAGGAATGAAGTTTTACCTGAGTATCAAATGTTTGCATTCGATATTGGTCCTAGGACGTATGATGAGGATATGTGGATGATATACTCCACAACCTCGAATCACATGAGTCCATATGCGAAGTATTTCGCGACTTTAGACAGAACACACAAGGCTCGGATCAAATTCATCACCGGAAATACTATCATGTCCGAAGGAATAGGGGATGTCGTGATCATGACTGATAAAGGGAAGAAGACGATCAAGAATGTGCTCTATGTTCCCGTGATCGACAGAAACGTGTTGAGTGTTGGTCAGTTGACACAGCAAGGCTATGGGATTGTAATGAGTGCAGACAAATGCACCATAAAGGATCAGAATAGGAGATTGTTTGGTGAAGCCATGTGGGAAGAGAGAGGCTATTTTCTGCGTTTCCAGGTGGTTGAAGGTAATCTCACCTCTTAGCTGATCTTTTACTTAGTAGACTTAGCTCTTAAGGTCGACATATCGGTCTTTTATGAATTTTAATTTCTTGCTCTAGTATGTGAATTTTGGTTCGGTTTCCATAAATGGGTCTAATAAGTCTTGTAGTAAAACAAATTTCGATGTTCGTTGGATCAAAACCTCAATGAACCAAAGTTATTTCTTTGTAAACAAAAAGTTACTAAATATATTCCCTAATTGTTAACAAAAAATACGCATCACGAACCGGCCGAATTCACTTTGGTTACATTAAATATATATCCTCCAATTGCATTAAACCGGACCAAAACCAGCCTAACTTTGAAATTTGAATATGAAATACTCAATATTATAGGTGATTTCAAATTGTAATTTAGAGCAAAATATTTAAAGAAACGCCGACAGTTGCGGCTATGGCGGTGGATAATATACAGTTTGGTGATTTCAATTTTCAAATTGTAATAGTAGGATTTAGGGTTTGGAATGATGCCACATGCCCACAGAGTACTATATAAAAAGAAAGTGTTGAGGTGAAATTGTTTATTCGCTTGCTTTCTCCAAGATAATATACAAAAGGAAAACGGCTATGGCGGCCGCAAGAACACCGACTCTACAAGACGTTGTTTCCGATGACCTCAACTATGAAGTCTGGTCGGCGATGATGAAAACGACACTAACGGAGAAAGGACTTTGGGATGTTGTTCAAAACGGAATCCCGCCGGATCCGTCGAAGAATCCAGAGTTAGCGGCGACTCTTCAAGTCGAAGAGCTTAGCGCGTGGAGAGATCTTGCGAGAAAAGACTTGAAAGCGCTCAAGATATTGCAGTCTGCTCTAACAGATTCGGTTTTCAGGAAGACTTTCTCGGTTTCTTCGGCCAAGGATCTTTGGGAATCGCTATGCACTATGTTTTGGTGATCTCACATATGATGCGAATATGTGGATGATATACAGCACTACCACGAACCATATGACTCCATACGAGAAATATTTCACCACTTTAGACAGAACGCGGAGAGCTAGGGTTTCATTCATCATCGGAAAAACCGTCATGGCAGAAGGAACAGGAGATGTCAGGATCTTGACTAAGGAAGGGAAGAGGAAGACGATCAAGAATGTGCTTTTCGTTCCAGGTATTGTGACAAACGCGCTAAGTGTTGGTCAGTTGGAGAGGAGCGGCTATGATGTTCAGATGGACACAGTTAGTTGCGCTATATGGGATCGGACGACTGGGACAATGCTTGGTGAAACTAGGTGGGAAAAGAGAGGCTTTTTCCTGCGTTTTCAGGTTATTTGAATGTAATAATCTCACCTCTTATGTCCTGTTTTCGCTTTTGATACTAGACTTGATATATATTATTAACTAAGGTCGACAAGTCCATGGATTTGGTTCGGTTCTCATTATGTTTGTTTGATCTAAGAAAGAAAGCCAATAATGCATACATGGCTACTTGACACCCTGTTACCAACGATTCGGCCTTAGCTAAGCCAACGAACACTCAAAACTATCAGGGGTCTTGGGATGATTTTTTGTTTTTAGCTTTCTAGTATAATAACTTAAGAATTTTGGACCCCCTTTGATTCAAGTAACAAGTCAGGGTTCGAATAATTTGGATACCTAAAATTATTATTCCAACTCTCGCTAATTCGAGCAAGAGTCAAATTTGGGAACAAGAATTATGGATTTTATAATGTTGGCCCCGTTTATTGTTAGTTCTGAGTTTTTACACTCACCTTTTATTCTTGTGGAGTCTTATAATCAGTAGTCTTGATAGATATCTTATGTCTTATTTTGTGAATTTTCTTAGAAATCAAAAAGGAAGAGATTTGTCGCAAACTTGGTAATGGCCATTGTCGAACCTGCTTCAGTTCAGAGTAGTCCGATGTAATAACAAGTTTCAACCAAAACCATATGTTTGGTTTAGGTTCCATGTCCAGATGCATCTCATTGTTTTGCCGTGGTTTAGTTCTAATCACGAAGTCAAACCTATCAACCATTCTTGTTGACCAACAGTAGAGAGAAGCTTGCGTGTGGTGTACGGTCAATCTCTTAAACCGGATCGAGCCAGACTTAAACCAAATTTGATTCCATCAATAATTTTAATAACTCATCCCAGTTATATCCGTCCCAGAACCGATTCGAAAACTTCGTACCATCCCAGTTTAATCGTATTTAATTTAATTAATTAAACCACGCATATGGAATTTGAACCGAATAATTGACCAAGATAACTGAACCGAAACCGAGTCTGAATTTGAAACGTCACAATTCATTTGGTGGTGTCAAAATGTAATTTAGGGCTTACGGTTTGTAGAATGATGTCACATTATATATAGAAAGTGTTCGGCAGATCAAAGGGAAGAGTCTATTCGCTTTCTCCAAGAGAAAAATCGTAGAAAAGAAACGGTTATGGCGGCAGCGAATACATCCGATGAACTCGACTACGAAACCTGGGCTCCGGTCGCGAAAACTACACTAATGGTGAAAGGACTTTGGGATGCTGTCGAAAACGGAGTCCCGCCGGATCCATCGAAGATTCCAGAGTTAGCGGCGACGATTCAACCCGAAGAACTCTCCAAATGGAGAGATCTCGCGGTGAAAGACATGAAAGCGCTCCAGGTATTGCAAACGTCTCTCACGGGCTCGGCTTTCAGGAAGACCCTCTCGGCTTCTTCGGCCAAAGACGTCGGGGATTTGCTTCGAAAAGGTAACGAACAAGCGGAACTAAGTATATTAGAGAAGCAATTCGAAGAAATTAGTATGGAGGAAGGAGAAACGCTCGATTTCTACATAATTAGAGTTACGGAAATCGTTGAACAGTTGCGTCGTTTGAACAGTGTGAAATCTGACTCTGAGGTTACCGTGAAGGTGTTGAAATCGGTCTCAAGGCCGTATAATATTGTAGCTCCGATTTTGGAAGAACACATGGATCCGAAGAGTATGACTCTTGAAAGTATTGTCGAGTTTTTTGATATATGTGATGAAGTAGCAGAGGAAGCTACCCTTGTGATGTTGAAGGATATGAGTCTTGAATCGAAGTCTGATAAGTGGTGTGGTGTGTGCAACAAGAACAATCACAACCAAGAAGAATGTTATTCTAGTGGAGCCAGGCAGTCTAGACCGGGAAGAGGCAAATGCTTTCAATGTGGAGAACGAGGGCATTATGTAAGAGATTGCAAGAGAAAGAATCAGACAGAAGCTCAGATAGATGAGGAAGAAGAAATCGTAGTTGATTACGTAATGGTAGCACCAGTAACTAAAAGTGATTTAACTTATGATGAGGACACGTGGATGGTATCCGGCCTTGCCACGATCCATATGACTCCATATGAGAAGGTTTTCACCACTCTAGACAGAACACACAAAGCCAGGGTTGGGTTGGTCGATGGAAAAGTTATCATGGTAGAAGGAAAAGGAGATGTAAAGATTGTGATGAAGGAAGGGAAGAAGAAAACGATCAACAATGTGCTTTTTGTTCCCGGGATCGACAGAAACGTGTTAAGTCTTAGTCAGATGACATCAAGAGGCTGTTCATTCAGAGAGGGAGGACGAGGCGAATGCATTATTAGCGATCGGACTGGGGCAGTATATGGAGAAACTATGTGGGATGTGAAAGACTTGGCTCTGCGTTTGCAGGTGATTAAAGGTGATCTCACCTCTTAATTCACTGCTTTTTCACTTTGGTTCTAGACTTACTTTAATATATATGTGGTTTATTTTAGTTTGATTTTATCCTGTTTTCAGTTTGTTCGTCTAGTTTATATCCTGCTATTGCAGTATGAATTAATCTGTGGGACGGCTTGGTACTAAACTAGTTTTCAAAAACTTATTCATTTTGCAATGCTTTTGTAACAAAGAAAATATTGTGGGAAAAGATGTTTAATGTTGTAAGAAGGGAAAGAACAAGTAATGTTAGGCTGATTAGAGAAGGAATTTGAAGAGATTAAAATGGAAGCAGGAGAATCTTGGTGTGGTTAGCTCTAATCACAAGTTTCAAACCATCAACAAAACTTGCGTGTAGTTTAGGGTTATTCACTTAATCGGATCAACCCATTTAAACTGAACCAGACTTAACCAAATTAGAAGAGGATTATCTCATCCCAATTCGAAAACGATGTATCAACCCAATTCAAGAGACCAACGGTGACCGAAATAACTTGGGTTTAAATATATTCTCCAATTGCATTAAACCGAATTGATAACCGAGCTTAACTTGAAATGTCTATACTCATTTGGCGATTTTCCAAATTGAACTTTAGGGTTAGCGATTTGGAGTCACTGTATAAATAGAAAGCAAGCTTAAAAGTATTATTCGCTTTCTCCAAGAGAATATACAGAGAAAAAAGTTTAAGAAATCCTGACGGTTACAGCGATGGCGGCGGAGAATACACGCGACGCAGTTTCCGATGACCTGAACTATGAGACGTGGTCTCCAATCGCGAAAAATACACTCGTGGAGAAAGGACTTTGGGATGTTGTCGAAAACGGAGTCCCGCCGGATCCATCGAAGGTTCCGGAGTTAGCGGCGACGATTACGGTCGTAGATCTTGCCCAATGGAGGAATCGTGTGATTAAAGACATGAAAGCGCTCAAGATAATGCAGTCTTCTCTCACAGATTCCGCTTTCAGGAAGACTCTCTCGGTTGCTTCGGCCAAGGATCTTTGGGATTTGCTCGAAAAAGGTAACGAAGAAGCGAAACTGCGTCGGTTAGAGAAGCAATTCGAAGAACTTAGCATGGGTGAAAGAGAATCGATCGATTCCTACTTCGACAGGGTTACAGAAATCGTTCAACAGTTGCGCGGTTTGAAAAATGAGAAATCCGATTATGAGGTTATCAAGAAGGCGTTAGCCTCGCTCTCAGGGTCATACGATGGTGTAGCTCCGGTGTTGGAAGGACTCCTGGATCTGAAGAATATGACTTTAAAGAGCCTTGTTGAGTTTTTTCATGGATATGATTCAAGAAAAGATGAAGATATCCACCTAATGTTGAAGCTAAACAGGCTTAAAGCGGAGTCTGCTAAGTGGGAGAATGCTAAGTGGCGTCGCGTGTCCAACAAGAACAATCATAACCAAGAAGAATGTTATTCCATCCCTAAGGAAGGAAGCTCGAGTGGAGCCAGGCCGAGAAGAGGGGAATGCTTTCAATGTGGAGAACGAGGGCATTACGCAAGACACTGCAACAGAAAGGATCAGCAACCTGCGGCGACAGAAACTCAGAATCAGGTAGATCAGGAAGAAGAAACGGAAGTTGATTATATACTGTTGGCGAAGTTAGCTTTAGGTGATTTCACATACGATGAGGATGTGTGGATGATATACGGCCACGCCACGAATCACATGACTCCATATGAGAAGCTTTTCACCACTCTAGACAGAACATACAAAGCTAAGGTTGGATTGGTGGACGGAACAGTTATCATGGTTGAAGGAAGAGGAGATGTAAAGACCACGATGAAGGAAGGGGGGAAGAAGAAGACGATCACTAATGTGCTTTTTGTTCCCCGCGGGATCAACAGGAACGTGTTGAGTGTTGCTCAGATGACATCAAGAGGCTGTTCATTCACTTCGGGAGAAAGAGGCGAATGCATTGTTCGCGATCGGACAGGGGTTGTATTTGGGGACACTATGTGGGATGAGAGAGGATTGTCTCTGCGTTTGCAGGTGATTGAAGGTAATCTCACCTCTTAATTAGCTGCTTTTCACTTTGCTAATAGATTTAACACGTAAGGTGGACGTACCGATCTTTTATGTGGTTGGTTTTATTCTGTTTCCAGTTCGTCTAATTCATACTCTGCTACTTGCAGTGTGAATTAATCTTTGGTCTTTTTAACCTAGGACGGTTGCATACTCTTTGTTAAGTTTTGTAATGGTGAAAAGCGGACAAATTCTAGTAACAAACAAAGCATTGTGAGATATGGTGCGAAAAATGGATTTTGG
>PKML01075741.1:401335-430103 GCA_002933935.1 Eutrema yunnanense
TAGAAATAGCTGCGGGACCAGTCCTCCACCTTGGACAGCTTGCTAGCCCTAGCCCCCGAGCTGCTGACCTCGACGATATTCGCCGCAGGACGGAAAGCAGCGTAGTAAGTCCCCGAGATGCCAGGATTCGCCTTATGCTGCATCAGAGCCTCAAACATTGGGATCGTCACATCCACATCACACTCCCACCCCAACGTCAGCAACACGATCATCCCTTGAATCGTGGACGGGCAGATCTGCGAAAAGGCTAAGCCCCGCGCTCGGCAGTACTGGACGAGCAGTTCGGGGAGGGGAAGACGCAGCCCGCACTTCAAAAAAAAACTCTCATACAAGCACACAAAGCCCGCAGGAGGGTTCCACGGACGCTCGTCCGGACTGGGCAATCTGAGCTCGGCGGAAGCAGGAAAGTCGCATAACTCCTTCAATTGGACGAGCGATTCGGGCGTGCTCCAAGTCGGCGACCCGCCCTGCTCATAAGGAACTAGGGGGACCTTTTCCCCCTAGTCATCCGCACTCCACCACCACGACCGCCTCGATTTCCACCTCGATCGCCCGCGCGCCCAATTCCCCTCCCGGCCCGGTCGACACCACGACCACCAGAAGACCTTATCATTGTCTTTTTCCTGAGGTGGGTCCCAGGAGGTGGCAAGGCAAATCCCGAAGTCGAAGGAACAGGTTGTTCCTCACTACCCTCGCCGCGACACGGAGAAGAAGGACGCTCGGCGCCACCAGAAGAAGAGCTCTCTGACGCAGAATCGCCGCGATTGTCGCGGGACCCCGACTCGCCGCTGGATTCGGCCCTAATTCCGTCAAGGATCGATGCCATTTCACGAAAAGAAGGAAGAGGAAGGCCCGAATCGAGAGAAGAGGAGTTCAGAAGAAATTGCAAACAAAATCAGAAAGAAGATAGAGAGAATAGTTACCTTGAAAGTATGCGCAGAAGGTTTAAAGCGAAGGAGGAGGAAGAAGTTAAATAGGGGAAGGAGACAACGAAGCGACGTCTAGACACGTGTCGGAAAGAGCGCGGCCTCCCAAATACCTAATAATAACGTCCCCTCGTTTCCCCCACCCAAAAGCAAAGGACGCCTCGACAAGCGCGAAGCGTCTCTTGTACGCCGCGCGTGTGCGACACGCGCAGAAAAGGTGCTGTCGTTTCGGTTCCCCAACATGACTGACACGCGGCAGTAATCTCTCGATCTTCGAGGAGGCCGACACGTGCAAGCAAAGGCTCGCATTTAAACTACAACGCCCCGTCCTCATCCGCTCGGATCCCTAGGGTTCAACCTAAGATGCGCCGAACTAACATCGAATCAACTTCGGTGCATTTGCCAAGCCTCACGCCACCGAACTGGGGGGGGCCTGTTGTTGGAGGTGGCCCTAGCACCCCCAATTAGTTAGGCCCATCTTAATAATAAACCCTCCTCAACTCAGTCAACCTTTGACCGATGGTCCACCGACCTCGGCTCCCCGCGCTGACATCCATCAAAGATCCCCGAGCTGCGGGCTACTCTTCGGGATCACGTGGACGTTTCGCCGAGCAGAAGTGTCGAGAGGAGACACGTGGAGGTTGTTGAAACAGTATGCTGCCAGAACAAGGGTATGGGCGTGAATTGACAACCCACCAACCCTGCTGAGTGAGCAAAGGAGATGGAGACACGTGGGAAGGAGTCGGCCGAACAGTGTGCTATCTTACAAGAGTATGGCGCCGAGCTCATCATGAACCCTTTTCCTAAAAGCCGGAACACGCCTCCTAGGATACCTTACCCTTCAAACAGGGAGAGGACGCCACGTGGCCCCGGAATCCTGGGAAGTGGGTAGTCGACCCTCCCTATATATATCCCTTGGTGTGCTTCGAGAAGAGGAGGCCCTTTTTTTTGGATCTTTGGAGACTTGATTCCTTAGACGAAATAACCCGACCTCTCTCGTTTGTACGAAGCAGCGTATTTAGAACACCGAACTGGATTCCTTTCGGAACCAGTTCGTAAGTCTAAATTGCTCACCATTTTTCTTAGTAATATAAAGATCGCGGTCCCCGACCTGTCCATCATAATCCCCGGTCTGTCCTGAATTCCGGTTAACACGCTTTATTTACGGAAATCTCACCTCTCAACCCTTAATCAACCTCTTAATAGCATTAGTGATCTCCTGGATCAACAAAGCCGAAGATCTTTCCAAATGGAGAGATCTCGCTGTGAAAGACATGAAAGCGCTCCAGATTTTGCAATCTTCTCTCACAGGCTCGGCTTTCAGGAAGACTCTCTCGGCTTCTTCGGCCAAAGAGGTATGGGATTTGCTTCAAAAAGGTAACGAACAAGCGAAACTCCTTGGATTAGAGAAGCAATTCGAAGAACTTAGTATGGATAAAGGAGAAGCGATCGATTCCTACTTAGATAGAGTTATGGAAACCGTTGAAAAGTTGCGCTGTTTGAAAAATGCGAAACCCGATTATGAGGTTATCACGAAGGTGTTAGGCTCGCTCTCAAGGTCATATGATTGTGTACCTCCGCTGATGGATGAATACTTGGATCTGAAGAATATGAGTCTGAACGAGTTTGTTGAGTTTTTTGGTATGTTTGGGTCACTACCAGGGGTTGCTATCGTTCTAATGTTAAAGAACACGTTTGATTCACCGAAATGGGGTCAGATGAGTGGTGATGAGTGCAACAAGAACAATCACACCCAAGAAGAATGTCACTCGATCCCTAGAGCAGGTGAATGCTTTCAGTGTGGGGAACAAGGCCATGATGCAAGAGATTGCAAGAGAAAGAATCAGAAGCCAGCGGCGAGAGAAGCTCAGAAGAAAGATCAGGCCGGAGAAGTGGTAGCTGATTATGAAATGTTTGCTCTAACCATAGGTGATTTCACATTTGATGAGGATATGTGGATGATATACACCACAACCTCGAATCACATGACTCCAAATGTGAAGTTTTTCACCACTCTAGACAGAACACACAGGGCACGGGTGAAATTGGCCGACGGATCAATCACCATGGCAGAAGGTAGAGGAGATGTCAAGATCATGACCAAGGAAGGGAAGAAGACGATCAAGGATGTGCTTTTTGTTCCGGATATCAACAGAAACGTGTTGAGTGTTTATCAGATGACATCAATGGGCTATTCAGTGATAATGGCAGGAAACAAAACTTTCAAGTTCACTATTAAGGATCAGAATGGGAGATTATTTGGGGAATCTTCGTATGAAGAGAGAGGCTTTTTTCTACGTTTCCAGGTGATTGAAGGTAATCTCACCTCTTAGCTCCCTTTTTTGTTCACTTTGAATAAATTCGGTAGTAGACTTAACTCGTAAGGTGGACATATCAGTCTGTTCGTTTTCAAAAACTAATTTGTTCTTCACTGTGGTTTGCTTTTGTAAGTTTTGTCTTTCACTTTGTTCGTCTTTTATTCATATTCTGCTACTGCCGTATGTTAATGGTGGAAAACTAATTTTGTTATTCACTATGCAATGTTTTTGTTAAGCTTTTGTTAATGGCGAAAAATGGACGAATTCTAGTAACAAACAAAATATTGTGAGATATATAAGACACCAACTCTCTTAGCTGCAAAAGTTTTTTAGGATATGTTGAAAAAAGGGAACAAACAATCCAAGTGTATTTAAATTTAAATTGAAAGTGAAATTCGAATAAATTGAAAAATGAACCAGGAGAAGCTAGCGTGTGGTATTTGTTTTGTTTAATCACTTAACCGGATCAACCCATTTAAATTGAACCAGACTCAACCAAATTTGATTTCGCTAACAATAATAATAACTCATCCCAATTCGAGAACTCCGTATATATTGAGTGATCATATTTATATCCTCCAATTACAGTAAACCGAACCAATAACCGAGAGCCTAAACTCGAAATTTCTACACGTGAACTTTAGGGCTACACGTCACTGTATAAATAGAAACTAAACTAGTCGCTTTCTCCAAGAGAAGAATATACACATAAAGAAATCCTGACGGTTACGGATATGGTGGCGGCGAATATACAAGACGGTGTTTCCGATGACCTGAACTATGAAATCTGGGCTCCAATCGCGAAAACTACACTCGTGGAGAAAGGACTTTGGGATGTTGTTGAGAACGGAGTCCCGCCGGATCCATCGAAGATTCCAGAGTTAGCGGCGACGATTCAAGCCGAAGATCTTTCGAAATGGAGAGATCTTGTGAGAAAAGACATGGAAGCGCTCCAGGTATTGCAATCTTCTCTCACGGGTTCGGCTTTCAGGGAGACTCTCTCGGCTTCTTCGGCCAAAGATGTTTGGGATTTGCTCGAAAAAGGTAACGAACAGGCGAAGCTACGTAGGTCGTTAGAGAACCAATTCGAAGGAGTCGTAGCTGATTATGAGATGTTAGCTGTAACTATGAGGTATTTCACATTTGATGAGGATATGTGGATGATATACACCACGACCTCGAATCACATGACTCCGTATGCGAAGTTTTTCACCACTCTAGACAGAACACACAGGGCTCGGGTGACATTGGCCAACGGAGCAATCATCATGGCAGAAGGTAGAGGAGATGTCGAGATCATGACGAATGAAGGGAAGAAGACGATCAAGGATGTGCTTTTTGTTCCGGAGATCAACAGAAACGTGTTGAGTGTTTGTCAGATGGGATCATTAGGCTATTCAATGGCAATTGGAGGAGACAAATGCACTCTTATGGATCAGAATGGGAGATTATTTGGTGAATCCATGTTGGAAGAGAGAGGATTTGCTCTGCGTTTCCAGGTCATTGAAGGTAATCTCACCTCTTAGCTCTTAGCTCTTTCTTTTGCTTCACTTTGAATAAATTTGTCATTGCTCTTTGTTTTCAAAAACTATGTTGTGCTTTGTTAATGGTGAAATGGAGACGAAGTCTAGTAGAAAATTAAAGGTTTTTTTTTTGGGTAAGCTGATCAAATATAAGATGACAGACCAAAAACTCAAGTGTGTCCCAAAACCATCACCAAACTCTTGTTGATCATCGCTGGAGAGAATCTTGTTGCGTGTGGTGTAGGCTTAATTACTTAACCGGATCAACCCAGCAACCAAATTTCATTTCCCTAACATTTAACTCTTCCCAATTATATCCGAACCAAAGCCGATTAGGAAACTCCGTATCAACCAAATTCAAGAGTGTATATAATAAATTTTAATCATATGAACTTAACAACGCATCTGCCGAATACTTGACCGAATAAACTTAGGTTTATATATAGGATGCTGCAAATTATTCAATGGCGTTGAACCGAACCAAAACCGAGCCACATTTCATTTGGAGTTTAGGGTTTAATGACATTCACAGTATAAATAGAAAGCATTCGTGTGAGGGGTTGGGCTTCTGTTGGTTTGACAATTCACAATATGGGCCTTTCATGGGCCAACGAAGTTGACAGAAAACAAGCTGGCCCAAGCGAATACACTCTCGTTAGACTTGTTAGAGCATGATTATGAGTGGGTAATATGTTGGGGTAATATATGAATTTTATAATATTTATTGTATTTTAGAACCTCAAATTTTGTTGTTGATGTTTTATGTGATTATAGGTAGTAAATATAGAGGAATTTTTTAAAAATAAAAAATTATGAAATTGAGTTTTTTTTAAAAATAAAGTTTATTTTCTTAAAATTGATAACATAGTACATTCAATAAAATATGAAATTTGAAACATACATGAAACAAAAACATTTAAAACATAGATTTAGAAATCATAAACGGAAAGGAACGCTCAGTTTTAATCTTGATCATGTCCAAATCATAAACCAGTGATCATTGATATAAGAAAGATTCAGAAGAAATTAGGTGATAGATCATACGCAGCTAACCTTGAATATATTCCCAACGAGCTACCCATACTTAATTGAAGAAGGAAGCAAAAGAGTAGCTGAAGACGTCTCCTAAATTCACCAATATTTGACGTTTCAATGAACTCCACCAAACTGCAACAAAAAGATCTCTTAGATGACAGCATACTTGCAAAAATACAAATGTAAGCACCACGATATTTCTCTGGCGCACACCTTTGTGAAATAGACTCGTTTTCATGTTCTGAAATTTCAACACAATCCTTCTGGAACAGAACTGAAAACAAAGGAAGCCACAACTGCAAAGAGAAAAGCATAAGTGTTACCCTTAACAGTATTTTTGTTCATAACTACAAAATTTTCTAACTATCCCTACCTTCCTAGCGCTTAGTTCATACTGATCCTGAACCTCATCAAGCAATGTAGGTCAGCGCTCGAATTCAACCTTCTGCCAAGAGCTTGCGAGGGAAATAATTGGCTCCAAAAGATCTATAGGAGACAGAAAAACACAATGTAACACCTGATAATTAGAATAAATAGTGGAGGAACAAATTGTATGACTAATTGAGAGAGTCCATAATCAACCCAGTGTAAGAGAAGATTAAAATCCATACCAGAGATGGGCAATTTACATCCCTCTTCCTGTAACTTCTGAACCTTGCAAAGCAGAAATTGCAATCCTGAAAGAGCCTTCACGAACAATGGCAAACAAGAAAGTAATGGTTTAATAAATTAATGGTTATGATGGATCTTTGAAAAAGACATCAAACAGTGACGGCAATACGAAGACGGTTATTCCGTGGGTATAAGCTACCATTGCATTAATACTTTCCATTTCTGCTTTGGAGCACACATCACGATTTGGAAATCATTCTCAAATCTGCAACAAACCTATCATCTCTACTCACTCACCCAAGAACCAAACAACACTACTAACAATAATTGAATCAAACACCTTTTGAGTCTAAGCGTTTCGAAGCTCACCTTCCTAACGCCATATCAACTTGAGCCTGAACACATAGCACATAAGCATCACACATCATACCAACGAGTTTCGCCTGTGGTTGAGTATGATGATGATCCAATCTCTGAATGCTGGATAGACACAAATCCGAATCCTTTTATCTGATGAAGCCGCAAAAAGGCCTCTGCTTTGCAAGCTACAAGCTGCAAAATCCGAATCAAACTTCATTGTTTCAAAGATCCAAGTCCTTTCGGCAATTTAGCTGATCAAAGAGGCAATGCGTATTGATATCTACCTGAGGAGAAGAATCAGCTCCATTTGCAATGGCTGCATCTAATTTAAGAAAAACATCTTCTTTATCAGATCCATTGTTCTCAGCTAGCTTAAACGCACACAAAGAATCCCAACACTCAAATTCGAAAAAGACGAAGAAAATAAACAAATTTACCATTTTTTCTCTCTGCTGATTCCTTCGCAAGCTCGCAATTCAACAAAGAAGGTGCAAATTTTCGGGAAACTGATTCTTGCTTTCGGATTGAGAGAGACGGAGAGAGAGAGATCGAGAGAGAGAGAGAGAGAGAACGACATCGAGAGAGAGATCGATTGATTTTTTTACAGCAGATCAAAAAGATCGAGAGAGAGATGAGGAGATGTCGAGAGAGAACAATGAAACAAAACGCGTCCGTTCAGATTCTTTTTTCTCTTTTTTTATTAATTTCAACCAATCAGAAGCAAGCAAAATCAGTATATTTACTGATAATATAGAGTCTAAATTTAGATACGGTAAGATAGTTTTAGATATATTTTTATTTATTTAAATAGATTAAACCTATAATAATTCAGTATATTTACTCATATTACCCACCAATAATCATGCTCTTACATAAGCTGTGCATATTACGGGAGTTGTGTAAATGCACAAGACACAATGCAGAGGAAGTGAAGAAGTACAGACAAGAAGAGATGGGAGAATTTTTTTTTTTTTGGGTAAAAATGTTAAGATTTTATTACCGATTTTCGATTTTTGACAGAAGTTACAGGGATTACTAAGAAAGCAGATTAACCGGAAAAAAACTACAAACAACGACAAAAAATACAACAACAGCGAAATGCTAAGAAAACGGCTAGCGAGACAAGAAAAAAAAAGAAAACCGAAGCAAAACCAGACGAGAAAGCAGCAGTCACACGCTAAAAAACGTGGACCATACCGTTTTGCCGCAGCTCCGAAGAACTAGAGTTGTCATCCTTGTTGCCACGAGCATCATCCTGAGGCCAGTCCTCAAACCTCAGGAGTGAGATGCCTACAGCTTCTCCGAGAACTAACGGGATTTCCGGAATCCGTAACGGACTAACTTGCAACCGTCGACAAGGGAGTCGAGCGGACAATCGAAGAGTCACCTTCGACTGCCATTCCCGAGAAAATGAATCTCCTCAGGAACCAGTCCCCACAGCTACAAGCTAGCAGCAACAACAAACCAGTGCCTCAACAATCACGTCTGGAATCGCTCCACCATCTACACCGGACCGCGCCCGGAGCCAACACGAGCCGAGATCTCAAACACAAACGCATAGCTGCTTGATGGGAGAATTCTTGAGAATACAAACATAGAAAGAAGAGAAAGACTTGATGTTTTTATTTGTGTCTTTTTGTACGTGTGGTTGCTTGCTTCACTTCCGTCTTCTTTGTTAGTGTGAAAACCTGTAACAAAAAAAGGAGAAACATCACATAAGTTCTGTGGTGTGTTCTTTGTAACCTAAGAGATATAGTAAAGGTTGGGAGTGAGGGTACTCCCCCGAGACGTACCGGTTCAAGTCCGGGAACTCGGTGATCAATCCGTGTTGTTGTCTTCTTTAGCAAAGTAATCCGCAAGCGTTAATACTCAACAACTTTATTCGCTTTCCTTGCTCCAAGAGAATAAAGAGGATAAAGGCTTTGACAAAACCCCGACAGTTTTTTTTGCAGCTATGGCGGCGGCGAATATACAAGACGTTTTTGCCAATGACCTGAACTATGAAACCTGGGCTCTAATGGCGAAAACTAGACTAGTGGAGAATGGAGTTTGGGATGTTGTTGAAAACGGAGTCCCTCTCGATCCAACGAAGATTCCAGAGTTAGCGGCGACTATTAAGGCCGTAGATCTTGCCCAGTGGAGAAATCGTGCGATTAAAGACATGAAAGCGCTCAAGATAATGCAATCTTCTCTCACAGATTCGGCTTTCAGGAAGACTGTCTCGGTTGCTTCCGCCAAGGATCTTTGGGGTTTGCTTAAAAAGGGTAACGATGAAGCGAAGCTTCGTCGATTAGACAAGGAATTCGAAGATCTTATGATGTATGATGGAGAACCGATGGATTTGTACTTGGAAAGAGTTTTGGATCTCCTTGAACGGTCCCGCCGTTCAGGTAATCCGAAATCAGATGATGAGTTTATCACGAAGCTGTTAATCTCATTGTCAGGTGACTGATGGTGCAGCTCCGGTGCTGGAGGAGATCATGGATCTTCCGGATATGACTCTTAAAGATCTAATTGATATTTTTGATCTATTCGGAGATCATCCAGAATCTATGCCTCACATGTTGAAGGATTTCTATGTAAGCCTTAAGAAAGCCAAGTCTGAGCAGATGTGGTGTGGCCTGTGCAAGAAGTACAATCACAACCAAGCAGACTGTTATTACAACCCTATGGCAACGAACTCGAGTGGAGCCAGGCCAGTTAGAGGCCAATGCCATCAATGCGGAGAAAGAGGGCACTATGCCAGAGATTGCAACACATGGAACCAGCAACAGGCGGCGGCGGCGGCACAAGAAGCTCAGATAGATCAAAAGAGGAACGAGAAACCTGAACATTTGATGTTAGCGGTAACTCTGGGTGGTTTCACATTTGATGAGGATATGTGGATGATTTACACCAATGCCTCGGATCACATGCAAAGTTTTTCGCGACTTTAGACAGAACATACAAGGGTCGGGTTTTATTGGCGGACGGAAGGGTTATCATGGCAGAAGGGAAAGGAGATGTCAGTATCTTGATGAAGGGAGTGAAGAAGACGATTAAGAATGTGCTTTTCGTTCCTCGGATCAACAGAAATGTGTTGAGTGTTGGTCAGATGACATCGAGAGGGTATACAGTGACAATGGGAGCTGGTGAATGCACTATTAAGGACGAGACTGGGAAAGTTTTTGCTAAAACCATATGGGAAGAGAGAGGCATTGTTCTGCGTTTGCAGGTGATCGAAGGTAAACGTCTCACCTCTTAGTTAGCTGCTATTCACTTAGTAGGCTAACTCGTGAGGTGGACATATCAGTCTTTTTAGTTTGGTTCTTCGGTTTTAACCTAGGACGGTTTGGTTTTAATCTAGTTTTTGGAAACTATTTTGTATTCACAATGCATTGCTTTTGTCAAGTTAATGGTGAAAGGGGAGGATTCTAGTCGAAAGATAAAAGGGTCTTTAGTGAATTGATCAAATATATGATTACATACCAAACTTAATTATGAAAATTTACCGAAATTGAAAGGGAGATAGAGAGAGACATGGAAGGTAAATTGTTGAATCAGTAGCGGCAGATCTTGGCCGTAGGCATTGTGACACAAACTTGAGCGTATTTCTTCTTAGCCGCCTCTGTCCCTCGCTTGGGCTCCTCGTCAGCCATGGCTACCTTAGCCAAGGAACAAACCGCCGCAGCCGCTGCCGTGAACATGAGATCCCTCCTCATTGTGGTGGTGTTCTGTTCCTCCTTGCCCTTGACTTGTAAGCTGGTTGTGTTCTCGCTCGTTGAGGCTCTGACAACCGAGAGCCTTCGTCCGCCGGTGGCTGAGGGAAGCTTAGCGACGGCCGGGAGGAATGTGGATGTCATGGTCATCGATGCCATTGCTTGATAGTTTGATTGAATCCTACGTTTGATTCTACTCTCTCTCTCTCTCGCTCGTTAGCTCTCTGTTAATGAGATATGGTGGAATGTGTTTTAAGAAGTTTGGGGGTAATTTGAGTCTGTGGAAAGCGTTGAGTTTGTGGAGAAATTATCCATTTCCTTATCCAAATATGATTTTTGTGCAAATGGGTTGTTGCCACGTGTCGTGTTCTATCTTTGTTGAGAAGAACGGGTCTCTCGCAAAAGTGGACTAGATACTATTTGTTGTGCAGCCCACATGTGGGTCCATGTTTTTAGTGTATGAAATAATTGATACAACATTCAAAATCCTTTATTTTTTTTGGTTATCAAATACATTCAAATCGTAAACCAATTAGCCTCCGACTATCTTTTGCAATCGTGTTTTGAATCTTAAAACTTCCATTTTAGACTGGAAAAAACGTATTTGGCGTCTTTATTTTTGTCAAATTAGATATTTAATTATTAGTTATTGTACTAAGTAGTTAAATACAATTATATATTGGTTTAATATTCTAAAAAAATTATATATTTTGAAAACTAACTCATCTTTAGAATTTTTTGAAAACTAACCTTTTTAACATCTAAATTATCAAAAAAACTCAAAATAAGTCAAACATATGAATTTTCTTAAATTTTAATTATTTATTTTTGATTAATTTAAAAATAAATAAAAATATGGATGTAAAAATGTCGATTATATCTAGATTTTGTTCGTGAAAACTTAAAAAACAATTCAATAACAAAACTTAAAAAATAATTCAATAACAGAGCAATTTGTATGAACTTACAGCTTCACAAACGTGTTTTTGTATAATTTTGTTGTACGATGATGATGTATATATAGATTTTGATAATGTTATTGATAAATATAATAATAGATTTGTGTATATCTAATAAAATTGTTTATATCTAATATGAATTTTAATTAAAATAATTTATTTTGTTTTTCGAAATATATATATGTATATATATAATATTATTATTGATTATTTATTTTATGATATATATTTATTGTGAAAGTAAAAAAAACTTATTGTATTTGTATATTCTCAAAAATTCATGATGGATATAAATTGTTTTGTACTTAATAAAAAAGTTAGTTTTCAAAGATTTTGAAAGAGAAGTTAGTTTTTAAAATATATAATATATAATTTTTTTGGGATATTAAATCAATTTTCCTCTAAATATAATTATGGAAATATATATACGAGACTGGTTAAATAAAAGCCTTCCCGTGTTGAACGCCGTTAGTAGCTCCCTCTCTCAAGTTTCTTCATCCCTTGTTGGATTTCCCTCAAACACCAATCCAAGCTTCTTCGATTTCGTTTCTAAATCCTTCTTCGAAGGTTTTTGTGAAAGTAAAGAGATTGATAAACCTAATTTCTCCAGGTTCATTGTTATTCACTTTTTATCCAGATTAGTTGGCTATAATTGTTAAATTTTTCGTTGCGTCGTAGGAACCCTAAAATCAGGGGACTGTGCAAGAGAATATGAATGCTCCGATCATAGGTGAGTTCGTTTCCCAGTTATGCAACACTCGTAATTGTTTTTATTCACTTTCTGGGGTGTGTAGATCCACTGCAAGGAGACTTTCCGGAGGTGATTGAAGAATATTTGGAGCATGGGGTCATCAAATGTGTTGCTTTTAATCACCGTGGTTCTCTTCTCGCAGGTAAATTGCATATATTCTCCTTTTTGCCTGCTGCTTTGGTTAGTTTAGGGCTACTTTTGGAATTGATGTATCTTGCATTGTTGATTTGTTTAGCTGGATGTGCGGATGGTGTCTGTGTGATCTGGGATTTTGAAACTAGGGGCATTGCCAAGGAGATTCGCGATGATGATTGTTCTGCCGCAATCACAAGCGTCTCCTGGTCAAAGTATGGCCACCGCTTGCTTGTGTCTGCTGCAGATAAGTCACTAACTCTCTGGGATGTCCCGACCGGAGAGAGGATTGCTCGGACAACTCTTCAGCAGACTCCCTTGCATGCTCGCCTAAACCCTGGCTTGACCTCACCTTCTCTTTGTCTGGCGTGCCCGCTCTCCTCTGCTCCCATGATTGTTGACTTTGACATTGGTTGCACAACTTTGCTTCCAGTGTCTGTGCCTGAGATGCCAGATGTGTTGGCTCCTCCGCAACGCAGTAAATGTCCGGAATCAGGTCCTCCTTTCTCTCCAGCTGCAGCGTGCTTTAATAAGTCTGGAGATCTCGTTTATATTGGAAATTCCAAAGGAGAAGTACTTATAATAGATTATAAAAGTGTTCGAGTTCTTGCCTTGGTTCCTGTGTCTGGCGGGGCGCCAGTGAAAAACATAGTGTTCAGCAGGAATGGGCAGTATCTTCTCACGAATTCACACGATCGCACCATTAGGATATATGAAAATCTTCTCCCGGCAAAAAATGTGCTCAGATCCCTCGAGGACTTGGGTAAGAACATAGATGGGCTTGATGGTGTTGAGAAAATGAAGACTGTTGGATCAAAATGCTTAACGCTCTTCAGGGAATTCCAAGATTCAGTTACCAAAATGCATTGGAAAGCGCCTTGTTTCAGTGGTGATGGTGAGTGGGTTGTTGGGGGTTCTGCATGCAAAGGAGAACATAAGATCTACATATGGGATCGAGCGGGGCATCTTGTGAAAATATTAGAAGGTCCAAAAGAAGCGTTGATAGATCTAGCTTGGCATCCTGTTCATCCCTTAATCGTCTCTGTTTCCTTGGCTGGTCTAGTATACATTTGGGCAAAAGATTACACAGAGAATTGGAGCGCATTTGCTCCTGATTTCAAGGAGCTTGAGGAGAATGAAGAGTATGTGGAACGAGAAGATGAATTTGATTTGATACCTGAAACCGAAAAGGTGAGAAACTGAATCGATAAATGCCTAAGGATTCTCTATTATCATTCTGTCACCTGTATTTCTGAATATATGTGGTTGTATGCATGTAGGTGAAAGTATTAAATGTTAATGAAGATGAAGAAGTTGACATAGAGACAGTGGAAAAGGATGCTTTCAGTGATTCAGATATCTCAGTGGAGGAACTCCGCTACCTTCCAGCTGAACCGATCCCGGATACAAATGAGCAGCAAGACAAGATAAAGTTAATCGAAGCTCGTATATCTGCATCTCCTGCTTCTGAAGAGGCTGGTCAGAATGGACATGGGGCAGACCATGCAGCAAGTCCACAAGGAGGTAAGAAAGATCTTAACAGCTTCATATGAAAAACACAGTTTATGAATTCCCTGTATACGTGAGAATAAATGCACTCGTAATTCTGTCTTAATAGATGTCTGGCCTGCATGAATCTATGATGTGTTATGCCACAGATTTGGATGCTTTCTTTACTAATGCATATGGCTCTCAATTGTAGAAGAAATGGGTGAAACACGAGGAAAGAGAAAAAGAAAACCATCAGAGAAAGGTATGGAGTTGCAGGCGGAGAAGGCAAAGCCATTAAAAGCGCCAGGCAGAACAGTACGAGCGAAAAGCAGAGCAGTAGTCGATCAAGAAATCGATGACAGTGTAAATGGTGATGATGATGATGAATCTTATTATTAACGAAGTAAGTCCTCTAATCTTTATGTATGCAACACCAACAAAAAAAAATGGAGCAAGCTAGGATATAGAATGATTTTTTTTATTTGAATGTTTTGGTTTCAGGCAATGCTGTGTTCTTCTCTACCGCGACACAGTTGTGTGCTGAAAGCGCGATAATCAGTTAGGAATTTATGTAGTCAGGATCCTAAATGTAAGCGCGAAGCAAATCAGTTATTAAGACAACCTTTAAGCATTTTGGAAACGGTGAATACAAAATCAGTTAAGACACCATTTTAAAGTTTAGAGCGAGAGAGAGAGCGGAACAGAATTAACTTTGAGTGATTATCACATTAACAGAATTAATGGTCATAGCAGCTACATACTACATTTCCTTTACACCCAACAATGGATACAACCAGATTCTCTCACGGAACCCATCACTTTCCTTTACAAATAGATGTCAGGACTATGTGTATATGATTTAGAAGGAAAGAGAGAAATCCTTGAGAAATTTGTTCAAGTGTCACGAGGGCCGTCAGAAGATTGAGTCTTTCTTACGTTCCAGTGAAGACCGTCGTGGATGCTGCGTAGGAAGTCATTAGTGGATTCGACCTGGCAAGCCGTTGAGACAGGCCACGGTGCCATGCTACACACTAGTGCATCCCCTGCTTCAAGCTGTTTCCGACCTTTCCCATCAAACGATACCCATGCAGAGCTTCTGCTGTTGAATGGCACTTGCACTCTCACTGTCACGTGGTCCGGTAATATCAGTGGGCGGAAAGACAGCGAATGCGGACAGATAGGTGTGAACAGGATCCCGGGAACCTGCAAGACATTTAAGTTTAGAATATTCTCCATAATCTGAAAATAACAGTACCTATTATCGCTATCTAAGCACAGGTTGCTATGGAGCAACCAAAGAATGAGCTAACTGAACCCGGCAAATCATCATGAGGGGCATATTACCTGTGGATGGACCATTGACCCACCAGCAGCAAGTGAATATGCAGTGCTACCAGATGTTGTAGATAAAATTAGTCCGTCGCCTTGCACACATGTGACAAATGAGTTGTCGCAGTAGCATTCAAGGTTTGTGAGGTAAGAAGAAATTCCACGGTCAATGGTGACTTCATTCAGAACAAGCATGTTCTCCTCTGTCTCGTAGTCATGCCTTGCTTTATCTCTGATGATGTGACACTGCAACCTGTGTCGTAGTGTTATACTGATTGGACCCCTCAAAACCGCTTCAAGACATTCTCGGTATTGTTCGCTGTCTTCGATCAGAGTTAAAGAAAAGTTCTAGTGACAGATAATGCGTATTGCTGCTAATTTAACTGGTGCTTATAGTATTGTGTTTAAATTTAAAGATGAAGGATACGGAAAGGAGTCATGAATCCCAGAGATCCCATGGAAAATGGAACAATTGGAGGCACTGGTCCTTTAAACATCGATGCTGCCTGTAACCGTTAAGATGTTCAAAGTTAAATTGTATGTGTGATATTATAAAAAAAAAAAAGGGACAAAAGTTAAATGATATAAACTTGAGTCAGATTGACTTTACCCATAGAACTGTACCATCCCCACCAAGAGTTATAACAAGGTCAACCTTTGGGTGTAGAAGTGAAATTTCTTTGTCTGCAAAACAACAAATGATCAGATGGTAAAAATGAAGCTTTTAAAACTCGTCTTGGGAGTCAATGCAATCACACAGAAAAATATTGAGCTATAGCTAAATGTTGATATAAGGCATCATGCATGAGCATACAATGTTGGAAGCTGGAGCCTGGGATCCAGAAAACAATCTGAAGATACTATGCATATATCATATCTTACCATCTTCCCAAGTTTGTAGAAAGTCGAAGAAACTTGATTCTGATAAAAGTTCTGCCTTTACTCGTGGTTCCACGTAAATATTTAGCCCTTTCTGCTCTCTCAACCATCTGAAGTGGGTACAAAATCAAAATATGATATATTACTTCATCTTAAGCAACACTTTTTACCTTCCAACAAAAATTCAGAGAGAAATAGTGAAACTAATCTTAACGATATCTTTCTGAGACTGCAAAAATATAAATACTGACCTGACCATTTCCACAGAAAGAACTCGTACAGAAGTTGAATTAGGTTTAGTGAAAATAATCACATTTTGTGGATTAGTCTCCCATGTCAGTGATATCTGAAATTACAGGTTGTTTAGGTTAGTCATCTACATACTGAACAACTGTGCACGGAATGGAGAACAAAAAGCAACTGTTTGATTCAGAGAGCGGAAACAGAACAATACTCGATACCTGTTTACTACTGCGGTCTGCTGTAGTGATGTTCCCTCTCTCAAACGAGACAATTTCTTTCTTGTGTTGATCATTAGCCTGCCCCTTGCATCCCCATGACAGTTTAAATGATGCCTGCAGCCACGTTAAACAGATTTTGAAAATGAAATACAACACATGCAAAACGTGAAGTGCACAGGAGAGAGTTTTTTTCATTTATTGCTATGGCTTTTGAGGTTTCCTGTACTATTGCAGCCAGGTTTTGAATGCAACAGTATTGGGATACAGCAAATGTGAGGATACTTAACGAGCTCTAAAGGGTTGATACTACTAAACGTTGCCTTGCATACCCAAAAAATATTTAAGAAAGAGCTGGATCACAACAACTAACTATATATTACCTTTCGCTTCAATTTGTTGTTGCCCCCATTACAAATGTTAGATTCGCCATCTTGGAGCACTTCATGAGAGCAAATACGCTCCATGGAATGCCTTCCCAATTTCCCATTTTCCTGAACATGAAGCCGCGGAGACTTGGCTAAGTGATCCATCTCCTGGCTATGAGATTCCTCGGCGTGCACTCCATTTGACGGTACTGTGATACAAGCCAGAAAAATATGTTATTCAAACCAAAGCTACCAGAACTAATTGGTGAAGAAGTCAAGCAAATTATCTAAAAGCTAGTTAGCAGAAATTTGAAACGACCGTTCTTGAAGTCAGTAGAGAACCTTTATGCAGCAACTCTAGGTTCTTGGACCTCTCCAACTCATATCTTCGCTTCCATTCAGCAGCCTCAGCTTGAGCCAACGCCTTTCCTTCAGCAGATCCTCTTAGAGCCTTTGCAACAGCTACAACAAGCATGCAAGAAACTCCAAGTTAAGTCCTAAGGACAACGGGAACACAAAAAGCATGAAGATTTTGCTTCGGCATATCCAAAAAAAAACTTACTTCTCAAAGCCACTGAAAACTCAATGAGATGATCATCTGTTGCCTGCATCGGAGTCTGTTGGATAAGAAGCTCCTGAACAGCCTTCTCTGATTGAGCAAATGAAGACAGATCACTGAAACCATTCTCTGGGTTTGAGCGCAAACCGTTTGCATCTCCATTTCCAAAGGAATCCTGCCAAGAAACCCAATAAGCTAAAACGTTCTGATTCAGAAACATAAGCATTGAAGACACAAAACATAACCAGGAACCAAACAATTTCTCATCACTACGAAGCTCAATAGAATAAAAGAGGAATCTTTCTCTCTCACATTTTTCAATTCCGAATCAATTTCAATAAACGAAATTTCATAAATACCCAAAGAAGAGAGCTTTTAACGAATTTGCTTTAAAACCCAAATTGAAGACGAAAAATAAGCAAGAAACACGCAAAAGCCCAATTCATGAACCACGCTAAGCAAGAGAGTGACTAAAACAAGAAAGCGAAGAAGGAGAGATTGAACCAAGTACAGTGTAATTGAGCTTGTAGGTCGACATTGAATTCTATGATCGAAGACGAGAGAGAGAGAGATCAAAAGTGCGTCACACGACGAAGAAGCTTATGGAGATCTTCTCAAGACGGCAGATTCATATTTATACAGGAAAAACAAAAATGGGAAGGAAGGAAGAGTCGTAAGCATCCAACTTTTTTGGTTGAAACAGTAATTGCTTTGAAGTTAACGAGCTGGATCACATATTTGACCCCCAAATAAAAGTCTTGTCTGTATATAAATCAGACAAAACAAAAGAGAAGAGAGACAGAAACTGAATATAATATTAATAATTATCAAAAAGGATCTCAGATTCCCCTTTTTGCTTTTTTACATTTTTCATACTTCGCAAATTTTACTTTCTTTACAGTTTTTCTTACTTTTGTTTTTTACATTTTTCTTACTTTCTTTTTTTTTTTTTTTTTTTTTTTTTTGGCTAAGNGGCTAAAAAAAAGTATAAAAAACAAGAAACAAAAGTCATTTAATTTTAATACTCTTACTTTTGAGATATTCTTAGATGATTTTTCAAATAATAATAATAAGTGGGTAAACTATTATAGACTGAAATTCAAATTAATCATGAGACAGGGAATTCGGATATTTTATAATACTCGATCACTGATATTGACATACAGAGAAAATCCTCTATCCATATATGCAATACGGGTATTTATATCAAGATTTATGTGTTTCTTACAAGTGAATAGTTTGAGTTAATCTTACATCAGGTCATAAAATTTAAATTGCAATAGTGCATTTAAGTAATAAACCTCCACGATAGTCATACACTTTCATGTTCTTTTCTTTGTAATACACTTCTTCTTACACATAATTTACGATAATGCCAATATTTACATATCATTTTAATGCGTACGGATGTGTTTAATTTGTGGTCTGTTCAATAAGAAACCCTATTTAACTTAAATGATTAGTTACAATTTGTAACCAAAAAAAAAGGTGAGAAGTTTGGGAGTTGTTGAGGTTTCCATGACTCGGATAAACAAAAAAAGTGATACATATTTAGCAAAAAAAAAAAAGAAAGTGATACATGTTTCTATAACTTTCGGCTTCACCTGATGTAAATCTATATGGTATGACATTCACGTTTCATATCTTGACTATGACAACTAAACCTAGTCTTTGTTTTCTAGTAATAAAGATTCCAAAATGAAATTTATAAAAAAATGATGTAGTAGTACTTTATCACAAAAAGATTCCAAAATGAAATTTATACCTTAATCTTACATTTTGTTTAAGATAAAAAAAAAAATTCATAAACCAAAAAATGATGTAATAGTATTATACTGAAAAAAACTTTCCTTCTTATTGCTCGTATTACGTTTTAGATTTTTACTAAGTTTCCATGAATTTTTGATAAAATCAATTATTTTTGTTGATTGGGAAATGCGGCATTTCAAATGCCATATCGGCATATTTTAGCTTTAAATTTTGTATGATTATCTTTCGGAATAGATCAACAATATGATCAACTAATCATTACATGATCGAATATAATATACTGACCGAATTCAGATAATGTTTTAAAAATTAAAAATTTATATTAGTTTCTTGCTCTAGAGGAGAAACATATCAACACCCTAACATGTTCTGCAACTTTAGATAGTCACATGTTTGAGCAACGTCTATTAAATATCTATAAAAATCATTAATAACTTAACCAACTATTATACCAATGACATCACGTCACATAAACTAGAAATTTCCAAAATCTCTCTTTTTGTTTTGAATTAAGTTTTAAAGGTTCTTTTTGTAACCAAGTGTTACACTGACCCATTTTTGTAACGCGTAGAAACGTTTCGCAAACTCGTTTAGAAGTGTTCACAGAAACGGATCAATAGAAGCATTTAAAGCGTTTCACAAACTTGTTTTTTAGACGTGTTCACGAAAACATTAAACGTTTGATAATGAATCGTTTTGACAAAAATGTTTCGCGAAAGCATTTAGAGAAATGTCTGCAAAGAACGTTTAGTATCGTTTCGAGAACGATTCGCAGAAACGCTAGGGATTGGATCGCAAATCCGTTATCGTTTCAGAAAATAAAAAACAAATCAAGAGAAAATAAACTCATCAACTAGTTTATTACATTTCAATTCATTTGTAATTATATTTTTCTCATATGATGATTAGTTCTTGATTAGTTAAGTAGTTAACGACTTAACGCCATTAGTTACTTGGGCCAAATCAAATACAGATATAAGTGGGCCCCCGACAACGCGTGGCTGCTTTAGAGGACTTTGATTTTTTCTGGTCCTTCAATCTCACGCGGTGTGTGGTTTTGGTTCCACTACATCCAAGTGCACGCTTCTAGTGCGTCAAGATTACGACACGTGGTTTTATGTAAACCATAACTCTGACGAACGCTTTGGATTTGATTTGATTAGCAAAATGCAGTTTCTGGACTTTGGACGGCAATTTCTGTTTCATGGAAATATTCAACCTAAGTTGACTTTATATTCCAATTCCATTATCTTTTGTCGTATATTCCCTTTTTTAGTCTGCAGCAAATATGTTTATTTTTCTTAACGACTAAAGTCATTATATATATATTGAATTTTATAAAGTCCGTGTTGCGACACTTCTTCAACTATTATCGTTTAAAAGGTCAATGAGAAAGTTTACACTTTAGCGAATTTTTATTAATTTTTCATTGCTTGTGAATTCCTTTTTTTGTACTTTTGTGAGAGACTACCATAAATTCAAATTCTACTTACACCATCTCTAATGGTTCCTTATTTTGAGAAAAAACATCAAAAAATAAAAAAAATTATTCTTCAATGGTCTCTCATTTTGAAAGAAAAAAATGAGTTTATAAACAGTATTGCATCAAATCTGAAGGAACACTATTTATCCCCTCATTTTATTTTTTAGCTTTGTTTATTTACAAAATGATCCTTATAATTTAACATGTATCTAGTTTATATCTAAACACAATTTTAAACTTTTTATTTAATATTCAAATACAATATTATGTTTCTTAAAGCATAATTATAAATAAATATTAAAATACAATCTTTATATAATAAACGTTTTAATATAAATCAAAAAAATTATTTTCTTAAATTAATTTGGTTTAATTTGTAAATTTAGAAAATAAAGGATGTTGTTAGAAATTTTAAAATTAAGTAAGAATATAATATACTTAGAATATTCTTTTTTGAGGGGAAAAATGAGGGAAACTATTGGATAAAAACTCAATCTCATTTTAAATTTACTTTATTTTAAGGGAAAAAATGAAAAAAACCATGCTCTTATTTACTATCGACTTTAACTTGGTCACAAAAAGAAAACTTTAGATATCCATATATTCGGAAAATAAATGGGAAGAAGTCAGCAAAATCATATTTTTGACCAATATTTTGACATTTTTGTCTTGTCTCAAAAATAAAAAGGTCAGGGAGACTTGTATAGAGTTTTGACTTTTGACTATCTTGATCTTGACCCAAAGTATTTGCTATATATGTCATCTCTCCGATATTATTTTTAATATCAGATATAATGTGTAATCACCATTAGATTTCACATTGTGTTTCCTTAAAAAGGATTATTTCACATTGTGTTGCCTTCTTGTATACGAATCTACAAACTGTATATTAATGGCATGTTTATCCATAACTTTAGAAATCTCTATAATATTATTTAAAAAACATTTTTAAAAATGAACATTGTTTTATAAGTTATTAAATGAAATGTCATTACAAATAATAAAAAATAATTGAAATAAGAAATGATATAATTACCTTTTACAATTAGCGATAAAAATATAGAAAGTATTTATTTTGCATTAAATATATAATCTACTATATATTTTTAAATAATAATCAATCCACATATATTAAAAGATAAAAATATATTCGAAAACTTGATATATTTTTCACTATAGTTTATTATATTTTATTTGAATTTATATCAAAATAAAAGTTGGAAAATATTTTACTAATTTTATAAAAAGTTAGACAAAGAAAACTGATTTTTTTAAGAGTTCGTAAACTAACCACAAAACTAGAGTCATTAAACGGTGCATAATAGAATTATGTTTTCAAGATTATAGATTTTACGGGTTAGCCCGGAAAATAATTTAGTCATCTGCAAAACGGGTTAAATACACAAATTATTCTGTTTGACAACTCTATCTATAATCATGAGTTAGACATATTATAAAATTCAAATAAAACCATTTTTTCTTAAATTTCAAAACAATTTCTTATAGAAATATCACACCGCGCTATAAAACCAAATTTTCTTAAATTTCAAAACAATTTCTTCTAAAAAAATTACCCCGCGCTAATAATACAGAGGGTTAAATCCTAGTGCGTTAACATTTGATAATCTTAAACATGTATGCTCATTTTTGTATAGTTTATTGGTTTAGATGGTTTAGAAAAATGTGAAGATTGATCAAAATCTCTAGTTTAAAATTTGTGCACAAAACATATTTTTTTCTTGCTTCTAAACTTTTAAATCTTAAAGCCAGTTCTAAGAGTATATCCAAAAACATGTACATGTTTGAAATTGCCAAACAATAAGCAGAAATAAGGGGCAATAATGTGAGAACATTGTGTCATGCACCTTATATTTTTCTCGTATGCATTTAACATAAATGTCCAAATGTGATTCCCCCATACCAGAATAATCGTTTGTCTCATTAATAGAAGATTCATCAATGTTGTATAGTACGGGCTGAAATATGAGAAAGAGAGGAAATGAGAAGCAACATAGTTCTTTAGATAATACATGGACACTCCCGAGAATCGATTTCGCTCTAAAAGTATGATCTTTTTTCTCGAATGCTCTCAATACTTTCCAAAACTACACCAAAAAATAGATTTCAATTGCAAATTTCTTAAAGCCAGAAATTAAAGGAAACATATGAAGTTGTTTTAGCTACAAAATCAGACAAGTTACATGTTTGCGTTTACGTTTTCGGTCGTTGTATCTCTGCACGTTCTCCTGCTCTTTTTGCGTTCCATGGAGTCCAAGCACTCTCTTTGTAGGAACTGTGTAATATTGGACGGAGATAACTCTTATATAAAAAAGCTTCATTTTTGAAATTTTATTATATGAGTATTTGGCATGTTTCATAGTCCTTCACTTTCGTAAAAGATTGCTCTCAATTTTTAATGCATTATATAAGAATGATCCAACTCGTTTTATATGAATATTTCTGATTACGTACTAAGATATGTGGGTCAAGTCGAGAACTGATTCAAAGTCTTCCAGAGAGATAGCTACATAGCCTACATTTACGTTGACTCTGTTACTGTAAAGGACGTATGAGTTTTCTTCTTATTCCACAAAGATTATAAGTAAACTATATATTGAAGTTTTTTCGAATGTTGTTTCTTAAGTGTTATTATATACTAGATTCGGTCTCGCCTAATAAGCGGATAAAATATCAATTATATTAGATTTTAAAATTGATAACTCGCGTAAATATGAAATATATAATTATATTATAAATTAAGACACATGTTTAGTTATCTAAAAATTATGTTTTGTAATTCACAATTAAAAAAATTCGAAATTGATTCATATTACCCATAAACATGGTAAACATTCGCTCTATATGAATGAGAGGGTTTCAAAAACAAATTTCAAATCTTAGAATTTTATCATTTGATTCTTATAAAAAATAATTAAACATGATAACATTAATCTAATTTTATATATTATGAATCTTATATAAATTTTAGTTTACATTTGTTAATTTTTTATTTTGTAGTTTCTAATTTTTTTTTTATTATTTTGCATTTAAATAAAACACAATTTCTTTTCCGTTTTTGTTATTTTGTGGAGGTTATTGGTAGGGCTGGGATTATTATCCGGTATCCGGTATCCGATCTGGTATCCGCTCCGATCCGCTCCGAAAAACGGATATCCGGATAGTCCGGATACGGATACGGATAATGAAATAACATATCCGCCGGATACGGATACGGATACGGATAATAAAAAAATTCCGGATCGGATATCCGATATCCGTTTTAATGAATTTTTTTTTTTTTTTTATTTTTTTCAATCTTTTTTCATACCATAACATGGGAACCCGGATATCCGGAGCTTTCGGATCCGGATTCGGATACGGATACCTTAAAAAAGCGGATATCCGGAGCTTTCGGATCCGGATTCGGATACGGATACCTTAAAAAAAACGAATATCCGGTATTTTCCATATTTTTAAAATTTTAATCAACTTTCGGATATCCGGTATTTTTACGGATATCCGGATATTTCGAATACGGATACGGATAGTGAAACTGTATATCCGGCGGATACGGATACGGATACGGATACCTTCAAAAAACAGAGTATCCGTATCCGTTCCAGGCCTAGTTATTGGTTCTTACATTTTAATGGATTTCTCAGATTTAGAAATTCTAATGAATCCATTGATTTTAAAATCAGAGAAGTGGATTTCAAAGTTAAATAATTGGATTTCAAAATCAAATAAATGGATTATTCTAAATCAACCCAATATATTTACAAAAAAAATAGTATTATAAGAAAATAAAAAAAAAACAAACCAAAAAAAAATTTCGTTCTTTTTCTTTCACTAATCATCTAGTATTCTCCTAAAGTATAGAATGTCCACATATTTGTTGCCATTATTGCTCTCAATTGATTGACATGTTCTCTTTCTTTATCATGAGTTCCAAGAATTTCTTCATCATTGTTATTAACTTCTTCGAGATCTTCTTCTTTTTCTTCATCAGAATTTGTTTCTTCAGGAAAACTATCTGTTCGACAGTATTTTCGAAGAAAGTTATGTAAACAAGCATATGCAAGTACGATTTGAAGATACCAAAGATTCTTTCAACAACGTTTTTCAATGAGTCATGTCGATGGTTAAACAACTCTTTTTCATTTCGTGGAGTAGATGATGTGTGAGATGACTACATAAAGGTAAATTTTATTTTAAAAAAATTATTTACGGCTTCTTTGATATATGCATAGATTTTTCATTATGTTGGTTTTTTATCGTATTTTAGGGGCACATCCGAACTATAAAAAATTTCGTGACGAAACTTTTGAAGAGTTTGATGATCTCAAAGTGATAATTGAAAAGAATGTAATGTCAGATAGGAGTGCGATTGGATTGGGCGATACTACTGATGCTCGAACAGATGGATTTGTGGAAACAGAAAAGGAGCAAACAAATTCTGGTGAAGAGTTTTCCATGAATGTCGAGGAAAATTATGAAACACAATCATCTTCTTTTTTTTGCAGCTGTTCAAATAAAACTTTGGAAAAACTCCCTTTAAGAAAAAGACTGAGAACTAGTCCTCTTAACAATGTTGATGATCCGATCATTCAAAAATTGATAGGTGTCTTTCTATTTTTAATTCTACGTAGTAGTTTCATCTTGAAAAAAAAATACTTGTAAATCCAAATCCAACCAAATAACAAGGTTTCACTTGATATTTGCTCTTTTGTATTTTACTCTTAAAAACACTTGCAAATCCATTCAAATCCTTATGAAAATCTTTACTATTGAATAACACTTGATTTTAACATGGATTTTAAAATCATAGAACCAATAATACAAGATTTGAATATGGATTTCAAAATTATAGAACCAATAACACTTGATTTGGTTTGGATTTCCAAGTCCATTAAAATGCAAGAACCAATAATCCCCCCCCCGTTTGTCTTCTTAAGAAATAAATAATTAACAATAGGAAATTTAATATTATTTCATTGTTATTTTCCGTTTTGACATATGTCACGATCTCGTAAATTAGATTTTTTTTTAATTATAATACTTTTTTCTTTTATTCATATTATTATTTTGACACATGTTGCAATCTTAATTAACAATGACACATATAACAATCTCGTGAGTAAAAATTATTGTATGTGTTATGCTCACATTGACGCGTTCAGCTTTATATAATTAGATAAAATTTTCATTTTCCCATGTACACCTAATCATATCTTTCTTTAGTCAAGATAAAATAATTCAAAATTCGGAATTATCTTTTTTTTGTATACAGGCCCGGCATGGGATCTCAGGGCCAAAAATGGGCCTTCTATTTCGAAATAATTATATTTTTGGTTTGAGTTTTTTTTTCTTTTTCTTTAAAAAACAATATATTTGTGGTTTTTTGTCAGTGCTATAGCAACACTGCCTTTCTTGTGTTACAGAAAGCCTGAACTTGAAGTGAAGTTTCAATAGTGGAACATTTGAGTAGAGTTTAGTAAACAGAAATTGGTTACTACTTTCTTTTTATTCTCCAACAATGACAAGGCGGATTGAGCAGATTATGTGATGAAAAAGCTGCAGAACAAAGTAAGATTATACATTACATATAAGTCTTTTAGTAGTGGATTGGAGAGTTAAGGCCTTCTTGAGAAGAAATTGAACGGAGAGGCTGATGTCTCCTTGAAGACATTGACGACAAGGACAGAGACAGAGACGGCATTCTCTTTGACTACTGTTCCTTGCATGCAATGCAACCGAAGTTTACAAATATATACATATATATAAACTTTTAAATAATCAGTTTTCGAGTGTATTGTATACATATACCATAATGTGATAAGTAACAATTAAAATAGACCAAAAAGGGTTTATAAAAAAATCTAGCAGATTAATTATGATCTATTAGGTTGTGAATCTGTGGTAAACAGGTTCTGCAGAAGAAGAAAAGTGCATCAAGGAGATAAACAGGCTCTGCAGAAGATTCTTATGGTCTGGTGACCCAAAAAAAAAAAATAAGGCAAGGTAAAATGGGTTCAAGTTTGTTCCCCGAAGGCTGCTGGTGGTCTAGGTCTGAGAGACCTTCACTCTTGGAATAAGATCTTTGGTCTTAAGTTGATTTGGATGCTTTTCTCCAACTCTGGTTCGATGTGAGTGGCTTGGTGTAAAAAGTATAAGCTGAGAAGGAAATCCTTTTGGAGTCTGTATGAGGATAGTAGTGGATCATCAACCTGGTCCCAACTTCTAAAGTTACGATATCTAGCAAAGGAATTCATCTCTTACAGAGTTGGCAATGGGAGTGAATGTGATTTTTGGTATGATAATTGGACCCCTTTCGGAGAGCTTCTGTCCTTTATTGGCCCAGCTGGTCTGAGAATCTATGGGATTCATCTTCACTCTAAAGTCTCTGTTGCGGCCACGGTAGATGGGTGGAAATTCAGGGGTGCTCGTAGTGAAAACGCGTTATCTCTCCTTTGCCACCTGACTTCGGTCCAGTTGGTTCCAGATATTGAAGATACATTTAAGTGGAAAGATGGAGTTGGTCCCCTCAAGGACAAGTTCAAATTTTCTATTGCGAGACGCTAATGCATCCTTCACAGAGGTTCCATGGCATAAAGATGTGTGGTTCTCGGGTAATGTCCCTTAACATGCTTTCATTTTGTGGCTTGCTTTTCTTGATAGGCTTTCCACAAAATCTAGGCTGAGATCTTGGGGTGTGATTGACTGTAGCACATGTGTGTTGTGTGAGATATTTGAGGAAACAAGGGACCATCTTTTCCTGCGTTGCCCATATAATTATGATGTGTGGAGATTGTGTTTTCAGAGATTCAATGCTCCTTTTTGGGATTTCGAACTTGGGATGTATTTCAGAGTTGGTTGAAGCGTCCTTACTCAAATCGAACGGAAAACAATTTGAGACTTGTGATGGCTCAAGCTGTTATTTACTCTCTCTCTCTGTGGAGTCAACGTAACAACCGTATCTTTAATAGCAAATTTGTTCCTGCTGAGGTGCTGTTCAAGAAAGTCGACAGGAAGATGAGAGACACTTGTCTTGCTCGTAAAGACATGCCAGGCTTCCTTGGCTCCCTTGCGCTGTGGTTCCGAGGTACTTAATCCTTGATTTCTTTCTCTCTCCCTCTGTTTTTTGTTCTCTGTTTCTCCTTCCTGGGATATGTCCCGAAGGTTCAAGCGTTTTGCTTTTTTCTTTCTTTCCATTATGTAAGACCATCTCCAACCATTAGAACCCCTAATAGGGTTGTAAGAATATTTATATTAATAAATTTGATAATTTATGTTTTAAAGAACTCTATGATTTTGTGCTTCTCCAATGGTAGAACCCCAATTGGAGTTTTAAAAAAAAAATATTTGAGAAGTTAAGTGGAAGCCATGGATACAAGTGAGTCTCACATAGTTTTTCCCACGATACAATACTATGGTGTTGTGAGGTTTGACATCAATCACAATGCCCTTGCTCAGCCGAGCAAGCTCTTCTGCATACTCATGAATCTGCCCAGGTTTGTTGCAAGGCTTGCAAATAACTCATAGGCACACTTTTGTTTTCAGGGACATTGTTGAAAGAAAACCTCACCACATTATCATCTGTTCGATAGAAGCTGATTCATATGGAACTTCTACAAAAAGTCTCTGCTTTGCATCAACGGAGTAATTAGGTAACTGAAGGTGAAGCAGAAAGAGACTAGAGGTCCTGCAAAAACCCAAGAAGGCGAGAACACGTCTATAAGAACACAGAGAAGAAAAAGCAAAAAACTTTCCACTTTCTACAGTGAAGAAGCCACATAGAAGCAGCAAAGTTGCAGACAAATTATGTGTGTTCTTATAAGAACATAAAGAAGGAAAGCAAAACATTTTCCACTTTCCACTTTCTGAGAAATCGATTAGCGATTCCTTTGGCATAACTTAAACCTGCTCTCTCGCCTTTCCTCTCAAATCTTGATCTCTCCTCCTTCCTCCCTCAATTTGCTGAAACCTCTCTGATCTACCGATTCTCACATGCAAAGCTCCCAAATCGCTTTGATTTGGCCTTCGGCGAAACAAACAAGAAGCAGAGAGGAAGTCTGAGGAGACATCCTTGTTACAAAAAAAAAAAAAAAAAAAAAAAA
>PKML01075741.1:436752-475622 GCA_002933935.1 Eutrema yunnanense
TATGCTATATATATATATATATATATATATATATATATATATATTTTATCACAAACGCTAGCTAGGGTACAATATTATGTATACTAGCTAGAGGCTTATAAATATAAAAATTCGCATATAAATAATTTGCAGAAGCCTTGATGATGTTAGGATGAACTTAGAGGTGCTCAAGCATTGTGCAACAGTGCTTTTCTTGGTAAGTCGTCGCTTCGACAAATGTATAATTTTAAAAATACTACTTATAAATTATAATTATCATATTAATGATCACTATATATACATATACAAACAGGAATCTACTCTTCCAAATCAATTGGAAGGAAAATGGCAAAGCCCTTCAAAGATCATGACAAGAAGTAGAAGTCAATATAATACTAAAATGTCTACTCCAAATCCAATTAGTCTTCATAGTTACCGAAGCCAAAGGGCAATGCCTTACATGAAAGGTAGTCTTGGAAAGGTAAACAATTCAAATTACAGACAATAATGAATCTTTACATTCGATTATATATATAGGATTTTCTCTATATATTAATAATTAAATGGCTGTTTATGTAATTTATACAGATTGTGACTCGGAATGTGAAGAATTTGTTATGTAAAGCTCAAAGCAGCCAACCTCTCCAGACCTTTATTAAACACTCTCATTCTTTGCTTAGATGATCACATATTCATTTATTGTAAATATTAATAAGATGTTGTAGTCCAAGATTTCGTATTCTAATTAATCAAAATTAGGGATCGGTTTTTAATGGATGTGCAAGTATCTTCAGATTTTGGAATTTAATTAGTATATATTTGTTTATTAGGACCAAAAAAAAATTTGTGAACTCCATTTCTGAACTATAAATTAATTGAAAAATATAAACTTTTTAGCATTTGTAGACGTTATGGGAATTATATATTGATAAAACATGTATATATGTCCAATGATAATTGATATTACATCACGACAAACATACTAATTGACCTAGAAACTTCTCACATATTCACTTAGAGATGATCATATTCATAAAGTAAACAGAAAAAAAAAACAGTGATGTTGGAGGTGGGATGTGTACCCTTCTTAAGGCCCATCCTAAATCAAGATCGGTCACTTAGCAGACGAAGGCCATTAAGCCGACAAAGCCCACAAAACCCATTAAGCTCGGTCGTACTTCACGAGGTCGAGAGTTTGTAATACGGTCGAAATTCTCCCTTAGATCTTATATCATAGAAGCACATCAATATTTATAAGATTAAAACGGTTTGATTAGAGATATTTATGTCGTAGGTCGTACGGTCGGTCAGGATAGATCGTACAACCGGATATGTCGAACAGACCGACCACTATTTGGTTGTCTCGGCGACGTGATGTCATCACTCAAGGGTGTGAAAGCTATTGTGATGAATTCACAAACCTAGTCTCAAGGAATCTCCACACATGAGACATAGATCCAAAAATATTCAAGAACACATCTTGAATAAAGAAAAAATTTCTTCTCGGATTTCTATTAATTTTCAAGACTTACTTATCTTTACAATGAGAACAATGAGCTAAATAGCTCTTACAAGATAATTTTTTGAAACATCGCTACTTTAGACGAACGTCTTTTCTTGTTATCTCAGATATTGAAACATCGCTACTTTAGACGAACGTCTTTTCTTGAGTGTAACGTTGGTTCTCGGCCTTCTTATGCGTGGCGGAGTATCCTCCATAGAAGAGAAATTTTGAAACAAGGGCTCCTTAAAGCCGTTGGTGATGGTCGTGATACTCATGTTTGGGCGGATAACTGGATCTTGGGAGACCTTCCTCGTCCTCCTGACTATCACCCTGATTATGCTGTTGATCTGTCTCTTCACGTGTCAGATTTAATTGATACCAGAACTGGGCTGTGGAATGAGAACCTGGTAAGACAGACCTTCACTGAAGCTGATGTCGCGCGTGTTCTACAACTTAAGGTATCCCTGAATCAACGTGACAAACTCATATGGGGTTTCTCAAAGGATGGTGTCTATTCCTCGCAAAGCGGTTATCGATTGTTGGATCAGATTCAGGACTTACAGGCTCCCCCCGCAAACACTCTGCCTCCCATTGAGAAACAGCTATGGAAGAACTTATGGAAGCTCAAAACCTTGCCTAAGATTAAGCATTTTCTTTGGAAAGTGTTGGCGGGTGCACTGGCCGTTTCAGAAAGATTATTAACCCGAGGTATTCAACTAGATCCTACTTGTAAGGTTTGCGGTTTGGAACCAGAGAGTATCTGCCATGTGCTTTTCTTATGTCCTGTTGCACGTGAAGTGTGGAAGCTTTCTCGGTTCCCTGTCCCGCAACACGGTTTCTCGGCTAACTCTGTTTTCTTAAATCTCCACTATCTCCTTTCTTGTGGTAAGAAACATTTTTTAGCAAAGAATATCCGCCTAGCTTTCCCCTGGATCCTCTGGCACCTTTGGAAGGCCCGTAATGCCTTAATTTTTGAGAGGACTCAGCTTAGTCCAGCCTCGATTTGTGCTCTAGCATTAGAAGATGCAGGGATTTGGCTTAATTTAAATGGTTATATCGATGAAGTGGTGATAACTCCTCCTCCGAATCCTACCGGTACTACCCTATGGCGTAAACCCCCTGCTTCTGTATTAAAATGCAACATTGCCTCTTCTTGGCTATCTACTGAGATTATTTGTGGCGCTTCATGGTTAGTCCGTAATTGTAGAGGTGAGACCATTTTTCACAGTCGTCGTTCCTACTCTTGGGTTTCTTCCTCGTTAGAAGCAGAGTTGCTGTCAATCCTATGGGCAGTGGAATCTCTCAAGAATATGAAACAGAAAATGGTTATTTTTGAGTCCTCTTTCACTCAGGCAAGAGATGCCCTTTTGCATCCCCAGAGGTTTGCGTCGCATTCCCATCTCTTGGATACCATTTTCGGTCTTCTTCGAGCTTTTGACTTCTGGAGTCTTGACTACTCACCGGAAAGCTGTAATCAGGTAGCGATCTCCATAGCGTCGAGCGTGACCCGTGATCTGAGAAGCCAATCTTATGTTGCTCGCGGTGACCCTTCTTGGTTGCTTCAGCTAATTCAATCTGAAGCTTCAGCTATCTATGCTCTTCAATTGTTTGGCATCTCAATTTTTTCTGCCAATTTTGTTTTCTTCCTCTCCGATTGTTTAATCGAGGGTATGCTTTCGATTTTGTAAGATGCCTACTGGCATCCTTATTTGCTACTTTGTCTCTGGATTCATCAATACAAGCGTTAAAAAAAAAGATAATTTTTAAAATAAATACATTAAAATAATTAATTCAAATTTAAACAAAATGAGAATAATTAGCTAAATCAAATAATGGTTTTCTTGCCACCAATTTAGCATTTGATATTGAATGAAAATCATTTGCTTTTGTGAAATTATGAGGATGAGATTCTCATAATAAATCTATGTATTGAAGACCTTTGATTCACTATTTTTGATATTGCATCATTCTATTATGAAAGAGGGGTCAGGAAATTATTGTAATCACTCTGAAATTGTTATCATTTAATACAACCGATCTCTGATTTAAACCGACCTATTCATCTATACCGACCTATTCGTTTAGACCGATCTATTTCGTCATTTCAATTGCCGATCGATAAACTTTATACAAACGAAAGTCTCCGACCTCATTTTTGATTTTACCTATCTACCCCGTAGTTGCTTAACCGTTACAACAAGAGAGAAAAAACAGTATAAAAAACAAAAGAAAATGAAAGTGGGACAAAGTATGTGTTGCCTGAAATGGATATGGTTGGAGCTGTGATTGTAAGTTGTTTCAAAAATTAACTGCAGAAATCTTGATTGTAAACAATATAATTGAATCATTACCTTAAAGAGTATTTATATTCTCCCTTATATATAAAGTAGTGTTTAGCTACTAAACAATGTAATTGAATCATTGATTAGTAACAAACTTCCGAGTAACATATTAACCGAGTAATATTTGTTGGTTGGTGCCATTATATGAACCTTTTTTTGTGTGTTAAAACCATTATTTGAATTGCTGTTAAGGGGTGGACTTTCTACAAATAAGTATTGTTTAACTACATCATAAAATTAGCATGCAAGCAGATACGTGATAGTATACTCAAACATAAAAACATTCAACTAAAAAATTGTTTCGTCATTTCAAAATTGTAATAGGTCCACTCATGTTTACTCAAATTAAGTAATAACCCCACTTTTTATGGCTTCTACTTTAACCACAAATCATGCTTTTGATTTGTGGTCACTGCTTCGTCTGCTGCATTATTTTTGTCATTTACATTCACTCGCCAGGTCCACAAAATTATTCACAACTATCTGACAATAACGTTTTAACTCTCGAGATCTACTGATCTTGGTAGTACAGTAGTTTTTTTTTGTTGAACTAAGTTGGTAGTACAATATTTATCATGAAATAAGAAACATATAACAGCATAGACGTAGTTGGAAGCATAAACGTTATAACTAAACGTTATAAATTTTATGTATACATGGTCATTGGAAATGTGAGTCTAACAATGAACATATCTAACTATTGGCAACACATATAATTATGATAAACGGCTTCACAAATGATTTTTAAGACAGAAAGTTCTCTTGCAACACACGATTTTATAATAAAGGATTCAACGTTTTCGTTTACAATGTACACAACAAATTCCATTTTCAGGATTATATGATGTAAAATTACTAATTAAAAACCTCGAGAATTTGGTATTTACTTTGTAAATTAACTTATATGCATTTAATTAAGTGGTGATGGCTATAGTGGGTTATTGGTTCCTATTTGCCAATGAATTATCATGTTAGTCTATGTTAGAAATCGGTTCACTTCGAACGTGAAATTAATTTAACCATTTTCATTTAACTAATCAAGATGGTATCATGTTTTAAACTCATTAAAAAATACAATAAATAAGCTACTCAACAGCTATACTTACCCTAAAATAATTAGTTGGATAGTAAAATTTTGGATCCCATAATTAGTATAAAAATAATAAAAACCTACATGCATCTAGATTTTTCCCAAACAAACGAAACCATGAAACGATATATATTAATGTCCATCTCCATGAGTCGAATTTCATTTGGACCCTCTAGACCCTACGTTTTAAAACGGTCGCTACTTTACCGTTAACGGAGACGTTTACTCCCTCACGCGCCATCACTAGACATGACATCACATTATTTGACACGTGTCCATCCAACAAGACTAGTTCCACACAACAGATGGCGCGTGGCGTCCACACGTTTCATGGTGGCAAAAACTCCATCGTTTTACCATCTCCATCGGAGGTCTTTAGCCAAAAAAAGAGAGTTCTTAGCAATTTTCGAATTAAAAATAAATGAAAAAGGGTTGATAAGTTAACAACCGCTCTTAAGTTAGCTAAGAGTTTTTCGATACCGTCTCTTAAGGCGGCGACGTGGCAGGTTATGGTTGGACGAATGATTTTTTCCATTTCTCTCGATTATTTTTCTCTTCAGAAACCTTTTCTATCTCTCTCTCTTCCTCGCTCTCTCTATTGATTATGTATGATTTTGAATCCACCTTGATCGGAGACGTGTTACGAAACTGAAGGTCGGAAACGGAAACTCTTATCTCATCCGGTGTTTCGATTTTTGTTTCCTCCGGTGTTTCAGATTCGAGGGTTTTTGTTCGTTGCTTGTTTGAGGTTTTCATTGTTTGATTTTGATGGAAGATGGTGTGGTGGATGATGTTATAAAGAGGTTATTGGGGGCGAAGAACGGGAAGACGACGAAGCATGTGCAGTTGACAGATGTTCAAATCTTTCTCAGAGGTATGAATCGAACCTGATTTCTTCTGCTGGTTTGATTCCCAATATCATTGCGATTTGCTCTGCGATATTCTCAGTTTCACAAGCATTGTGCTAACGTTGAGGTGCTAATTTCTAATTTCACTTCCATTTCTAGGTTCTCGTATAGTGTTTTAGTTGTCAAATTGTTTGATGAGTTTAGGTTTCTATTGTTCTGGATATGGAGATTAAGATTGAGTGTTTGTATTCATACCATTGCCTCTATTTTTCTTGGTATATTGTTTGAACATATTGAATTGGCACCGTTGGTACTTATAGGTTTTGCCATCGTCCAGGCTGTGACTCATTACAGTGACCCGAAGATGCTTGTGGAGGTGAGCTGTGGGCTTGGGGAAGCCATGGTTGGGATCAATCTCAACGACGACAAAGTTGAATCTGATATTTTCTGAAGCTTGCTCCATAGTTAAGTTCTGGATTGTGGGGTTGATTCCGTTGCTTTATAATCTGATGGTATATTTGATTGCTCACACTTAGTGAGAAGACTAATTATGTTCTATAGGGGTTGTGTTACTCTTTGGGTCGATTTTAAAAGGTGTGGGGTTGCTTTCTACTATTGATTGCCAATCTAGAATTCTCCCTACATACATACATTTGTCTCCTCTTGCTTCTTTTTTTTTATCAATTTAGCTCTGCCCTCATCACTCCTGCACTGATCAAAAAGACCTCCTTCACTGATCCACACTAATACCAAGTTCTCTGTCTTGCTTTTTTGATACCTTTTTTGTGGTAAAACTGAGGAGTCTTTAGGGGAAAGTATGACTCTTTTAGTGTTTGCTTGATTGGGATTTATCGGTGGCGATTCTCTTGGCCATTTGAGTAGTGAGGATTATTACTCTGTTTGTACTACCAACATTTTATGCTTGTGTTTTGCTGAATCTTATGTTAGATATAATTATAAGGAATGATTCTATGTGCATCCCTTATAATTAACTGTAAAGAATGGTTTGATTGGGTTAGTGAGCATATAGGGTGCGTTAATATGCACCGTACAGTTGTGGTTGCAGAAAGATACATCAATGGAAAGTTAGTTATCGGCATCACACTCGGTCTAGCGGCGGGTGGGCTATGGAAGATGCATCACTGGAAAGAGCAAAGGATAACAAGAGCCTTCTATGATTTGCTTGAGAAAGGAGAGATTGGTGTTGTTGTTGTTGCAGAGGAGTAATAGAGAGATCTTCTTCTCAATACCCCAAATTTTTATCTTGTTAGGCTTCATGCTAGAGGCAGTATAACATTGTATGATGATTTCTAGTCATTTATTTTTTTGTCACTTTGGGACAATGCCTTGTGTACAGCCTAATCTGTTATGAATCACATGTCATATTTGAAGTCATGCATCATACAAGGTTTTATGCTTTGGCAAGAAAAATAGTTGTACTAAGAGAATCCGTTATGAATCACATGTCATACTTTGGGACAAATTTTTTTTTTTTTTTTTTTAAGAACCTCTAACTGGTTCATCAATGGAGGAGTAAAAAAGACTAAGGTTATTCACTATTCAATAATAACAAAAAACTATTAAAATAAGGTTAAGAACCCAAAGGGGGTTCACAAATGGAGATGCTCTTAGTCGCTTCCTCATCCCTCGGGGATAGGATTGTCAATTTAAGTCATTATCTGTGGATCCCGCCCCGTTTAACCTGTCACAAATCGGGTGTGGATCAAGAAATTTTAAATTGCAAAAAAAAACGGAACGGATGTAGATCAAGTGTTTTAAAATGCAGAGCGGATGCATATCTTAATATTTGGAGACGCGGGTTTACGGGTACCTGCATTTATGTGATTTTTTTTTTGTTATGCAACCGTAACTTGTGTTTTCAGTTCCTAATTTTGTTTTCTCTTCTTCAGTCGGCGACGGCAACGACGACTTTTTTTTTTTTTTTGAATCGCTTCTCTTATCTTCTTTTCTCTTTCTAATTTTTTTCTCTTCTTTTTGTAAATCGTTTCTCTCTCTCTCTTCTGTTTCATCCTCATCGTTTCTCTCTTCTTCTACTTTATCCTCATTGTTTCTCTACTCCATCGATCTCCTTCTTTATCTTCCTCATCTCTCTCTCTCCATATCAAATTCCCTTTGGATCTCTTTTTTTTTTTTTGGTGGCGGATAACCCGCCAGATCCGCTTGACTAATACGAAACATATGCGAGTTTACGATATGGGGATTCACGAATCTAGCGGATAAAAAAAAAAAACCCAAACCCGCAGCAGGTCAAATCAGGCGAGACGGATCTGACCTGCTTGAGAAGCCTACCTCGGGAGCCTTCGAGTTAGGGATGTCAATCGGGCTAGCCCGGCCCAGCCCGGCCCGAAACCCGTAAAGTCCGCATATATTTGAGCCCGGCCCGGCCCGGCCCAAAAAAAAATATGGCCTATATTCCAAAGCCCGGCCCGGCCCGGACAGGGCTCTAAGGCTTTTCGGGCTTTTTCGTTCTTTTATTTACAAACACAAAAATTCACAATTCTCAGATGAATAATTAAAACAAAATATTTATCAAAATAAATCTAAATTGAAATGTATTATATCAAATCCAATTAAATTTAAAAGCAAAAGTTTGACAAAAACAAATAAAATTCAAATAAATTGTATTATAAAATAAAACATAAAATCAAAACACTTCAAATCTATGTAGTAGAGTTTAGATTAGAATCTCCTTCATCGTTTTCTAAATCTTCATCACCATCAAGAGGTACAGATAAAAAAAAGTAAAATAATATTAAATTTTGACATGTATAAATTATATAGAAATGTCATTGAAAGTCTATATATAATGATTTTAAAAATATGAAATAAATATGGATGAATGATAATGGTACATGGATCACAAAATGTATAGAAAATATGTCAAATTATTATTTTTAGAAAGATAAATGTTTAAATAAAATCTCTAACTAATTAAAATATAAAGTTCCGGGCTAGCCCGAACCCGATAGGGCTAAGCCCGAAAACACACTAGCCCGAATGGGCTTTAGCCCGAAAAGCCCAATTTTTTTCGGGCTTATATTTCTAGGTCCGAACCCGCTGTTTTTCAGGGTCGGGCCGGACAGGTCATCGGGCTTTGGCCTTAATTGACACCCCTACTTCGAGTGCCTTCACAAAAAAAAAGTGTGGGACCCAAAAAATAGAAAAGCCAACAACAAACAAGACTTGTCTTCACGTAGATGACGCCACGTGTATGGACCCAGCTTCCGACGTAAACCAAAAACACGTGTGGTTTAACGGCTCACAGGCTCTCTGGGCTTTAAGGGTGATGGGCTCGGTCGCTAAGCTGAACTAACCATCTCCATTCGCTTGTGGGAAGGGACCCTCGATTCACTGACAAAGCGCCACGTGTCCTTCCATCTCTGCGCTCTCCTCTCTATATATCGTCGCTCTTGTTCGTCGATTCGAGATCACAAACCAGAAAAAAACACAGAGCTTAAAGAAAAATAAAAGAGAGGGAGAAAATGTTCATCGAGAGCTTTAAGGTAGAGAGCCCGAACGTGAAGTACACAGAGAATGAGATCCATTCGGTGTACGATTACGAAACTACAGAAGTTGTCCATGAGAAACGTGACGGTTCTTATCAATGGATTGTGAAGCCCAAAACTGTCAAATACGATTTCAAAACCGACACTCGTGTTCCCAAATTAGGGTAAAGATTGAATTTTTAACTTGTTTTCTTCATTCTCCCGACTCGAATTCATCTGGGTCGGTGTACATTTTCGATTTTGACCTTTTTGGTGATTAGGGTTATGCTTGTTGGTTGGGGAGGAAACAATGGATCAACTTTAACCGCTGGTGTGATTGCTAACAAAGAGTAAGTAAACACTTTTGATTCAATTTATTAGATTTTGGTTGAGATTTTTAATTTGGGAAATTTTGTGTAGAGGAATCTCTTGGGCGACTAAAGACAAAGTGCAACAAGCCAATTACTTTGGTTCACTCACTCAAGCATCTTCGATTCGTGTCGGATCTTACAATGGCGAAGAGATCTACGCTCCTTTCAAGAGTCTCCTTCCAATGGTGAATCCAGACGATGTTGTGTTTGGTGGTTGGGACATAAGTGACATGAACTTAGCAGACGCTATGGCTAGAGCCAGAGTCCTTGACATTGATCTTCAGAAACAGCTTAGACCTTGCATGGAGCACATGATCCCACTCCCTGGAATCTTCGATCCTGATTTCATCGCTGCAAATCAAGGGTCACGTGCTAATAGCGTCATCAAAGGTACCAAGAAAGAACAAGTTGATCACATCATCAAGGACATGAGGTAATAATATATATCATAGACTTAATACATATATGTGGAATTGTTTGTGTATTGATTGTGTTTGTGGTTTGGTGTGATGGAATCTTTTTAGGGAGTTTAAGGAAAAGAACAAAGTGGATAAGTTAGTTGTTCTTTGGACAGCCAATACAGAGCGTTACAGCGATGTGATTGTAGGGTTTAACGATACGATGGAGAATCTAATGGCTTCTGTCGAAAAGAACGAGTCTGAGATCTCGCCTTCTACGCTCTATGCTATTGCTTGTGTTCTTGAAGGCATCCCTTTCATTAATGGGAGTCCTCAGAATACGTTTGTACCAGGACTTATCGAATTGGCTATTTCGAGGAATTGTTTGATCGGTGGGGATGATTTCAAGAGTGGTCAGACTAAGATGAAATCCGTTTTGGTCGATTTCCTTGTTGGAGCTGGTATCAAGGTAAAAGAAAGGATAGCTTGTTCGTCAAGTAAATTTAACTTGTTGAACCTTGTGACTGATCTGTTTTTTTTTTTCTCTTTTTCTTTTGTGGCAGCCTACTTCGATTGTGAGCTATAATCATTTGGGAAACAACGACGGCATGAACCTTTCAGCGCCGCAGACTTTCCGCTCTAAGGAGATTTCAAAGAGCAATGTGGTAGACGACATGGTAGCTAGTAATGGCATCCTCTTTGAGCCCGGTGAACACCCTGACCATGTGGTTGTCATCAAGGTTCGATATTGAATCAGAGTCATCAATTCCTCTTCTTACGCACATTTCAAAGTCTCAAATCTTGCTATTATTTTCGAATGTTTTGCAGTATGTACCATATGTTGCGGATAGTAAGAGAGCGATGGACGAGTACACCTCCGAGATATTCATGGGAGGGAAGAACACAATTGTAATGCATAATACTTGTGAGGATTCACTCTTGGCTGCTCCAATCATCTTGGATCTTGTTCTTCTCGCTGAACTCAGTACCAGGATCCAATTCAAAGCCGAAGGAGAGGTTCGTATTCCGCTATTTAGTAGCGTAAAAACCCTTTTTAAACCGAATTTTTTATGTTTGAATATTTTTTTTCTTTTATATTTCAGGGGAAGTTTCACTCTTTCCACCCAGTAGCTACCATACTCAGTTACCTCACAAAGGCACCTCTTGTACCACCTGGAACACCGGTGGTGAACGCTCTGTCGAAGCAGCGGGCTATGCTGGAGAACATTCTTAGGGCCTGCGTGGGGCTTGCGCCAGAGAATAACATGATCATGGAGTACAAGTGAAGGACGAGGATGAAGAAGCAGCATAGGGGCCTAAGACTTTAGGATATGCAGCAGAATCAGCAGAGGGACCTAAAATGCTCAATTGTTACCTTTATCTATCATATTGTGTATATTATATGAATGTGTGTGAGAGAGATGATCTGAAGAAGCTTTAGGGTTAATTTGTGTAAAAGGATTGGGTAAGCTTACTTCTTCAGGGTTAATTTGTGTGATAAGGATTGGGTAAGCGTATTTGGCGAAAAGATTAGCTAAAGCTTTTGGATCAAATGTGTAAAATACTTTTGAAAGTGACTATGCTTGTGTCTCCTTGTAGTATACCAAATTTATGATCTATGAATATGAGTTTTCATAATCACAATGTTCTATATTTAAATAGCATGAATCTTCGTCAATCGGAGACAGCAAGAGAGAGAGAGAGAGAGAGAGAGAGAGAAAAGGGCATAAGAACCTTGAAGAAACTCATATAAAATGTCAGAAAACATAAGCTTGGTCTTGTCTAGTTTTGTGAACAACAGATGGATCAACACATAGGGAGCGACTCCATTAATGCGTGTGATCAAGAACTACCTACAGAAACCATCATGAACTCGCCTTCGCACACCAATGCGCCACCCACGTAAGCTTTACCTTCCATCTTAGCAAGCCCGAACCGTTTCTGGAACTTGAGAAGAGTCATCCTCATGACCAGTGTGTCTCCTGCAATCACTGGCTTGCGGAATCTCACTTTATCAATACCAGCAAAGAAGAAGTTATCCCGAGAGCCTCCTACTTCCGGCTGCAGCATTACTATACCACCCACTTGCGCCATTGCCTGCAACGCGCAAATTCAAATTTTCAGTGAAGTGATCTTGAAGACCAAAGAAACGATCCTTCACCGCGCAGATCATGGCTCATCTACTCGGATTTAGAATCCCAAACCTAAATCAAATTAGCAAGATCATTAACCTCTTTGAAGCTTAAACTCAAGTTTTTAGCGAAGTGATCTTGAAATCCCTCTAAACTCTATATTAAGATCACAAAAAGACCATTGATTTACCAATCGGATAAAGATCTCACACTAATTTAACAGGATTCAGAATCCAAAACCAACATCAAACTAGCACATCATTAACTTGTTAAAATTGTTAAATTCCACCTTCCATCAAAACTGTACACTAGAGCCATTTTTTACAGGGACACAACAGCAAACATTCCAATCAAAACCACTTAGAGAGTTAAAAGATCTTTGAGCATTTCTGAAAGTTTGCAACTTTAGGCTTTATTACCTCAATCATAAGAACACCAGGCATGATGGGTCGATCAGGGAAATGTCCAGGGAAGAAATTGTCATTGATTGTGACATTCTTAATAGCTACAGCTGAAACACCAGGCGTATACTCGATCACTCTATCCACCAGCAGAAATGGAAACCTAAAAATTGCATCATCATCATCAATTCATCATCTCTCCCACAATGTCAAGAAAAAGGATCAAACTTTCAAACATGGGTTTTAACGAAAAACTTCAAAAACTGTACCTGTGAGGCAATATCTCTCTGATCTTGTTAATGTCCATTACCGTTGGAAATTCTGGGAATTCTGGAGGTTAGAGAGAGAAGAGACGGAATTAGTGGGAGAATTGAAATGTTCACAAAACATACGCGATCGAGAAATTTCTTACTGAGTTCGATTGGGGTATCTTTTTCGGATGAGATGGTATCGCCATTGTTGGAACAACGAAGCGAGAGGGAATCGGATCGCTTGTTGGGTAGGAGAGAAACAGAATGAGATCTGGAGGAGGAGAGATGCAGAGGTGTTCTGGGCTGATAATGAGGATGACTCAGTGAGTCAGAGCCCAGGAAGAGTACCGAGTTGGAAGTAGTAGCCATTATCAAAGTGTGAAGTGAGTTTGAGAGAATGTGAGACGTTTTTCATTTGCAAGTCGAAGAAGCGGAGAGTCCAAAGGTGTTGGATTGCAGAGAGATAGTCAACAAAACATTTTAAGGGATATCAAATAATATGGAGTTAAATTTTCAAAACGGCCCATTAGCTCAGTTGGTTAGAGCGTCGTGCTAATAACGCGAAGGTCGCAGGTTTGAAACCTGCATGAGCCACTCTTTTTTTTTTTCTCTTTTTTGGTCAAAATAATAAAAAACTAGCTCTATCTAACTGCGTTTGTGTATATGGATGCCGCGTCTAGAAACTGTATCTAGACACAACATCCAAATACAGTTCGTTTCTATATTTGGTTTTTGTATCTAGAAATTACGTCTGAATGCAGTTTAAAACCAAATGACTAAAACATGACATGTTTTATGTTGATAACATATTTTATGATTAAATTATATTTATAACTAAATACTTATCAAATTAATATTTAAATAATTTATAAAATAGCTAAATTATATTATAACTTTTTGTATAATAGCTATTTTGTGGTTTTGACGTGAAACCACTATTTTGTGGTTTTGACGTGAAACCACTATTTTGTGGTTTTGACGTGAAACCACTATTTTGCAGTTTTGACGACAAAACTATTTTTTGATGTTTTCATGGACAATCGCCATTTTGCGATTTATACGGGAAACCACTATTCTGCGATTTTGGTGGGAGATTGTTGTTTTGCGGGTTTGGCAAGAAACCGTAATTTTAAGATTTTGGTACAAACCGCTATTCTATGATTTTTTTGGGAAACTGCTATTTTGAAGTTTTTACGGAACAACTCTATTTTGCGGTTTTGGAGGGAAACCACTATTTTCGGTTTTGGCGGGAAACTGTTATTTTGCGGTTTTGGCGGGAAACTGCTATTTTGGCGAGAAACTGCTATTTTGCGGTTTTTGCGGGAAACTGCCATTTTACGGTTTTGGCGGGAAACTACTATTTTGAAGTTTGTACGAGAAAACTCTATTTTGCGGTTTTGACATGAAACGATATTTTGTAGTTTTAGTGAAATTTTGTGATTCCATTATAATGATGTATATTTTTTTTGAAAATAATAAAATATAAATAATTTAAATTTTATTTTTTGATGGCATAAATATTTTAAGTTTTATTTTTTGGTAGGATAAATATTTTAAGTTTTGATTGTAAATGAGGGTATTTTAGACTTTTGTAATTTTGGATGCACTTTGGTGTATCCAAAGTCCAAACTCTATATTCAAATGCATCCAAAATATCCAATTATTTTGGATGCATTTCATTTTGCATCCAGTTTTTTACATCCAGATGCAGTTCTTAATTTGACAAAAACGAACTGTATCTCATATCTACATTCTAAACGCGATTGTTGGATTAACAAAAGAACAACCCCTCACTTGTAGTAATGCGTATCATACCGACGATATGTTAATTGATGATTTTTTTTTTAAAAAGATCTTACATATTCACTGGTTGTATATCTTGCGTTAATGATTTGTTTTCTGTTTTTTCTTTACTCAAACATACTTTATATGAAAAAACCATACTCGGTTACAATTTAGATTGATCAGTGATTTGGAATAATTTTAGTTTTTTCGTACAAATATTTGCTTATCATGTTGACTAAAAGTTCATTAATGCTTATACACAAGAAGGTCTGTGTTTCGATTCCCAAAAAATGTAATTTCTACGGATTAATGGAGGCAAGTTTACAGGAAATTTCCAGCGTGGTGCAAGCATAATTGATTATCGTGATCGTGAATCATTGTGGAGAGAATTGCCTGTTGTTGAAACGTTTTGTAATTGTTATCATAATTTGTTCGTAAGTGTTAAAAAAAAAAGATTAAAAAACTGTTGTGTAAGAGTGTTACAAAAAAAAAAATCTCCTCTTATTGAATCTAGCATTTATAAAAATTATTCAAGTTATTGAATTAGTCATTTATACAAGTAATGTGAAATGTCTTTATATTGGAAAATAAGGATTTCATCAATAAAATATCAATTTTTTTTNGTAAATAAGTATTTTAAAATAATTAGTTGTGCTATTTTTGGTATTTTAAATTTAAGGTGCTAGTTTTGGGACAAAAAATATTTTTTGTGCTATTTGAGGGTATTTCTCTAAGTTAAATAAACGTTTTCCTCAAAAGGTTGTTGTTGAGGACGAGAGTGGTTCCATCTTAATAGTTGATGTAGTGTATTCTTGGTTGTCTCTTATATGTGTTAGCTGTGGCCAATTGGATCATAAAACTTTAGACAATAAACAGCTACTAGTACTGCACCAACTACGAACTCAAGCAATGCTTTACTAGTCGTGAGCATTGCTCTCTACAAGCTTTGCAAAGCTGGCTAGTGAACCTTCTAGCTCTGAGAATGTCCATGTTCTCGCAGCCATAGTGTCTACTACCATCTCTCTACTCAATACTGAAATTGCTACTCTCTTACTACAATCACTCAGCCGCCTACTCCAATAGTCACATGAACTCATACAAGAACTAATTAAAACCGTCACATAGGATTACTCCAACTGCCACAGAACTTGAAAAGAGAATCACTCTCTAGGTTTCCAAAAATAATGTTCACAACTTAACTTTCTCAAATGAGATTACAAAGATTAAATAGAAAATAATGTGGTAAAAACTAGACAAATAAATTGTCTTGAAAATAGAGAAAGACCAAAAACTAAATGAAAGGGAATAATTAGAGTTGAATAACTTTTGGCCTACAAATGACTCTTGATCTCCAATTTTCGTCACTTTTTTTGGGCTCTTGATCTCCAAGTCCAAGAAGATGATGATTTTGGGCTCTTCTTGGACTTGTAACATGTTCAAAATGGGTTGAACTTGATAGATAACATCTTGGATGAATTTTTGAATGTTCTCATTGTCCAAAACTTCATAAATCAGCACATAAAGTGTCTTTCATAAATCAGACCGGATCCAGATAATTAAAACTCGTATCCGGATCCGGATATCCCAAAATTTCCAAAATATCTGATCTGTTTCACCCCTACTAATTGCATGTACATACATTTTCGTTTTAAATTCACACATTAATTCCCTTTTCAAAAATCTATTATACTAGTTATTATTGTTTTCAATTTTATAAATTTTCAATAGATTTTTTTCACGTAAAAATTAGAATTTTATTTTATAACAATAATATTGAAAATGATATTTAAAAAAAAAAAAACTAAAACATAATTTAATTAAATGAAGGAAAAATATTTGGACAACCAAATGAAATAAATTATTTACTACATATATAAACCTATATTTATAGATAAATCAATTGATAAAAGAGAAATTGCATCCCATACTAAGAGTTTTGAGAATAATTAAGTTAAAAGTAGGGGTGGGCGTTCAGATTTTCGGATCGGGTTCGGATCGGGTATTTCGGGTTTAGGAATTTAGGTACCAATCGGGTATTTTAAAAATTCGGATAGGGTTTGGTTCGGACCGGATCGGGTACGGTTCGGATCGGGTCGGATATTTTTTTTAAGATCCGAAAATTTTCGGATATATTCGGATCCGGATCCGAAAGTATCCACAATACCCGAAAAAACCCGAATAACCCAAAATCCGAGACAAAACACAAAAACATGAATATTCATTTGAATAAAACCAATATACTTTCAAACCAAAAGTATCCAAAATACCCGAAAATTTCAGAAAAAAACAAAATAGGTGTATTCGATATACCCATAATATCGAAAATATACCTAAAATATCCGAAATACCCAAAAAATAATTAATATATTCGGGTTTATAGTTGCAATTTTGGGTATTTGGGTTATATCATGTCTAAATATAATTAATATATTTGGGTATATAATTACACTTCGGGTATTTCGGATACCCATTCGGTTCTCGGTTCGGTACCGGTTCGGGTTCGGTTCTTCGGATATAGGAATTTAGGATTCAATCGGGTATTTTAAAAATTCGGATCGGGTCCAGTTCGAGTATTTTCGGTTTGGTACCGGTTCAGATTTTTAGATCCGGATAATTTGTCCAGCCCTAGTTAAAAGTGTGATGATGATAGAAGTGTAATATTGATTAACATATCTAATAAATAACGAAAATAACTTTATCTTTTTTTATATGTCACACAAACACATCCTATTTTCTCGCTCGCTCTGTTTATTTATCTTTCTCACCAACAAACCCCAAGTCATGATTATTCGATATCTTTAACTTGGTCGAATTCCAAATTAAGATCTTTTTAATTCTATAAATTTGCCATATTTTCTGGAAAAATTAGTTCATTAACTGATAACACCGTATTTTTACCCGTTTTACTATCTATTTTAGAACACTTTAATAAGTGTTTCATTCGCTTTTATATGTTTTTATTACGGTTTTCGCATATTTGTAGTTGAAAGACTCTTTTCAGGTTACTTGGGGAAAATCATTGCAAATTGGAGAAAAATCAGATTTTCGGCTCAAAGTCAAACCGTCAGAAGTCAACTGCCAAAGAGGTTCTTCTCACTGTCTGATCCAGCCCAATTTTAGAGATATTCAAGAAGGACCAGCTACCTTTCCATTCCAACTGAATTGAGAATGATCCAACAATTCAATCAAAAGATACATCAAGATCAATATGTCCCATCCGGCCACTCCCGGAAGCTCTCTACCCGCGGCCAAGAGGTTGTTCACCGCGGGCAGAAGCCTTCCACCTGCGGCCAAGGAGTGTTTCGCAGCGGACAAAGTCCATGGACCCGCGGCGAGCTCCTGTTCGGTCCCGTAAGCCCATTTGCAAGGCCCGTTCAAATTCCGTCAACTCAAAACCCTAAAGACCGACGAAAACAAGAGAGAAGACCTATAAATATGTGTGTCTAGAGACCAAAAACCGTGTGCTTGTTTTTACACCATATTTAGTTTATTTTTGTTCTTACTTTTTGCTCTTTACCTTTTGCTCTTTACTTTTTGTTCGATAATCTTCGAGATTGGTGAAGAGATTTTCTCCAGACTTAGTTATTAAAATTGAGAACCCTCTTTCATCAATCTCCTACTTATAATTTAATCATGTCTTTTATTTTAATTATGTGTGATTAGTTTAATCGTTGGTTTTAAAGGGATTATCGAGAGGAATTATATGTTCGATAAGGATTTCACAAGGTAAAACCCTAGCTGATTTCTAGAAATTTTTCTTATAGATCGTTGTTAATACATGAGTCTAACGTCATGAACTAGAAGCTAATTCTTAGGTGTTAAAGAACCACCAAAAGTGTTGAATCTAAACACCCGAATCGTTCATCTATAAGAGTGTGTCGCGTCGTAAGATACGAAAATATACTTACGGAGTGCTCTGAGCTAATGACTTTATGTTCGGCCGGAAATGAAAGCTACCGATCGAGTATATAAGTTGTTGGTGCGTAAGATGTACGCAAGTAAGTTACGCCGTTTATTCTGTTTAGTTCGTGGAGTTCCTAGAGACTTTGTTACTAAGAGCTTAAGGTCGTGTTTGAATCGAACATACCCTAAGATATGTCGACCCAACATCGTTTTTATTATAGTTTACAAATTGTTTATCCTTTTTTCACTTTCAAGCCATCAATTTTCATTCTAAGTTTACAAACAATTTTCTGTTTTTCGTTCTTTACAATTTTCGTGACAAAAACCCTACAAAACTTTATTTTCGTTTTAGACTTCCTTGCTAATTCTCTGTTTAAAGTCTCACAGAAAACCATTTTCTCCTTGTGAATCGATACCTTAAATCCTACAACAACGCACATATGTGCACTTTGAGACTTTTAGGTTTATAAATTTAAAACCTGAAGTTTCAGAAACAATCCGATACTCATCATTAACCCCTAAAATCTCGGCATTCGACTTCATGAAGGATAAAAAAACAGAGGATTCACGATGAAGATTGAACAATATCTTTTGAATCAACGCTGAAAAATGCTAGACTTTGAAGTTTATCGTCGCCAATCTCTGTTTGGCTTTAATCTATGGCGTGATTGATTTCATCACATTTTTTCAGAAACAATATCGATATTTTGGTTGTAAAGCTCTCTCAATATTTCTAACTAGTTATATAGATATATGATATGTTTTTTATATCATATGACGGGTTATCTATATTAAATTATTTATCTGCTAACTATGGACTGTAAAACATATAAGATCTCGATTAAAAAACACATAGGAGAGTATTTAAAGTATTATAAAACTAATTAAATTTGATAATTAATTAATTTTATTTAGTCTCTCATGGTCTATACACACTTGTAATTTCTCCAACAAAATTAACGGTTCCATGACTAAGCATAGCGCACCAAACGTACTCATATAAATTGAAAGATAATTCATAAACTCGATCATATATAAATATCAAATATTGTTCGGACTTCGGAGAAGTGATGTGTTTCATTATTTCCCCATGAAATAATTATACATTTGCAATTTGAACATTTGCATTGGTAGCAAGAAGGGACTAGTCATAAAAACCAAAGTTGAAAAAGAAAAAGGAACAAGAACCTCTAATTGTCTTCTTTTTTTTTTTTTTCGGCGAAATATGATTATATTAATTTGAATTTGAATAATCCGAGTACAAGGTATTTGTTAACCAATAAGGCGGGTAAATACAATCCGAGAAAAAAATATTGTTCGGAGGTCCTCTATGTGCCGTCAAATGGGCAGCCTCATTAGAATTTCTTTTAATATGAGCAATTGAGTGGCTTTTAAATTTTGAACGCCAGAAATTAATATCCTGAACTAAGTTCAGAATTGAAAAATCTTCATTAGCCCCTTCCAAAATATCAATCAAAATTTTGCAATCACCTTCAAAGCAGATAGATTCGAAACCGAGACCCCAAATGCATTGTAATGCATGTAATACTGCTTTTTCTTCCGCTTCAAGACATGATATCGCACATTGTAAGTTAGCAGACCCCCAATATTTTGCAAATCCTTGATGATCACGAAGAATCCATCCCCCGATGACACGTCTTGTTACAGGATTGTAAGCGGCATCGTAATTGCATTTAAGAGAACCCATCGGTGCTCGTTTCCAAGCTGATGGGTCTTGGTTATTGCGAACAGAGCAAGTTTTCTGATGGTTTTCGCTACCATCCTCCATTGAACTTATTATCCATTCCTTAACATCAGCGATGGCATATGATACATCTCTTCTTGGATTTATACGTATTTTTTGGAAAATTAAGTTATTTCTGGATTTCCAAATTCTCCACATTAACCAAAAAAGCAAAAGTTTTTGGTACTCTGTTAAACCCGTTTCAGATTGACAATCCAAAATCTTGTTAATGTTATCTTCTAGATTATTCGAAGGTGATGTTAAGAAAGATATTGGCAAATTGGAAACACGTCACGTTGAAATTGAAAGTGGACATGTAAATAACATATGATTGATAGTTTCTGGTTGAGAGCAGCATCTTTGACATGTACTAGCAATGCACACACCACGGGTAATTAGCCGTGTAGCTGTTCCCAACGCTCCAGATATTGATCTCCATAAGAAGTGTTTTATTTTTGGCATAATTTGTAAGTTCCAAATTTTCTTCTTCAAAAGTGGGTCGCCATTTAGAATCGGAGGTAGGTCGTTATTAATATGTTGTAAGTTTCTTGAAAACCAGTATCCCGATTTAACAGTATACATCCCAGATGTTGTATAATTCCATCTAATTTTGTCTTCTCCACTATGCTGTCCCAAGTATAATGAATGGGCAAGCTCACGATCAACTTCTGTTAGACTATTGGTCATAGCATTTTCATTCCAAGAACGAGTAAAACCATTATTTTCAATCAAGTCAACCACTCGTTCATCTGAATTGCTGTTTTGAGATATTGCCGGCCTTGGAGGATGGGTTGGTAACCAATTATCCTTAAATATCCTTGTATCCTGACCATTTCCAAGAATGGTACGAGACCCTTTCTTCAACAAATTAATTCCTTCTAGAAGAGAAGTCCATCCGAAAGATTAATAAGGCCGTGGTTTGGCATCAAATAAATGATCATCTTTGAAGTATCGGGCTTTGAATAGTCGGGAAAACAGGCAATGAGGATATGTTAAAAGTCTCCAAGCCTGCTTTGTCAATAAGGCATCATTGAATTTTCCCAAATCTCTAAAACCCAAACCCCCATCATTTTTAGAATATTGTAATCTTTTCCAAGCAACCCACGGAATTCCCCGTTCTTGTGAACTTTTTTCCCACCAAAAACGCATCAGAGTACTCTCTATTTCAGAAACTACTTGTTGAGGTAGCTTAAAGCAAGACATAGAATATACCGGCATTGAAATTGCAACTGATTTTAATAAAACTTCTTTACCCGCCGGCGATAAAAACCTTGCTTTCCAAGATGACGTCCGTTCTTTTACCCTATTTATTACATTGTTGAACATCTCTTTTTTCTTTCTCCCAAACTGTTCCGGTAATCCTAAGTACTTGCCACCTCCGCCATGATTATTAATACCAAGCACCCTCTTCAATCTTTCCTGTTTATCTCCCAGTATACGCGATCCAAAAGTAATCATTGATTTGTCCTGATTAATTTTTTGTCCTGAGCATTGTTCATATATTTGGAACACCTCTTTAATTGCATGACAATTTTTCTGATTAGCAATACAGAAAAATAAAGAATCATCAGCAAAAAGAAGGTGTGCAATTGCTGGAACCCCGTTACCTGCCTTAATCCCATTAATATGTTTTTTCGAACCTTAACATCAATGAGATGGCTCATGACATCGGCACACAAAATAAATAGGTAAGGTGATAGTGGATCCCCTTGACGAAGACCACGTTCCGGAGTGATAAAGCCTTGTGGATTTCCGTTAATTAGTACTGAGTAAGTAACGGAACGAACCATTGTCATTATCCAACTGATCCATAAATCTGAGAACCCGAAAGCATGCATAGTCTTTTCCAAAAATTGCCATTCTATCCGATCATATGCTTTGCTCATATCGGTTTTAATGGCCATATATGTTTGGGAGACTCTTTTTCTTGATTTCAAAGAATGCATTAATTCGTGAGCAATCAAAACATTATCTGAAATCAATCGGCCAGGGATAAAAGCTGCTTGAGATTCAGACACAATCTGATTTAGATATGATTTTAGTCTCTTTACCAATAATTTCGAAATAATTTTGTAAAGAACGTTGCACAAAGCAATGGGTCTATAATCAAAAAGTGTAATCGGTTTGTTGATTTTAGGAATCATACATATGTTTGTATGATTAACACCAGGATGTAAGGTTGAAGTTTCGAAGAAATGAAAAACCTCTCGGGTAACATCTTTCCCAACAATATCCCAACATTGTTGATAAAATCTAGCAGTAATTCCATCAGGGCAAGGGGCCTTATCCGCTCCAATACTACGTACTGCTTCATATATCTCTTCCTCCGTGAAAGCTCTTGTTATTTGTCGATTTATTTCTTCAGTAACAAAAGGTTTAAACTCAGAGAAAATCGATGGAAGGAACACGTTATTGTCGCTTTTTTATATATCTTGAAAGAAGTTTTGGGCATGTTCTCCAACTTATAGATCTTCATGGTATATTTGTCCAAATTTATCCATAATAATATGAATTCGGTTTCTTGAGTATCGTTCTTTGGTACAAACATGGTAAAATTTGGTGTTTTTGTCACCTTCTCTTAGCCATGAATTTCTGCTTTTTAGTTTCCAATATGTCTCTTCATCACGGTAAGCTTGGGCAAGTTGCAATCTTAGTTGGGAAATCGATCTGCGTAAGAAACCGGAGGAAAGCATCGCCAATTCGAGTTCAAATTGGAGATTATCAATTCGTTTTGCCGAATTCAATTTAGAAGACTTTCGGCATTGAGCCATTGATTTTCTGCATTCACTGATTCTCTCCGTAATCGTACAATTACTTCGTAAACGGGAAGAAGTCCAGCCACGATAAACGTAATCCTTAAACTCTTTAATTTGTAGAAGACGTTTATCAAAGCGAAATTGTTTAATCGGATTTTCGTCAACAAATGCTACAGTTGTAATAACAGGACGATGATCTGAACCGTAAAAACGCAGAAATTCTGCTCCCGATGCCGGAAATTTTGCTAACCATTCAGAGTTAGTCACCACACGGTCCAGATAACATTTGACCAAATGTTTGCCTCTTTGCCCAACCCAGGAAAATCTGTTTCCTTTATATCGAAGATCTGCGAAGTCGCATGAACTATACATGTTCCGAAAATCTTGAAAACTCCGTTCATCACGCATTGGACCTCCATCTTTTTCATTATTGGATAAAATTTCATTGAAATCCCCAATGAGTAACCAAGGCCCTTGACGCGATTGATGTATTCTTTCAATCCGTTCCCATAATTCATGTCTTTTGGAATGATTTGGATCACCATATACACATGAAAAATAGAAATCCATGCCATTGTATTCAACAAATACATCAATCATTCTTACAGATTGGAAAAGCTTATTTATACATACAGCTTTTTCCATAATAGAGCGATTCCTCCACTTCTGCCACAAGGAGGAACTGAAATTACAAAGTCAAATCCTAAAGATACACACACATCCCTTACAATATCACACTTATTAAGAGTCTCCACTAAAAAAAGTAAATCTGGAGAAACAATTTTGCACAGTTCCTGCAGTATTTCATTGGTGAGTGGAGCTTGTAAACCCTGACAATTCCAAGAGCATATCTTCATATTGATTGTGGGGGTACCGGGGCCCCCGCGCCTCTGTCTATATACTTGATCTCAGAGCATGAACCTGAAGATTCACACATAACCTCTTGGTGCGGAAACAGGACCATCCGTACAGGTTCAATGGCTAATGGACTCTCAAGCATAATATCCACAACCTCTCTCTTCTTCTTGCGCAAACCAGAATTTTCTTCATGATTCACATAAGCATCAAACACATCCATGAATTCATCTTCCCTAAACTTTCCTTTTGCTAATCTACGCCTTTGGTATTCCTCCTCTTCTACTTGTTTCCTATAACTTTCCATTTCAGGGGACATTTCTGAGAATTCTATGTTCTCAGAATCAACAAGGGGAGAAACATGAATACCTGGAATAGTTATTGGATTTAAATCTGCATACATATCAGAAGTATTGACGTCAGAGCAGTTATGATCGTAGATTCGCAACATAGCTTCAATCTCATCCCTTTTCCTCTTTCCAAAGCCAGGAGATTCTGATCTCTGTAGTTGATATTGAACATAACAAACTTTTTCTGCCATCAAATCGGCATCGATTTCCACAGAAGGACTAGTTATGGATTCGTTTTCCTGACATGAAGACTGTCCAGCAACAGTTCTGTTTCGGTTTTCGTATGCAATGTCTTCAGGAACAAACTCGCTGATGTTCTCATCGTGTACATCATTGTTGTTGTCATCATCGCCATCTTCATTATGATCGGCATCGGCACCATCACAACGCAAAGGACAATCTTTTGATTCATGAGAAAGTAGGCCACATTTGACACAAAAATTCCTCAATCTCTCATATCGAAAACTCAAAACTGTGTTTTCGTCTGTTGAGAACTGGAAATTTCGTTTGAAACGTAAAGGTACGTCGATGTTCCAATTCACTTTAACCCTCACACAATCCACCATATTCGCTGTTTCGTCGAAATCAGTTCCGACGACGGGACCAAGAGTTCGGCCAATAGACTCCACCATCTCCCGGTTTAAAAACTGAGAGGGAATTCCACGTATCTGAATCCAAAATGGGATCATCTTCATTTCAATCTCCGAAATATTTGGATGCCAACGTTGAGTGACCAACATCCACTCACTGAAAGACCAGGGGCCGCGACGAAGGACCAGATTGAGTGCCTCTTCTGGTTGGAACACAAATTGAAATCTTGTCGGGTCTATGATTCTTCCAACGACATCTGCACCGAGACCCCACAAGCGAGGCAACTGGTTGATCAATGCTCGCATATTTTGCTTCTTTGGATTGAGGAGAACACCAACAATCGCGAGACGGTTCGATTGCGCCGCTTGGGCACAAACCGCTTGCGGAAGAGCAATTGGAGCATCGTTCATGCCCAATGCAATATCTTGCATTTTTCTTCTGATGTTATCACTCATAACTGCAGACAATTGTCCGGTGACTCTAAATTCAAAGACGAAAGACTGAATATTTATAGAAGAAGAAATCCATGGCGGTTTGGGGGATTGGACGAATTGGAAGGGGAGATAACTCCCATAACCGCCAGAGAATCTTCTCAACGGACAGAAACCGGCAAGGAAACAGACTGTAACTGCCGGATAGTGACTCAGAAAAGAGAAAAATAAACCGTTTCTGATATCGCCATAGAAATCGCTTGGAGAGAGAAACGGAGAAATTTTTCAGGAAAGTTTACCTCTAATTGTCTTCTTATTATATATTTTTAATCAGTTTCGTTCCCTGATACGTTAGAATCTTAATAAATAACAAAAAGTTATAAATAAAAAAAAATGATTCTCCTGTACTTGTAAACTCTTCATCCCCCACATGTTAACTGTTTCCATTCCACCAAACGTTCTAAAAAATCCATAACCTATTACCAAAAAATAAGAAAAAAGATTAATAACAAATCCAAATTACACCAAACAAAATACAGAATAATTATATGTGTAATGTATATAGAGTGAGAGAGCTTGCCTCATCTGGCTCGTGCAAAGAATAAGAAGCATTAGACTCCTTTGCGTATTTGGATACAAGAATCCCAAGACCTTGTCTTTTATCTCTCAAAATCTGTTACAATGTCACTTCAATCAATATTTATATAACGATTAATCTAAACTATTTATTTATACATCTTTGAATAAATTAGTTTGTCGATACACTAAGAATATATATACCTTAAATGCATCTTCGTCGGTACGATCATCTCCAATATATATAGGAAAAACATCGGTACAATTATTATATCCTACACAGGTCAAATGCTAATCTTAATTAGTGAAGTTAAATTTTAAACCTCAATTACGTATACTCCACCATTTTATGATAGTTATGAACAATGAATCAATAATTAGGCATAAAATAAAGTTTCACCGAGTGATTCTAACAAGAACTCGAGTGCTTTGCCTTTATCCCATTTAATAATTGGACGAATCTCCAATACCTGAAATTAAATAGGACCAAAAAAGTGAACAATCATAAGATTAAAACAAAATCTTAGTTGAGATATTAACTACTTATAATTTTTTTAATTATTTCTCCAAAATTGTTGATTAATTAACTTACTTTTCTTCCTTGGGTAAGCATGAGCTTGGGGTAGTTCTTCAAAACTGATCGAACTAGATGGGCCAAGTCATTCCATTTCTGTTAATTTATATATTAGTTGGTGGATTGTTTTTGAATTATGTAGATATAAGGTAACAATTCACCCCCCAAAAAAATATATAAGACAATCAACTTGAGTACACCTAAATATAACTAACTAAGATATTAACATATCTCTTATAACTATATGATTGATCTGATATAAAATATAAAAGAAATTATCCATACATTTTTGTCTACGCATCGAAAGTGAACAGAAGAACAAAATTTGTTGTTCTCAACTTTGGCTCCTGGAATCGATTTTGTTTTCTCGACTAGCTTTTTATAAACCTAAAAGGGAGAATGAAAAAAAAATATTATAGATATAGATATAATTAAAAACAAAAGATATAATTCAAAGAAAAATCATTATTGATTGGGGTAGAATGTTACCTCAGTGATCATTGGGAGGAACTCCGTCGCGGGTTGGCAAAGAAGAGATTGATTTTTCTGGATTTTGTTTAAGAAATGAGAAAAATGAAGTCAAAATATATTACAACTGATGTCCAAAAAAATAAATTAAAACTTTGTTTTATACTTTCTTGTATTTAGATCCTTGATGATCTGGTCCTTTGATGTCCATGCCATGACTTCCAGCATAGTACAACTCAGTTAATTTTACAAAACCATAAACCTGAAACATAATTTTAGTAAAGTAATACTTAAGTGAATATTTAGAGAGAAAAAATCAATGATTAACAACGAAAGTAAAAATATAAACTTATATGATACCTTCTCTCTGCATCTCCCACTAACTATGGCTGTTGGAAAACACATTGCAAGTTTCTGCACAGTGTTTCGCATCTGAAACAAAGAATTCAAACACAAAATTTACTTAATAAATTATAGCTTAAGATTTTTTTTTGATAAAGTATAACTTAAGATTAATCATATTATAGAATGAGAGTATGCACTATAGATAGACAAATTCTACCCTATTATTTTCATAAACGATGAATGGCAAAATCAATCGTTAATAAGTTGGTTTCTTTATGGCTTATTTTTTAAAGAATAAATAACATGGTATTGCGTTTTATTTTGAAAAGAAATTTGGTTCGTAACAAGGAAAAAAACCTTTTAATTTCTGAAAAAGATTGTTTTTTTTTTCAAAAAAATAAAACAGAACATATGAAAATGTTCAAAAAGAAAAAAATATCGAAACATACCTTCTTAGACATGAAAGCTCTATCAGGATCATCAACAATGGGAGAGAGAGTACCATCGTAATCAAGAAACATAACGATTTGTTTTCCTTCAGATTCATGAACTATTTCTTCGAACATGTTCAAAGCTGATGGATGTTCTTCCTGCAAAGCCGCAATTCTCTCGTTCAATGAAAAAAAAAATAAAACAGAAAACAAAAAACAGAGGAAACAAGAAGACATTACGATCCAAGAAGATTGGTTGTTGAAAGAATTGAGATGAGTAGGAGAACAAGCTCTCATGGAATCAACCCATGATCTTATAATCAATCCTCCTCCGACAACGTTTTCGTCGTTGATCTGAAAATCTTGAAGAACTTTCGTAGCCGCCGACGTATCTCCGTCGTTCCCTCCGGCATATAAAACCTCCGACTTTGAAATGACCTTTGTCTCCAACATTTTAGTAATATTCTCTTCGATGAATCTCACTGAATTTAAACAGAGAAGGAAACAGATAATCAGTAACACGTAAATTTATATGTATATTTTTTCAATAATTTATATGTATATTTTTTGTGTATATATATATTGATCTATTAGTGCATTGCCGAAAAACAAATTTACCCATATTCGGATATAAATCAAAACTTGAATTTAAAAGTTATAAAGTGAGCCTGAAATGTGTATTTGGGAGAGAAAGAGAGTAAGGGATGGACTCATTTTATAGTTGCAAGAAAACGTTTTATAAAAGAAATGAGTTTTGGAAAAATTGTCATTTGAAGTTTAATTAGTTTTTTGTTATTTTTTAAAGTGCTATTAAAAAATAGTATTTTTGCTATTGTTTATGACAAATTTACTCATGTACAATACATCGTATATAATAATAGACGGTACATAATATAGCGATAAAAAAGTATAAACGTCATTTTATTGAAATACGTGCTATTTTCTAATAACACTTTAAAAAAGTAAAAATAAAGTTAATGAAATATAAAAAAGTGACAATTTGTGCAATTTATTTTTAATAATAAATAAAAAGAAATATATAGAACAAAATGAAATAAGAAGAAGCAAGTGGATCACTGGTTACCACATTTCTGCTGTCATTTTATCGGTGTCGAGTTCGACTTCACCTACACTGTATGTATGGGAGTATTTAGTTATTGGATCGCCATGTCGTGGCCAAAATAATAACAAAAAAAAAGAAGGAAATTTAGATATTGTGTGAGTCCTAGTCGAAACCATCGAGTGCAACTCCCACTATACTACTGTCCACGAGTACCTGTGGGTCCCATAGGTGACTTCCTCGATGGCTTGGTTTGGTTTATTTGGCGTTGGAGTGTTCCCATCAAGTGCCACGTGGTCCTCTCCAATTTGGTCACGCTGACACAGGAATAAATAGATATTTTTATTTTGACATCGACTAAAATAGATATTTATTTTTGGAAATTAACCAAATAATTTTTGTTTTCGACCATGACATATAGAGAGAGACTAGAGAGTAGTGAAAGCTTTTTTTGTTAAAGTCCATATATATAAGATGTGTGCAGCCAATAAAATTAATGCGTATAATTCTTTCAAAAAAATTTATCTGAGTAGTGAAAGCTGAATCTAGATATAATTGGTTGATTTTTAAGAATTGAGCTAATATTGTTAAATTTGCAGAGATATTTATTAGATTTATATAGAGTTTTGTAAAATTTGTAGAGAATTTTATGTAATAAAACAACTCTATCAAAAAAATTATAATAACTTTAAGAATACAATAAATGTTTATAACATTTTTAAAATTGTGTTTTATGAGTTAAATTGTTAAGAATCCACGTTAAGTTTTTGCTGAAAATTCTTTGGCCGAAGTTGTTATCATGAAACTATCATTTGTTTTAAAAAATCATGAGAGAAATTGTTCTGATTGAACTATATGTTCTAAAAATTTCTATGGCTTCCGACGGGAAATTACTCATTTTATTCTTCAACTATTTGTAATTGACACAAATAATCCTCAACAATCGTGATTACAAAACAATTCCCCAACTCATCGTTGACCACGCAAAATCGGGATTCAAAAAATCAAACGCTAATTACTAAATGGATACATGTCCACTAAATCGGTTGTAACTCTTTCAATACAACTCCGAATAAGGTGAACCCACTACCATTGGAAAGCTAACTCAATTTACTATAACTTTTATGAAGAGATCTAAAACTAAATCCAAAGGGAAGGCTTTCGTACGTGTATATATTCTAGACATATATGCTTGATGAAATATCTACTTGTATGAAAGCCTTTCCTTTGAATTTAGCTTTGGAGATCTTCATCAAAGTTATAGTAAATTGAGTTATCTTTCCAATGGTAGTCGTTCTAACTCATTCGGGATTGTATTGAAGGAGTTACAGCCGATTTAGTGGACATATATCCATTTAATGGCTGTAACTCATTCAATACAACCCCAAATGAGTTGAAACCACTACTATTGGAAAGATAACTAAATTGTCTATAACTTTGATGAAGATCTACAAAACTAAATTCAAAGAGAAGGCTTCCATACAAGTAGATCTTGCATGGGTTTTGGGACAAAGCTGAGCAGTGATGATAGGTTCAACTTCTACTATTACAGTAGATTCTGAAGATCCATCATGTGTGGCAGAGACACTGGTGCTTTAGCTGTAGTATAGGTTGAGGGATCAACGCAATGATAGAAATTGTTTCGGCAATAGCAACATTAAGAGTGTCAGTGTCAATAGGAACAATGATAAGAACTGTTACTGAAGTTGTTGGAGCTGTGTTGTGTTAGAGACAGAGGCAAGAAGGGTGCGACTAGTTGTAACCAATCTTTCTGCCACTAAGAAAAGGTATTTGATGGAAACAGAAACAATGGTAGGATGAGTTGTGGTAACAACAGAGATGCAATCTCCATGAGCAGTTACATCCGTTAACCTATGACATTTGGAATGAAGTTGATGAGGTAGTAAACATCTAGATTATTTATGTCCTAATTGATCACATCTATTACCCTTAGTAGGAAGCCAAGAGTAATTTAATTTTATGTTTTTCGCATGCAATTTTATAATGAGACAAAAGAATCACCACCAGAGTAAAATCGAACAGGTTTTTTTCTTATTTGGTCTCACTGTGTTCATAGCTGTTGCAGTTTATTAAATGCCACATGGCTAAGTAGTTTAACAATTATATACTGTCCAGTCAACGTCAGGCACATAGTCCAGACAAAATAAAGCAATTAAGCAAATTCGTTATTAATAGTTTCTGTGTTCTCATTGGAGATATAACGAAAAAAAAAACAAAGTTGATTACTTGAGATTAGAGGTAAACGGATCGTAGTCTTGAGTTCGTGATGATGTCCTGGCTCTTTAGATAATTGTTATCTACATTTGATGGATGATGTTGACACTTACTAGTTACTACTTTATTTTATTTTTTATTTATTTTTTTCAATTATTAGAAATTAAATAAAAATTATTAGGCCTCGAGGAGTGCTCTGTCTCGCCGACTGGAGATGTTTCTCCGTTGGATTTATCGGTCAGAAGCGCTCCTCCAACGTCAGCTTCATCGATCCACCGGCAACTCTTCATCTTCTAATTTCGATCCCGTCAACGCTCGTCCTCTCCGACGAGAGACATTCTCATGACTTTGAAGAGTTGGGTCTGGCCCATGTGGATATGTGTCTGAGTAATCTTGTTGAAAGTCCAAATAGAAGAAATTTTTGGATCAACAGAGCGTGTGTTTTCAACAGAGCAATATTGGTTAAATTCGACCTTAAGGGTCTTTTCTGCTCACCTTCCTCCTTTAGTGGGAGTGATATTCCAGCCGCAGTTTTTAGGACGTTTTCTTCCGGCGTTTCTCCGGTCAAAGAAACCTTAAGCTATCTCGTCCGAGCCTGTAATAGTTCTGGCTTATTTTCATCGTGGACACAACCCAATATGACCCTCATGATAGTTAGCCCGTCATTAGTCCGGTTAGCCGGTCCGATGCTTATACGGTTTTTCCCCGCCAACCTTGCCTTCATTCGATTCAGCTATCGTAAAAAGCTACCGCCTCCTCCGCCAACTTTCCTCTCTTTGAGAGGTAATTCCCTCTCGTGCCTTGGGTCGAGTAACCTTATGAACGTCTTTGCCAAGTTGTCTTCTTACGTAGCGGTCTGCACGGGGCCTGAAGAGACACACGATTTCCTTTCTACGAATATCGGAAGTAGATGTTCGCCTTCTTCAAAGTCACTTTTTATACAAAAAGAGACGAATTTCAAACTCTCCGGTTTTGCCGTAAAGTTATTGACGCATTTGAGTCTTGCCTCAAATCCGCTGTCCATATTGCATGATGATGATCTATCTGTTTTATCTTTTATTGTTTTGAATTTGGTTTGTAGCGAGTTTAGAGGATGCTTAATTCCTTCTCTTTGTACGTTTGAAGTTTAATTAATAAAAAAAGTGTTGAACAAAAAAAAAGTAAAAATTATTAGGGAGAATTGTAAATTTAGAGCAAAAAATGGGAAATATTGTCTCCTTAGTATTTATTGGAAGATTATTGTCCATTTAATATTTATATTAAGGGTAATCTAGTTTTACCCCTTAAAATAATAATAATTAATATTTTAAAAAATCAAAATAAAATTTAAAATAAAAAGGGCATTGATAACAAAACAAAAAAACGTGAGTTCAAAATAATTTCTAAAAAAAAAACCAAAATTCTACATTCAAAAAAGGAAAAAAATGTTTTCAAAAAGAGAAAGAAAAAAAAAAGATTACACAAAAAATAAGGAAATAACGATTTAAAAAAGGAAAAAAAAATATTTTCTGAATATTTTCAGTTGTGTTGTCCTAGATTTTCTCTCAGATTTTGTTAACCGCTTGGTAGAATATGTATTCTACATTCAGTAGAATCAAGATAAAATGGTAGAACTTCTATTCTACAACAAAGTAGAATATATAGAAAATGGTAGAATATAGAAAAAATGGTAGAATGTGAATTCTACAATTAATGAATTCTACAATTATTAGAATACATACAACATTGTAGATAACGGATTCTATAAGGACAGTAGAATGCAAAACAAATAGTAGAATACTTGTTCTATACTTGGTAGATTTTAGAGCAAATACTAGAAACCAAATTCTACAATTAGTAGAACAAGAAAATAAATATTTTAAAAAAATTTCATTTTTTCCTAAGATAAATTACACAATATATTACTTACCTTATATGAATTTTCAGAATTTTTAAAGTAAGTATAAATATTTATTTGGCATTTTTATATTTAATAAAGGGTATTTTAATCTAAAAGTGACAAAAATCAAATAAGTACTAAAGAGACAATAGTTTCCATTTTTTGCTCTAAATTTACAATTATAAGCCATCTTAAGTTTCATGAATTTTCAACTCAAAACTAATTAACAATAACTATATTGATCAAAGTTCCTTATATACTACTTAAGGTCACTCACAAATTATAGCTTATGATCCATTAATTTCTACTTAATCCCTAATAGCAATTCTTTTTTTACTCAACCAGACATTCACAATTAATATTATAAAGGTTTGAATAGTTGCAACGAAGAGCATATACTATTCCGCTTGCTAACTAGACATATTTTTACTCATCATTTAAAAAATGTTGTTCGCAGTGATGCAGATAGATAAATAAAAAATTATTGTGTCTTTTATTAATACACTAAAAGGTTTTTCTTTCTAATTAATAACCTAGAATAGTAAGGATAAAATTAAGATATAGTTTAAAATATGCGTTGAAAATATAAAAGAACACTTTTTGAAAAATAAAAATAAATTACGTCAAAAAAAAAGAAAAAAGAAAAATAAATTCTTAAAATAATACTCCATCCATTTCATTTTATAAGTTATTTTAGGATTGATTTTTTTTTTTTCAAATTAAGTGTCGTTTTTGATTTAAATACAGAATTTTAGACAAAATTTCAGTTTTAACCTTATAAGAAAACATACGTTTTCCGACGGCAGTTTTCGTCAGAAATTGCATTTTCCGACGGATTTCCGACGGACCGTCGGTTCCAGTTCGTCGGAAATTACCGACGGATTTCAGCCGTTGGAAACTGGTCAGAAGATTTCTGACGGATTACCGACGACTATATTTCCGACTGATTTTTGACGGATGAATTTCTGTCGGAAATCTGTAGGAAATTTTCCGACGGATGTATTTCCGACGGACGATTTCCGACGAATTTCCGACGGAACTCAATAATTTGTTTTTAAAAAAAAAATTATTTAGTAAATTAATTTTATTAATTATTAATTCAAATTTTTTAAATATATTAAATAATAATCTTCATTTCCGTGAGCTCTTCCAGGTTTGAGTTATGTGCGTACTCCAACTCTTCGACCTTCACGTCATGGTCTTTCACCGTTTGGATGAGGCTCTCGATCTCGTCTTTGTACTCTGAAGCATATCGAGGACCCGATCGAAGAAGAAGATTTTTGGGCCGGAATCGGATTGCTCGGACTCCAAAACTTTAGTTCCCGAGGTCAATCCGCTACGAGGCGTACTCCGAGAACGATTGCGTCCATGGGAGCCCAAACGGAGAGACTCCTCGTTATTCATGCGAGAAAAACATAATAACGTTAGTACATTGAATTGTAAAATTCCAAAATTTTCAAAAAAAAAATCGATTTTTTTATAAAACTTCCGAAAATTCAAAAAATTCATAAAGTTTCTAAAATTTCAAAAAAATTTAAAAAATTCATAAACTTTCTAAATTTCTAAATATTTCAAAAAAACTTTCAAAAAATTCCTAAAATTTCAAAATTTTCAAATGTTCCATAAAATTCAAAACTTTCATAAAAAATTCTAAAACCGTTTTTAATATGTTTTTATTGTATAAATTTCTAAAAACATTTTATAAAATAACCTATAAACGTTTTTATACAAATCAAAAATTTCTAAAAACGTTTTTAATTAGTACAAAATTTTGAAAAAATCGATTCTAATTTTCTAAATACTAAAAAGTTCTAAAAATCCTAACAAATTCTAAATACTAAAAAATTTTAAATTTTCTAATTAAAAAAACTTTACTAAAATTCTAATCTAACAATTCTAATCTCAAAAACCCTAACAAATTTCATTCCAACAAACAAATACACAACAACTTTCATTCTAAAAAAACTATCAAAATTAACCACCTAAATCTAAGAAACTCTAAAAAATATCAAAACTAACAAGATTTACAAAAAAAAATATAAACACTTACACATATTGATTGATGATGAACAACGAAGATTTAGAGAGATTGAAAATGATAGCAACCAAAATTGTCCGATTTTAGAGAGAGAAAAGGAAGAAAAACAGTAAGAGAGAAGGAGAAAAAGAGAAATGAGGGAGAACACAAGGCATGGATAATAAATCTATGGATTTCCGACGGTTATATCCGTCGGATTATTTAAAAAATTTTGTTTTGGCGGTCAATTTTTCCGCGGTCTTGAAAAAACAAAAATCCGTCGGAAATTTCCCACGGATTACCGAGATTACACTAATCCGTCGGAAATCCGTCGAAAATTTCCCACGGATTGCCAAGATTACACTAATCCGTCTGAAATCTGTCAGAAATTTCCCACAGATTGCCGAGATTACACTAATCCGTCGGAAACTTTCCCACGGATTTCCCACGGATTTAGGGTATATTTGGGGTTTAGGGTTACGCGATATGGTTTAACTATCCCTAATCTATATGTTTCATTCAAAAAAATTGTTAGTTCTTCAATGTTAAAGACATTCTATGTGTTTATTAATTTTACAACATAAAATATAAACATTTCACATAACATCTACTATACCTTATACTCTAACTTATACTAACATTTCCATCAAATTTTATAAAGTCTATAACACACATTTATTTTGAAATTTGACAAGTTGAAGTTATTGTATATACATCATACAATTGTTTCTCTACAATTTCTAAAAAAAACCTAAACCCTATACCCTAAACAACATTTTAGGTCATCCGTCAGAAAATTTTCCACGGATTTCCGAGATTACACTAATCCGTCGGAAAATTTCCCAAGGATTTCCGACGGATGTTACTTAACAAAATTTTGTTTTTTGTTTTTTCGAAAGGGTGATAACACCCGTGGGAAATTTTCCGACGGATGCATGTCGTCGGAATGCCGTCGGAAATTTCCGACGGATGTTAATTTCATCCGAATTCCGTCGGAAATCTGTCGTAAATTTCCGACGGAATTACGTCTGTCAGAAATTCCGTCGGAAAACAACTTGTTTTCTTGTAGTGTTATTATTGTAATACATTAATAAAAGAGAGAAAATATGTAGTTTATTAATAAGATGTATGATAAAAAAAAATTAATACTCCTTCCGTTCTATATCAAGTGTTTTAGAGATTTTTTTTTTTGTTTTCAATTAAGTGATGTTCTCACAAAACAATGTTAAAATTGACATAATATGACTTTTTGCCTTTATATTATTGAGATAATTTTCATTAAAACACTCAAAAATTAATCAATGTTAAAATTAATCAATGATAAAAAAAAGTTTAGAAATTGTATTACGCAAGCTTTCTTAATTGGTGTGTAAAAACTTTAAACATCACTTAATATATAACGGAGGGAGTATGTTTTCTTGATTTGTGTGAAACAACCTTAAACGACCTATAAACTGAAACGGATGGAGTATTGTTTATAAAACGGATGAAGTGTATTGGACTATAGGAGATGTCTCCATTTTCTTCCTCGATCGAGATATTCTCTCTTTCTCCCATTTTTTTTTTAATAAATTAATTTAATTTTATAATGTGAAACGCAAAAATATAAAAGTAGTATTAAATGCATGTAATTTTTCACCTTAAAACTAGAACAGGCAAATTCACAAACATATATATTAATTTTTCACATAATATTTTGCTGTGGATATGAGAGCAACAATTTTTTTAAAGAAAATATGTTATATGTTGTATAAAAAGAGGCATTCCATATGTTCACATGCGTGGATATGCCATTTGTTCTAATGTATATATTTACACCTTAAATTGCTCCAGTGTTTTGTTAGCTATTAAGATATATTTTAATCGTTTATACTTTCTTTTCAAACTTATTGAATCAAAGCTCAAATTATCTCATTTTTGGGGTGTATGCACATTAATTTTATGTTGCAAAAATATAAGAGAATTCATATCTATGCTTGTTCCTTCTCCTTCACGGTTTAATTTGACATTGGAAGCCCCTTTTAATTAGAATCTTATATCACACACATAAGTCGGAGACTATGAACTCCTAATGAAAATCAATTTCGATCGAGTTATGTTCATACTATTTTAACTAGCTTTTCCAGTTATCTTCTATCAAATATGCATGGCTCGAGATGAATGATCAAATTCATTTGAAACCTGCTCATACAGTGGATTAACTAGTTCGTCTCATCGATAATGTTGTTCGCAATGGTATTACTACCTCTTTGTGTTATTTCAAATTAATTAGCTCGACTTTTATGACGTTCGGAAAGAGTTGTATCAACATATTTTGATTCTACTTTTGGAACTATTTTAATTTATTTTATGATGTAAATAATAAAATTTTGGAGTAATAAATTTCACATTCTAAAAAAAACAGAAAAAATATAAGAGAATTGTGAGTAGACAAATCATATATATACTATCTAATTAATGTTCCAATACTAAATTGGATCAATAAACTGACACTTTATTATTATTTTTTTATAATTCAGGGGTAGATCTCAGACCAATGGAGAGGTTCAGATTAATTCTCTGGGGAAAACCCATGGATAGCCCCTCCCAGATATTCAAATGGATCGAAAACAAGAATTCATATCCGTATAGGTGTCCAAAACAAATGTATGTTAGTTTCGCATAGCATGATGATCGAATCCGGAACGTGTTTGCGTCCAAAACCCGTCCCCTACCACTTGACCACAAGCGTCCAAGGACTGACACATTTGTTAAGAAGAATATTAATAAACTATCATATGCACTACAAATACAAAGAATATGTTTTGCTTTGTTCAAAAAAAAGAATATGGGAATTTTGATCTGATAAAAAAAAAAAAGGTCGCGTTTTCTCCTCCTTTTCCGTTGAATTGAAAAAGTCGCGTTTTCTCCTCCTTCTCTCTTAACCTGCGTTTGCCAAAACCCTAACCAACAGTCGCCGATCTGCCTCTCCGGCGTCCGGCGCTCCTCGCCGCCGCCGGAGAGGGCCTCCCTCTTTCCTCCTTCCTCTTTTTCCTTTTCCGGCGAACTGATTTTGGCCCGATTTTCTGTTCTCCTTGGTCTTTTGCAGTTGTTCTTCCTCGTCGGCGGTGCGGCCCTTGCGGTGTCGCAGGGGACGCAGTGATGGTGGTGCGGCGCCTCGTTGGCCGACGTCTCCCCACCTAGTCTACCGGAGGTCTGTGTCGATCTGTTTCTCTCTCTCTGGTTTTGCAGGCCGGAAGAGGGATTTGGTGAATCGGCTCGGCAAGGGTTTATTCCGGAGATGGTGGCCCTTGGAGGTTTGTCTCGCCGGTGCCCTTGTGGATCTGTTGACTCGGAGGCAGATGGCGGCTTCGTGTTCTCCCGGAGGTTTTTCCGGCTTTAATTTTTCAGAGCAGCTCGAGGTTGGTGGTGGGTCTGCGGGTTCTCGCTCTTGGTGAGTTTCTCGTGTTTCTGCTTCGGTGGTTCTTGGATCGAAAAGCAGTTTTCCGATCTACTGGTCCTCCGCTATCTTTGGTTTCTGTTGCTCCTCTGGCGGTTTTCTTAGGCGGAAGGTGATTGACGGTGTGGCTCGGAAAGTGTCTCTTTGGTCGAGGGGTTTTCGACCGTCTTCTCTTCCGGGTGGCCCGAAGTCTCTCGTCGGTGCGTGTTCGGTCTCAGCAGCGTGCGTCTGTGTATTTGTCGTCTTCAGGCTCCTGCGAAGGTAATCTAGGGGTTCTTTGGTTTGTTGTTTAGGTTGCTTTGCTCGGGATGAGTCCCCTTTGCATCAGTCCTTCGTGGTCTTGCTTTGCGGGGGGTTTTGGTGGTCTCGTTTTCGGAGGAGTTGTTCGAGTTTGCTATTTTAGTTCTCGAGTGCGGGGTACTCCAATTTCTACCTGCCAGTGGTTTCAGCAGAAGCTTGTTCGTTAGCCTCAAAGAGAGTCTTCTTAGCTCGTGGTGAAGCTGTAAGCATTGGGTTTTAGGTTTTTGAGGACGGACCTGGAATTCGATTCTCTTGGCAACATTAAGAGTTTTTTAGTCGTCGCAGCTACCCCTTCCCGTAGTTTGCTCC
>PKML01075831.1:50540-73160 GCA_002933935.1 Eutrema yunnanense
CCCCCCCCCCACTTTGCTTCTCAATGTCCGCATTGAGAGTAGAAGGAGCTTCTCTTGGAGGCAAAACCGTACCACTTCTCAAGGTGATGGCGTTTACATACTCCTTAGGGTTAGCTTCGGATTTGCCCGGGAGTTGACCTTGTGGTCGTGAAGAAGAAGCAACACCTTTGTTCTCCATGTGTTTTACCTTGGAGTTCAAAGCTTCAATCTTTGTGTTGAGGTCGTTGTAAGAGTAATCTACCCGCGTATTGATCTCCGCTTGTCCCTTGAGTAATTATTGGAACATGGAGCTCAAATCAAGCTCTTGCGGTTTAGACGTAGTTGCTTGACCTTGGGGCACAAACCCTTGTTGTTGCCCTTGAAAACCGGGTGGAGCTTTGGGTTGAAAGCCACATTGGTTCCCTTGGAACTGGTTCCTTGGGACAAAGCCTTGTGGGTTGGTATTAGAAGCTTGGCCTTGAGGTTAGAATTGCTTTTGTGGGGCTCCTTGAGCTTGGTTAGGTTGTGGATGGTAAACTTGGTCTTGAGGGTTCTCCACATTTGTGTTCCGGTAAGAGAAGTTGGGGTGGTTCCTATAGTTTTGGTTGAACCCTTGTCTTTGGTAGTTCCCTTGGTTTTGGTAGTTCCCTTGGTTCCCCACGTAGTTCACCTCCTCTTGGGTGTTCATGTCCACGTTCTCTTCTTGATAGTAACCTTGATTCTCATCATAAGCATCCACAAAGTTGACCGTCTTTTGAGAAGACATTAGGATTTTATCAATAAAATTGGCTTGCTTGTCCAACTTGTCGTTAAGAGCTTTCATGTCTTTGGCCCGCTTTTTCTCATCAAAATCACTAGTGGTCCTTGTGGCGCGGTCATAGTCGTCACCATAGGTACCGTCACTTTGGGCCAAGTTCTCGACAAGCTCCATTGCTTCCTCAACGTCCTTAGCCAATAAGTTACCGTTTGATGCCATGTCAAGTAGCATACGGAGCTTAGGCAAAGCACCTCAGTATAGTGTGCTAAGGAGAGAGGCATTGCTAAAGCTGTGATGTGGGCATTGAGAAGTGTAGCTTCTAAATCTCTCCCAAGCCTCGTTGAAAGACTCATTGGACCGTTGTGTGAAGCTTGAGATCTCGTTGCGAAGCTTGGCGGTTCTAGCCGGTGAAAAGAATTTGCCGAGAAACGCACATTTGCAATCATCCCATGAGGTGATAGATCCTTGGGGTAAGGTCTTTTCCCATTGGTGAGCCTTGTCACCTAAAGAGAACGGGAAGAGACGGAGCTTGAACCCATCTTCGGAGACCCCATTGATCTTAGTGAAACCACATATCCGGTCAAATTGGTCTATGTGGTCTAGAGGATCCTCCATGGACAAACTGTGAAACTTGTTGGCTTGAACCATGTTGATAACCCCCAGCTTCACTTCGAAGTTGTTGTTCTCCACCGGTGGAGCTTGAATGCCTTGTAGGTTTTGGTGAGCATTAGCGGCATCACCCTCTCCAACAACGTTTCTAGGTCTTGGTGGATGGTTGGGACGGTGATGGTTTCCATTGCCACCACCTCCTTGATTGTTACCGTGACCATCCCCATTCCCACCGTTCCTTTGGTGGGGATTGGGTTCATTGATGTTCCGAAGGGGAACATTCTAAAAGTGCTCCATTTCTTCGTTGTCAACCTCTTCTTGAAATCTAACTCGACTTCTCCATGCCCGTGAACCTCTATCTAGTTGATCGATATCGTCTCTTGGTTCCAAGAGATTGGTGTTGTCTCGGGAACGAGTATGCATACACCTATAGAGAGAAAGAGAAATAAAAATCAAACAAGATTAGTAACTTTAGAGCAAATAAGGATTAATCTCACAAAGAGCCTAAATCTCAATGTTAAAACAAATTCCAATATGGCAACAGCGCCAAATTGATACAAGATAATTTTGTATCTATAGAGTCAATTCTCTAAATGCAATTGTAGCATAAGAGGTTAACGAACCTTATCGGGATTTATCCTAATCACTAAGAATGCAAGGAACAATTGTAAGTTAAGCTAAACAAGTGTGTTGTGATTAAGTAACTAGATTAAAGCAAATAAACAACTAAACAAGATGTAAATCAATAAGCAAAAGGGAATCTAGAGATAGGGTTATCGATATAAGAAGTCTCAAGTTCAATTCATGATGTTCATTTACTCAAACAAGCTAATCCCTAGGCATAAGATCATAAACTTGACTAATTCTCTTTCAAGCAATTAATCACTATGCTAATCACCTAACTCATTAACAAACTCTCATTTGTGGATCATTGATTAGCAAGCATTATGTTTAAATCAACAAGATCAACCAAAAATACACCCTAGACAACTATTATCATAGGCTAGGAATGTAAATCTCTTGTTTAATTCATCAAGGCATTTCATCAAACACTTGGTGTGCATGAAATGCCTCATGATCTAAACCTACTTTTCTAAGCTAGATTTAGCCTTAAGAACATTAAACAAGAAAGGATATAAGAAGATCTAACCCCTAAACACCATGAATCAAGCCTAGGAACCTCCTAATCTACGCCATCTCTAAACCCTAAAAGACTACTCAAGACCCATGAAAAGCCCCTCAAAATCGATTTGGATAGGAGAAGTTTTCATGGATGAACCTTGAATAGATAAGATAGAAAGAAGATTAGATGGAAGGAATCAATGAAAACAAAGACTTAATTGCATAAAAAGTAGAAGATCCTCTCTTACAAATCCAAGAACTCACTCAAAAGGGGAAAGGGTTTCTTAGACAAAAGAAAAGCATAAGTGGCAAAAATTAGTTAAAGTTGTGTTTATAGTGAATAGTGTTCGACCGGGTCGACCCGGAACAAACCGGGTTCCGACCCGGTTTAGTTGGATATTTTTGGGTGAGAAATCCTAACCGCCCAAAGCTAACCGAGCTGATTGGGGCCGGTCGGATTTTTCTCCGGGGGAAATTTAACCGAGGACCGCGCTCCTTCGGGACGGTCGGATTTTCTTCCTCGGGCCGGTCCAAATCACTGTTCCAGGACCGGCTGAAACGGACCTTGCTGATTAGGGTCGGTCGGATTTTTCCTCGGGGGGAATTTTTAGCCGAGCACCGTGCTCCTTCGGGACGGTCGAATTTTCCTCGATGGGGCGGTTAGCTTTCCTGGACCGACTAAAAGGGATTGCACGGGTGCTGGTCGGTCGTGCTTGAGCTTCGGAACTTCCCGAACATCTCCGAACCGCTCCAAAGTACCTAGAATAGACTCCATAACATGTAAGACACTCTAAGACGTAGTGCAAAACGTCTTACTCTCTAAACAAGACCAAAACATGCATGAAAGACTTAGATATGCTCGAATGCGACTCAAAATGCAAAGTGAAATGTATGTTATGAAGCCTAAAATGAGAGGATATCACTGCTTCAGCTAGGCATGTCAACTTTTCCCAAAGTTTGTATCTTTGCTTTCTTATCGGATTACCATATATATAACTGAGGGAAAGTAACTCCAGCTTCTGTGATATACATATCTGTGCAGTTTAGGGTATGATTGCTAACAAAATCCAAATGCATTGTGTTGTCCCAAAATATTGCTAGACCTCCGCTTAGCCCATCTGGATCTACAACAAAATGGTGGGCGTAGTTAAACTTCTTAGATAAACTTTCTATATAGCTACTGCCGTTTTTTGTTTCTACGTGGAACATGGCATCAGGTTTAGAAGACTTCTTGATGTCTTTAAGGTATGGAATTGTCAAGGGGTTCCCCTTAAGTCCTTGACAATTCCAATGCAAAAGTCTCATGGTGCCTCTGGTGGTTTTGAGGCAACCACCAAGCTTCTCTATCAATTTCATTAGAGATTCTAGGCTTATTTGTCGGACTACACTCTTCCACTTCTAGATCATATGCCTTACGCTTTGGTCCTCTTCCTTTATTTGATGTTGATCCTCTCTCAAATTTGGTCATCGGAATGTCATACTTGTTAAGAAGAATTGAACAGTACCATCATCGTTGATTTGGCCATGGACTCTATCGTGAAGTCTCCACGCTTTCGGCAAGGTGTTTCTCATTCCAGTTAGGTTTTGATGCTGAGAGTTTAGCCCACAAACTACTAGAATGAGGCGGCTATTAGTCGCAGCCCGCCGGCGAGTTTCTGTCGAGATCTGTACCGGTGGTAACGAAGATCCAATACTTAGTTACTGCATCGCTTTCCATAAATCTTTCTCCATGTTTCAGATCTGTAGTAAAGGAGTGATTTTAAAGTAAAAGAAGATGGATTTATTGAGAGAACCGAATTGAATCGGAGGTAAATCGCATTTGGCGAAGGTAAACCCTAAGTCACACTTTTGGTCGCACTTTTTGGGAAGTTTCGAGAGCTTTTTTATATTTTATTATCAGTCTTCGTATGTTTTTTTTTTTTTTTTAATCATCTGAGATTTTATTGAAAGAGCTCAAAACAGAGCAAGAAAGGAAGCCAAGCAGGTCCGCCGAGTGCAAGATAAGATTGAAGACGTCCATCCCTTGTGACGCTTTGCGCAATTTCTCTTGCCTAACGATTGGAATTGCTCGATTCAAGTTCAAAAGAGCAACTGCCAAAACTTTGATGTATGGCTCGTATTTGATCGGTGAAAACTCAGTATCTCAGCCACTCCACCGGTTTAGTTATGGCGTCAAAGGCTGATGCGCAATCCGTTGCAATGATCACTTCCGTGAGGTGTAAATCTCTAATGCTTTGTATAGCCCATATGACACATCTAAGTTCTGCTGTGATTCGATTTGGTGAGCTGGTGAAGGCATCCCGAGCATGAAATCGAACCTTGCCATTACTCTCTCGAGTGATCCAAGCTCCTCTACCGTGTAGAATAGAATTCTTCCACGATGCATTCACGTTGCATTTGATGACACCTGATGTTGGGGATGCCAATTGGAACTTAAGGATCTGGATATCGTGTTCCTATCGTCCAAATGTGGAATCGATTTTTTGACTTCATGCCAATTGTGAGCGTCATCTGCAATTCGCTGGTGTAACACTGCAATCGACTCTTGTTTTCCAGAAAAACAATCGAAATTCGATTCTTCCAAATACACCACAAGATCCAGGGTATCTTCTCCTTAATGTCATTCCTGATATTCTGATCTTCTATACGATCCAGCAGAAACTCAATATTTTCCTCTAGCACGTATGAAAATCCACCAGAAGGAACTGGAATCTGAGTTACTTCCAGCACCTGTTCGGCTTCACTGCATCGGAACAGGGCGTGGTTTATTGTCTCGTTGCTTTGACGACAAAGCTTACAAACTGGATCGATATTTAATCCACTGGTTACCAATCTTTCTGCCACAGCAAGGGCTCCAACGAGCGCTCTCCACCAGAATAAGCATATTTTGGGTTCCGATTTAAGCTTCCACACCCTTTGTTTTAACAGTATGATGTTCTGATCCGCAACCGAATGAGGAGGTTCTAGTACCAATGGGTGATTCGAGACAAGCCAAAATCCGCTCTTGACCGAGTAAGAACCGTGATGACTATACGCCCAGATATACCGATCTGCAGCTCGACCAATCGGCATATTTAACACTTGAGAAACATCTGCTGGGGGAAATAATTCATTCACCATTTATGTCTTCCATTTTCCTTCCGAACAAATCAGCGACGCAACATCCAAATCAATATTCATCATTCTTTGTCTGTTCATTGGGCGCCGATGATGAGTATCCATGATCCATTTTTCACACCATACTTTAGTCGACGAGCCATTCCCAATCGATTTTATTAGGCCACGTTGAAGTAATTCTCGACCAAAGACGATGCTTTGCCATGCATACGACGGGCGGCAGCCTTTGCCACTCTCCAAGAAGTCTTTATTTGAGAAGTATCTACCTTTATAGAGACGACTAAGAAGAGATGATGGTTCATTGATGATTCTCCAGGCTTGCTTCGCTAGCAATGCTTGATTAAAATCACCAAGATCTCGAAATCTCAATCCTAATTTTACTTTTGATTTGCACATCTCTTTCCTTGAGATCCAATGGATTTTGTTTTTCTTTTCACACGCATTCCACCAAAAACTTGTCATAGCACTTGTAATCTTTTGGAGGTGAAATTTAGTTAGCCGGAAACAAGACATAGCGTACACCGGGAGAGCCATGGCAATTGATTTGAGGAGGACTTCCTTTCCTCCGAGGGAAAGCGTTATAGCGTACCATCCATTCAATCTCTTGTTAAGCTTTTCTCCAATGAATGCCAATAATTTTTGCTTCGATCCACTGAAGCACTCTGGAAGCCTCAAATACTTCCCTTCCCCGCCTTCTTTTTCTATGCCCAACAAGGCTGCAATCACTCTGCGCATGTACGTGTCAATATCAGCTCCATACGTGACTGCTGATTTCTGGAAATTAATTACTTGCCCTGATGATGCTCCGTACAATTTCAAGCAATGGAGGAACTCGAAGCACTCCACTAGAGAGGCTCGACATAAGAAGAGGTTGTCGTCAGCAAAAAGAAGATGTTGAATCGATGGACAGCTTCGATTCAGCCTCATGCCAGTAATTTTTTCCTCTGTCTCAGCTCTATTCATTACGTGACCAGGGCCTCCGCAAACAGGATGAATAGAAAATGTGAAAGAGGATCCCCTTGACGTATCCCTCTATCTTGTTTGATGACACTGTGGGAGTGAACATTTAATAAAATTGTATACGAGACAGTTCGTATACATTCCATTACCCATCTGGTCAAAATCCAACTTATGAAATAAAGCCTCCAAGAAGTTCCATTCCACACGGTCATAAGCTTTAGACATATCCGTTTTGATCTAAATGAAGTCTTCTTTACAGTTTTGATTTGTGCGTAAACCATGTATCATCTCGTGCGCAATAAGTAAATTATCCGAGATCAATCTACCAGCTACAAATGCCCCCTGCGTTTGTGATACCAATAATGGCAAGATCTGCTTCAGTCGGGAGCATATAATCTTAGACACAATTTTATACGCCACTGAGCACAAGCTTATCGGACGCAAGTCTGTCATGGCATTTGGATTCGAGATTCGGGGAGAAGACATATTTGCGTAAAGTTCCAATCCGGAGGAAGAGATCATGTTTCGAAGAATCGCTTGACTTCAAATACCACTTGTGGCCCGGTAATACCCCAATATTTTTGAAAAAATGTTCCAGACATTCCATCGGAGCATGATGCGCTGTCTCCTTTGATGGATTTAAATGCTTTTCGAATCTCTTGCGATGTCACTGTTTTCGTCAGCTCCTTATTCATACACTCCGTGACCCTTTGTTCCAGCGCCTGAAGCAGCTCATCATCATTGTCTGGATTCGATGATCTGAAAAGATTGGAGAACAATTTTTCCTTTCACCTCCTCTGCTTCCTGTTCTTGCCCAATATCGTCAATGAGCACATAACTATGATTCTTCACACGACGAGCTTTAACACTTCCATGGAAGAAAGGCGTGTTCTGATCTCCATCTTTTAACCAAGATTCTTTACTTTTAATTTTCCAGTACTTTTCCTCCTCTCGAGATGTCTGCTCCAATTTAACTTTAAGCGCCTATAACTTGGGAAAATCAGGCCTGATTTTCGAGCTTTCTGCATCAATTTCATGTTGTAACTTCAGCAGTTCCTTTTTTGAATTCGTGGTAGCAGCAACCTTCCATTTCGACAACTCTTTATGGCAATCCGATATGCGATTTGTGAGACTACGCTCTCCTCTACCGCTGTTCCATCCTCTGCGGATCACCTCTGTTAACTCATGTCTTGCACACCATCGTTTATCGAACCAGAATCTTCCTTTTGGATCTCCTATCTGTCCCGATAATCTCGTCAATAAGGGACAATGATCCGAGCCCCATCTCTTTAGATATTTTGTATGCGTTCGAGGGAAGAACCTGAACCATTCTGAATTCCCAAAGGCTCTTTCTAGACGGCATTGAATCCATACTACTTCCTTCAACCCATTGGAGTCGATAATTTCCCTTCTTCCTCCCCAAGAAAATTTATTACCAAAACTTAGGGTTTCTTTTATCTTGCATTCTCTTACCATCGATATGAAAGGGATGAAACTAGATTCAGCACGAGTCAGGCCTCCAAGTTTCTCTGAGTGATTCATAATTTCATTGAAGTCCCCTACTAAAAACTACGCAACATCTCTATTCAACCCGATATTAGACAGTGAGTCCCATACTACTCTTCTTCGGCTACGAACTGGATCGCCATACACAAAAGTGATGAAATATTCTTTCGAACCCTCCTTAACTTTCGTATCAATCATTCTATTATCCGATGTCAAAATCTCTTCGGTATGCGAACTCTTCCAAAACAACGCTAATCCACCATTGAGACCCATTGGGTTTACCAAATGAGAGTGGTCGTAACCCAACGATCTCCGAAAATCTCTTACGACTAGAGTTTTTAGTCTCTAGGAGAAACAAAAAATTCGAGAAATGTTCACGACACATTTTCTCTAGGCGTCGAACTGTCAAGTCGCTCCTCAAACCATGACAGTTCCAACTAATTGTCGTCATTGAGAATTGGATGGTTTCTGGTGAACCATCAGAATGTTTCGACATCTTCGACATCACCTCTGAATTATCCCTCGCTTTGCGCTTAGAAGGTTGTTCTAATTCATTGTCATCCTCGTCTCCTTTTTCACATACTGCTTTAGTCATAGTACAAGCGTTGTTCCTCTTCTTCCTTAACCACGAAACAAGTTTCGTTTTCAAATTTCTGTTTCTACTGTTTGAGCTAGAAGGGCTGACTTCCATAGCACCAAAATTGAACCCGCCTGTTTCTGAATTTGAAAGTGATAACCCCATAAATTCTCTGTTTTCGGAAGAAGATATTAAGCTATTCTTCTTCGGCACGTTGACCTGCATCGTGTCAGCCTGATTTGCTGGGTTACCATTGATCTTTTGTATCTCATGTTGATCCTTACTATGGCGGTTTTCCATCATTCCTGGTTCACGCAGCTCTGATGGCGGGGTGAAGGATCCAGAGCCTTCTTTGTTCCTTTGCACCGTAATATTAAGAAGATTATTCATATTATGGAAATTCATTCCAGTCACGTCTGGATTTGGTATACCAGTATTGCGATCACCGTTGGTATCCGTACTTCGTGCAACCAAAGGTGATACTGCTTCTAGAGCTTGGACAGTCGTGTTCTCTCCATCTTGGGATAGTTTCATTGCTGAGCTCGTTGCTTCCTTTTGTCGAAAATCAAAATCTTTCCCTTTGGCTTTATCCAGGTCTTTCGAGATGAGCGGAGGCTGTTCAAGGAGAAGGAATGATTTTTGAGCTACATGATCTGCAGATAACTCATCCAAAGTTTTCTTCATTCGAAACTCATGAATTTTCCTTTCTGTAGGGTCAGGAAAATTCTTATATAATTTCATATGTTTAAACACTTCAAGCGCTACCACGCTTGGGAGCGGAGCGAAACCAAGGGGGGCACAGAGGGAGAAAGAAACGACATGATCTTCTCCGCCAAATTCGAGTGAAGTTGTCTCAGCATCGGCCTCATCTCTTCTTGTCGAACATCCACTGGACGAGTTTTGTTTCTCTGGTTTTGGAGCAGAGTACATCGCTGTTTTTCGTGAGTTAAATGCAGGCAGTGAAAGCATTTTTTCATTTTCTTCTCATATTCAATATCCACAACCGCTACTTCACCCTTGGGAAGATTTATTGATTTTGTATCTCTCATTGGCTGGGATACATCGATTACTACCAGGCATCTGACCCCTTTTTGCAACATGGACTTCTCTGGATCAAACAGTATCTCCTTTACGTGACCTATTCTGTCAGCAATGGCACCAATTGTTTTCACCGTAAAGTAGTTGACATGAATCTTGTGGATTCGGATCCAGACCGACGCGGTTTGAAGAAAGTTTGCCGGTGGATTTTCCACCCATCTGTCCAGAACCATTCCCCAATCATCAAACGTCCTGAGACTATCCTTCATCACCGTTTGGATATCTATCTCTGAATCAAAAATAAATTGGAAGCTTTCTCTCGTGAGGGCGATGCCTTTGACTCTATCGTACACCTTCCAAATTCTTGGCATCGTACGCAGCATACGAGCCATGTTCTGACATTCCGGGTTGAGGAGGCGACCAATCAAACTTCTCGCGTTACGATGTGCGGAGCTGTATCCTTCATCCTCAATAAGATCGATCAGAGCATCTTCCTCAAGCGACATCGACTTCATTGCGTGATTCAACAGCTCGTCCATGAGAAGTAGAAACATTGATTCTTGATACCAAAGAAAACTTTTTGCGACAAACAGAAGCTTGTGGAGGCTGGGGAGCGACTATTCTTGCCTTAGAAACCCTAGAGAGACAGCTTGTGAGAACAAAGGATTCAAGAAACTTGCCAAAATTTTTGAAATTTTTGTAATATTCGCATGAGAAGATAGGAAAACTTCCATAGTTACATCCAAATCCGGCAAGGTAACTTTCCTTCCGGGAAAAGACTCCACGTATCCGATCTAGAGTAAAGACTCTAATCAAGGGAGATAGTACTAAGCAAAAAAAACTTAAGTAAGATTCTCTCCTTTCCTTTTTTTTTTTTTTTTTTTTTTTTTTTAACTTTGGTTTTTATTTATAGTTTTTGTTTAATTTCTTTAATCTAAACATAAGTACTATTTTTTTTCCTTTTATCTTTTAGGATTAGGAATCAATTGTAAATTTTACTCTTATTATTAATATTATGTGTTAAAATATAATTAAAAATTTATTAAACACGTGTCAAAATCTAATCGATTAACTTAAGACGTGTCGCGATCATGCGAATTACTAACTTTGAAACATTCTGCTTTATATAATAAGATAATCAGTTTTATGCTGCAATGCACTCTATAATGCTATTTTGAATTGCAGAGTTAAGATTGTTATCACTTATCAATAAAGAGTTAGGATTAGAAAAAAATATATCTAATATTACTTTTATTTTTAATTCATTTTGATTGTTTTAAAAAATGATTCATGAGTTCTTCAAAATTGTTTTATATATGCTGTTTGGAATTGACTCTGTTTCATATTGTTTTAAAAAATGATTCATGATTCAAAGCATTCTTCAAAGGCCATGTTCGTTTGATAATTCAGATGTTTCATATTCATCTAAGAACTAATGTTTGTTTAGTGCATAAAATGATCAACATTAAGACCATCCGCATTGGTGACATATGTCTCACAAAAAAAACTTTTTTTTTATTAAATAAGTAAATTAAAAAAAAAAAGTTGGACTAATGAGACGTTGACACGTCATCACCCATGGTCTCAATGTGTGTCTCACGAGACACAGTCTCGCTCTCTCTCCTTCTCTTTTTCTTCTTTTTTTTTTTTTTATTGTGAGACGTAGATGAGACACCCACATCTAGGTGCTCTAAGATGCTCCATCTTAATGAGTTTATAAAATTATGATGAAATTTTCGAAATCATCTGGTTGAACCGAATTAGAGCATTTGAGCAGGTTCAGTCAAAAATAACAGAAGACAAAAATACCCCTAGCTAAACAAAAAATTACAATAAAAAAACCTAGATCTAAAATCGTCAACTCTCCTCTCCGTCTCATTCATCTCACTCGACTCCGGCGAGCTGCTTCTCACTCCGGCGGCTTCTGGGTTTACTTGTTGATTCTCTCTCCGGCGGCTTCTCACATCGTCGGTAAGTGAACTCTCTTGCCCTTAGGTGTTTTGTGTTTTGCCCTTTGGTGCTCAATGTGTATCTCGCTCCTGATTCCGTTTCCTCTTTGCTCGAAGCCTGATTGAAATTTTTCTTAAAGCTTGAGGAATGAATATAATTGGTTTTTTTTTTCCTCTCTGTTAACTGGTTTGGATGGCGCAAGAAATCGACCCTGGAATTCCGATTCTTTTCACAAAAGTTGCTTTTTTGTGCGATTCTGATTGTTTCTCAACTATTGGGTTATGCCACTGAACTTGGTTTAAATGGTGTTTGATTTACAACGTGAATCTAGTGAGATCTAGAGTATAGTGTACTTGATGTGTCTGTTGTATGGTAATGGCATTGTGCTTATCTTGTTTTTCTACTACTTGCCTTGGCTAAGAACGAAAGAGCTCTAATTTGTTAGCTTCGAATAGTTTAAGCTTAAGTTATAGAACATTTAGTAAGAAGAAAACATAGACTTGTCACGGCGGAGATGGAGAATGAGAGAATTGAATGAAACCGAACCAAGTGAGAGATATGAATCTCAATTTGTTTCTACTTGTGTTTGATTTTTGATTTTTGATGCATAGTTTGATTTTTCGATGCAAGTTGATTACAAAGGGCACTGTATCTTCTCTCATATTCAAAATGAATACAATGATAGCCTGACACGTTTGCATTAGATAATTTATCGAAACAAATGAATTTCTATAGGAGTTGGTGCATTAATGCTGAGATTACAGTATTGCTGAAACTCTAACTTATGCCTTTTGATTCTTGTTCATTTTTTCTCATCTCATCACAGCATCTCTGTTTCTGATCATATACGTTAGGTAAAAATTTATGCTTAGAAGCTGTGTTGTTGTTGTCTAAACTCTATAATCGAACCTTAATACTTAAGAGAGAGGGGTATAATAGGAAACATGTGGAAAACTCTATAATCAAACCTCAACTCTCGCAAACGTTTCTCTCTCCGTCTCTCGATCCCTCCCTTCTGTTGCTAGATTCGAGCTTCAAAACCCTAATTTCCTTAGAACAATTACCATCGATTTCAGCTCAACTTCAGGTTTCTTTTATTTTTCTCGGTATTTCTCACTTTTCCTCTTTGCTTTTCTGATTTCCTCTCCCTCGATTCACCTGATTTACTATGCATATGAAGGTTATGGAGTTTGATTCGCTATATGATCTGAGAAATTAATTCTGTTCATACTCATAGATGCTTCTGTATACAAAATCTGAATTAGAAGTCATGAATAGCTGAGCATTCCTTTAATTTTCATCTACAAATCTTGATTGGTGTTGAATTGATAGGGTTTGATGATTGTGGTTACTCATCGTTGTGTGTGTAATTATGATTTTTGTTTTTGAATGTGTCTGTCTTCCAATCGATTCTCCTATGATCCTCAGCGTTGTTTGTTTGGTTATTTCAGATACAAGGAGGCAATTAGCTTCTGAAGTGCAGTGATCAGATAATAAAATGGTAATTATTGCCTTCTCAGATTCATTGTTTGATTTTTATTTGTGTTTTCCAGTGATTTGAGCTAAGAGTTGTTTATATTTGATGATCACAGTCAGCTTTGTTCAATTTCCATTCATTTCTGACGGTGGTGCTGCTTGTGATATGCACTTGCACATATCTGAAGATGCAGTTCCCTGCCATTTTGGAGCAGAAAACTGGGTTTGTACCGTACCATCTTTAGTCTCCTTTTTTTCCTTGAATTGGATTCACCTCATATTGGTTCTCAAAACCGAGAGCACAATTGGAGCTTTGTAACCGATTATTGTTTTCAAACATTTTTTAATCTTTGTCCAAATTGAAGATGTTTTCTCATATTTATCCGTTAATTTGTTACTTTGTATTGCAAATGGTTCATCATACTAGTGCTTTCTATGTCTCTATCTCATGCCTCTAATGTCTCCCATTCATACATATTAAGGATGAAAATTACTTGAACATATTTTTGCTTCATTGTTGCAGGTTCCGAGGATTCTTTTGGAAGGCTGCTAGAATAGGTAGGCCTTTGCACCCCCTTGGAGCTCAGTTATCTCTTGTGTTTTCAGTTCCTTTGTAGAAAATATTGTGTTGAACAATCCTTCTTTGCATATGTCCTTATAGAGACTACTGACTAATGATAGGATTTGTAGGAGCAAGAAGTAGCTTGTAATAATCAATCAATGCAGCGACTAATAAGTAAACTTTATTGTTAAACCATTAATACCGTTCTATTACTTAAAGCCCTTTCCTATGTAAGCATATGCATGATGGCACATAGTAAAGTCAAAAGTCTCAGATTATATATCCTACAACAGTTACTGTAATTCGTTTTCGATGACCGTACATTCTGCTGTTTAAACTTTGCCTTTGTCATGACTTATAACAGGTGAGCGTTTGAGCCCTTGGGTCTCCGTGGGATGCTTTGCGATGGGTGTGTCAATCATTTTCTTTTGAGTGTCAACTTCTCACAGGACCGATTTGTGTAGATTTTACTTTCTTTGAGATGCTCAGTTTTCTGAATGCAAAAAAAGTCTAAGGGGTTGATGAAACTGAATTACATATTGGGTTAGTCTTGTATTTGGAACGATCTTGTGCTGTTTTGATGTGGAGACATTGGAGCCATCAAACCATATACGCATCTTTGTCACAAAAGAAGAGAGAATGAATGATTACATTGCTGCAAGTTTGTCAGTTTGATTAACTAATTATGAGAGCAGCAGTTAATAAATTCAGGCGCTATTGAAAGATTGTTGTGTTAATTATCATTCAATTTGGATAATCCGATAAAGTTATTTGAAACTTTCTAAGGCTTATATGGGAGGCCAGACTTGGCTGAGCCATCCTTTTTGCGGATTGTGAGAGAAAGTTTGGGCATAAAGGATTGTGGATTGTGAGAGAAAATGTTCGGGATATCTTTACTCAACTTGGCTGAGCCATCCTTTTTCAGATTGTTGATGTTCGAGCTGCTTTTTTCAGCAGTTATCGAAGATTGTGGATGTCTCCAAGAAGTGGTAAGCTTTAACTCAACATATTTATTTTTTGGGGTGGGCTGGGTCTGTTCAAGGTGATCCAATATATTCCTAGCAATCTGACTAGAATGTATAGGCACAGTCGGGATACCAACTTCTGACCCTTTATGCGTACCATAATTTGTTGTCAGGGACTTAGATAGGCTACTTGATTCCCCTGCCTCAGAGCTCTTCAAGATAACAGAATTTTCAAAACGAGATGTACCACTGAATCTTTCATACCAATAAAGGATGAAGTCGATAAATTTTGCCCTAGCCGCCTAATACTTTCCTTTTCAGTCTCTCGCAAGTTTCGGCGATTCCAGCCATGGAGCCGCCTCCTCAGGCGTCGGAGCCCCCTACCATCGCATCTCCTTCGGGATCTCCTTCCCACAAAGTCTCCAGCCCGTCACTCCAAGCTTCCTGGTCAGATGTTCTTACCGAAAAAACCGTGATACAAAAGTCATCGATCTTGTCTACGAAAGTGATTGATGGAGTCGCTTCAGCGATGATTACTGAAGAAATTCTTCAAAACGCACAGCCTCTATGGTCGAAATACATTGTTGGGTACTTCATTGATGATGCTCCACACATCGGAAAGGTTCACGCTACGGTCAATAGAATTTGGGGTTCACCGGAGAAGACGTCAAAGATCGATGCTCAATTCCTTAACCCAAAAAGTGTTCTATTCCGTATTGAAAATGACCAAACCAGATCTTGAGTTCTTCGGAGACTGATAACACCGGTTTTTGACCGGTTTTATGGGTCACTTTCATATTCTTTTGCATGTGTTTTAACTCCGTTTTCAAAGAGTGCATTTCGGAGCAAAAGTACGTTTTTGGATAAATTTGGACCGTCAAGAAGTCTTGCAGCAAATGGAGACATTTTCACCGTCTGATCATCCCCAAATTTGGACAAAACAAAGTAGAAACAACCAGTTTCCAAATACAATTAGATTGGAGGCAATCCAATGGTTGGCTCCTTAAATACAATCGAAGCACTGAAGGCAGACGAAGCTGCCCCGAAGATGAAGCCACCGCGCCTGGAGGAGCTGGAGCCGCGGCCAGGAGGCATTTCGCCACTCCTGGAGAGTCTCCACCTGCGGCCAAGAGGTTAATTCCCGGTGTGTCAGAGACATTTTTGGTATATCTCTGACATTCCTTTAGTGGTGCAGGAATGGCACCCACACACCTCAACTCTGAAGCTAGACCTCTCGTCAACGCCGATTTGGGTGGATTTTAAGCAAGTGCTGGATAATCTCTTCTCTTACAAAGGATTGATGTTCTTAGGGGATCTTGTTGGCGATGCTCAGAAATTGCATCCAAATACAAAACGGTGCATTCGTCTGGATATGGCTTGCATTTAGTGGTGGTAAACTTGGAGAAACCATTGCCAGGAGAAGATCTGTTTTCAAACTGAGCCAGCGATCTCTATAGCCGCCTCCTACCCGTGGTTACCGCCTAGGTGTCTGCTGTGTCAGAGTTGGGGACATAAAGATTCCGAGTGCTCACAAATGAGAAAGGGATCGGTAGTACACACTGAGAAATCAGATGAACATTTTCGACAGAGTCCCATCCCAAAGGTTCTCAAATCAAACGACTCGGGTTTGCAGGACTTGGAGTCTTTAATGACGTATGTGGAAACTATCAAGGCTGCTCAAAATGGTGATGAGGAAAACATCGCATAGTCCTTGAAGCACTCTGAAAATAAAGAGGAGATTGCAGAGAACCTGGAAACAACGACGTGAATGCATAGCAAATGGATGGCCAAAAGGGGGATGTATGGACAGTAGTTGCCAGTAAAAGATCCCCAACCAAAGATCAGCATAACCGGAAAACAGTTATGGAGAGAAACGTGACAGAGGCCCTCTCACTTACGGGCTTTAAAGTCCTTGAGAAAGTCGATGGCGATGATGATGAGAAGGAAGAGGGCGAGATTGTGAACAGTGTGGACGTAGGAGACTCATCCGATGAGGAAGATCTCCCTATCTTACCAATAAAGGAAAAAAACGGTAACTACTGTTTTGTGGAGACAACGACGTGAATGTGGAGACACAATCATGTGTCTACGCTTCCAACTTATGACAAGAGCGAGTAATACTATGGGAGGAATTACAACAGATCCGTGGATTGTGTTGGGTGATTTTAATGAAACTATAGCATCCGATGAGCACTCGAGGGCGCTTGAAGCTATCCATGATCAGTCGGGTATGCGAGAATTTCAAATGCTTGTGGTAGAGTGTGAGCTCATGGACTTAGGATATGTGAGTCCTAAATACACTTGGTGGAATCAAAGGGAATTAGACCCAATCGCAAAAAACTCGATAGAGCGCTAGTCAACGGGCCTTGGAGTACACAATTTCCACAATCCTTCGCAGCGTTTGAGACACATGGAATTTCAGATCATGCTAGATGTCTCATCCATCTGGACATCCATACATCGGAGAAGCGCCGTCACTTCCAGTTTTTCAACTTCATGACAGAGCACCCGAGGTTTCTCGACTCTGTTTCTCGAGTTTGGGATGATTCGCTACCTCTGTTTCATTCCAGATCAGCTCTGCATCGGTTCCATCGTAAGCTAAAGACTATGAAATCGCATCTTCGTGCTCTTAATAAGGACATATATGGGGACATCACAAGGAAAACAGAAGACGCGTTTGATTCGTTATGCGAGAAGAAACAAAACTTGGTCTTACTCTCGCCTACGTCGGAGAACATTGCTGCCGCTACAGAGGATTTGGAAAAATGGAATCATTTTGCCGGCATTGAGGAACAATTTTTTGGACAAAAATTAAGGATCTCATGGCTGCGTTTTGGTGATCAAAATACTGCATTTTATCACCGTATAACGCAGGCTAGAATGGCAAAAAACTCTATCAAGAGGCTGGTAACAACGAACATGATGATTCTTATGGAGCTCCACGATATTAAAGAAGAGGCAGTGAGTCATTTCAAATCGTTTCTCCAAGCACAAAGTCCACAGGACCCAGCGTTTACGGTGAACACTCTTGAATCCCTGATCCCGTATCGCTGCCCTCCGGAGAAGGCTACCATGTTGGTGAGCGATGTGAAGGAAACATAAATCAAACAAGTCCTTCTCTCTATGCCGAAAAATAAAACACCAGGCCCCAATGGCTTCACGGCGGAGTTCTTTGTAGCAGCATGGCCTATCGTTTGTTCAGATTTTGTAGTATCTGTTCAATCCTTCTTCATTTATGGGTTCATGCCGAAAGGTGTTAACGCTACGATGCTCTGCCTTGCACCAAAAAAGATCAATGCTCAAAGTATCGGAGATTACCGGCCTATAGCATGTTGCAATTTGATATACAAAGTCATCTCGAAAATTATTGCAAATCGTCTCAAATATGTGCTCCCTGAAGGAATGGATCCAAACCAAAGTGTGTTTATTAAAGGCCGTTTACTTCTGGAAAATGTGTTGCTAGTTACGGAGCTTGTCAAGGATTATCACAAAGACTCCATATCTCCACGATGTGCCTTAAAATTGGACATAGCAAAGGCGTTTGATACAGTTCGTTGGGATTTTATCCTGTCCAGTTTTCAAGCTATGGGATTCTCGGAGATATTTGTTATGTGGATACGAAGTTGTGTATCGTCAGTGTCTTTCTCGGTAATTGTGAATGGCGATCTAGAGAGTTTTTTCACTAGTAATCGTGTCCTACGACAAGGCTGCTCGCTCTCACCTTATCTCTTTGTTATTGCGATAAACGTTCTCTCACTCATGTTGAATAAGGCGGCAAATGAGAGGCGAATCGGGTATCACCCATGGTGTCGGGATCTTAATGTGACACACCTTAGTTTTGCGGATGATATGTTGGTTTTTATGGACGGTACTGCTGATTGGCTTCGGGGTGTAATGAAGGTGCTTCTTGAATTCGAGTGCGAATCGGGCCTTGCGATCAATGCCTTCAAATCATCTCTATTTGTGGCAAGGCGTGTTTTGACGTCGTTCCATCAAACTGCCCAAGATCTTGGGTTTCCTAAGGAGCAGCTACCTATCAGGTATTTTGATCTTCCGCTCACGACAAAGAGTATGACTCGTTTGGACTACGAACCATTAATTGATAAAATTTGCAGTCGGTTTACATATTGGTCTTGTAAGTCTCTCTCATTTGCTGGACAACTTCAGTTATTTCAATCAGTCATTGCCAGCATCGCAAATTTCTAGTGTTCCGCTTTCTAGCGTCTGAAGCGTTGTTTTGTTACGATAGAGAGTATGTGCTCTGCGTTTCTTTGGTCAGGGTCTCCACATATCTCTACTAAAGCAAAAGTAGCATAGGCGGATGTATGTAAGCCAAAGAAAGAAGGGGGTTTGGGTATTCGAAAACTGCATGACACCTCTCGGGTATTCTCTCTGAAACTCATCTGGAGATTATTCGAAAAGACGAGCTCTCTTTGGGTGGCGTGGACGCATCACTATCTTCTTCGAAACTCTTCCTTTTGGGACGCACAAACGAGTTCTCGAGGATATTGGATTTGGAAAAAACTGCTCAAGCTTAGACCAATGGCTACATATTTTATCAGCCACGAAGTTCGAAATGGAGAATCTATGTATTTCTGGTTCGATAAAACGCTAAATAGGGACATGCTTATTCATGTCGATGGGGAGGCAGGTACGCGAAATCTAGGTATTGCTCGCCATGCTTTTGTCACTGAAGCTGTGCGAGATCAACATTGGAACCTTCGGCGCTGTCGAAACCATAACCTTAGAGAGATGGCGAGCTGTATTACGTCGCTGCCGGTGCCATGTGCTACGGCTGGGCATGATGTTGTCCTATGGCGTCATAATCAAAACGAGTTTAAGGAGCAATTTTTCAGCAAAGCAACTTGGGAACAACTGAGAGAGCCAGATCAGTTGATGTGGTGGAGTCATTTGGTCTGGTTCCCTCAATCGATCCCTCGCTATAGCTTTATCACTTGGCTGGCTTTGAGAGATAAGCTGGCAACAAGAGAGAGGATGAGACAGTGGGGGCATGCTCAATCTTGTATGCTTTGCGGAGAACTCAATGAGTCGAGAGACCGTCTGTTTTTCGCTTGCCCGTACTCTTTCACAATTTGGAATTGGTTGTGTTCGGGCCTCCTTTCAGGACGAACAAACCCGGATTGGACAATTACCACGAGAGCTGTCTCGAGAAGCACGCGAAGCAAGACGGATTCCATCTTAGCCCGCGTTGCACTCCAGACATCAATCTACAGGATCTGGTAGGAAAGGAATGGACGTCGATACCAGCGACCTACCCGTTATGCCCTTCTCCTCACACATAAGATCGATAAGACATATGTTTCCGCCTCCGTTCTCTTTGGCCTGCGCAGAGGGACGACGATATCGATTTCCTCAAACGATGGCGTGAAGTTCGAACAATCCCAACCCGATTGAGCTAATTTTTTAGTCTCATGTTTCACTCCCTGTTTTTAGAGGTTTTGTTGCTCTGTTTTTTCAAAGTTTTCTTTTTAGAACTCCTGTACTTATTCCTTTGTTGATTAATTAATATAACATTTTAACAAAAATAAAAATAAAAAAAGAGATGTACCACTGAAAGGTCGTGAATAAGGAGACATCGTGGCGCTCTGGCGAGATCTTCTATTGGGTCCAAAAAGTCCACCATCCCTTCCCTTGCTAAGTTTGAGCTGGGCACATTAGGAAGTTATTTATATAATCCTAATGTGCACATTAGGACGGGTTTCAACAAAGGAAATAGGGTTCAACAAAAAGAAGGAATCCAAGAAAGATTCAGAAGGCAGTATAGTGATGACTCTAATTTAGAATCAAATTTTGCAATATGTTAACAAGACCTAGAGGAACAACAATATGAATGTTAAACGAAAATAACTCTAGTAAAGTCGAGGCAAAGATGTCCAAAATTTAGTCATCTGCACAACTGCATACTCGATCTATTCTTTTGTTGCCTTAATCACATCAACCACCCTATCGTTTCACGTACCTGAAGTATACATTAGATGACAAGCCAACCAATGCTTAAGCCAATGGAAAACGATTTTCATCAATCTAGTGGTAATCACTAACATCTACCGTGAGATAGAGAGGCGATCTTAATTAGTATGATTTACACTTAACAGCTACACCCTAGTTGATCAAGTTGGTTTACAGAAAATGTATATTTCAGACCACTTTGACAGAACAACTTGGACACATATTCTGAAAAACTACGATACAATTGGATTATAAAGGATGTCTTGCTGAAATGCAAAGGGAAAGTGCTATATGATAACTTGGACACTGACATGAATCTAACACATCTGAGCAGAATACCATTAAGATTGCCTTTAAGTTAACAAAAATAAATAGTCAGTGCACGCTATGTTATAGTTCTTACAGCTAATCAGAATTATATAGCCCACTGGGAGAGTTTACCTGGCCATATCTTGACTGCACACTTTGAGAGGGAGACTAGAGGTTTCTCATGCGCTTGCTGCTATTGTCTTGCAATTGCATCAACTGAGCAAAAAGAAGTTTCTCATGCGCTTTCCTCTAATTAATGTCCTCCATTCATCACTTTGTTCTATACATATTAACGATGAAAATTACTTGAACATATTTTTGCTTCATTATATTGTTGCAGGTTTCGAGGATTCTTTTGGAAGGCAGCTAGAATAGGTAGGCTTCTGTTTTCAGTTATCTCTTGTGTTTTCAGTTCCTTTGTAGAAAATATTGTGTTGAACAACCCTTCTTTGCATATGTCCTCTTAGAGACTATTGACTAATCAATCAATGCATCAACTAATAAGTAAACTTTATTGTTAAACCATTAATACCGTTCTATTACTTAAATCCCTTGGTGATCTCCTATTTAAGCATATGCATGATGGCACATAGTAAAGTTAGAAGTTTCAGATTATATATCCTACAACAGTTACAGTGATTCGTTTTCGATGACAGTACATTATGCTGTTTAAACTTTGCCTTTGTCAAGACTTGTAATAGGTGATCAGTTGAACGTTTGAGCCCTTGGGTCTCCGTGGGATGCTTTATGATGGGTGTGTCAATCATTTTCTTTTGAGTGTCAACTTCTCACAGGACCGATTTGTATACTTTTTTTGAGATGCTCAGTTTTCTTTATGCAAAAATAAATCCAAAAAATTGATGAAACTGAAAGACTAGAAAATTCTCTTTGGATTACATATTGGGTTGGTCTTGTATTTGGAACGATCTTGTGTTGTTTTGATGTGGAGACATTGGAGCCATCAAACCATATACACATCTTTGTCACAAAGAAGAGAGAATGAATGATTACATTGCTGCAAATTTGTCAGTTTGATTAACTAATATACATTGCTGTGTTAATTATCTGTTGGAGTTCATCCAACTTGAAAGCATTTGAAGAAGAAAATATGACCAAGTGTGGAAAATACTCTAAACCAAGCAGAGACTCTCAAAGGAAGGACTTGAAGTTGCACACGTGAAACACACGTGCAAGACTCAGGTTATTAAACCTTGTAGTCATCGACTCTTCGTTCATAGATGACGAGACGGAGTCGTCTTCTTCGGAGCTTCTTTATGAGTAATTTCCAAATAGAGATAGTGAGAAAGAGAGAGATAGCTAGATAGAGAAAGAGAGATCTTCTTGGGTTCTAGGGTTCTTCTTCTCCTCCTTCTCTTGTTCGTCTTCTTCCTTTGTAAATCCGATTAAGGTGTAATCGGTGGTGAGGGAAATCTTCATGTACGACCACGATCGGGGTGTTTCCGGTCAAAGATAGTGAACGTGAGGCAGCACGATAGACTCCCTCGGACGTAGCTGATATGCTCAAATTAATACCCTATAAGTACTAAAGCAGTTGTTGTAGTATATGTAGGGGTCGAACACAAGAACTCAAGAAATCACACAATAGATCAGATAGATTCGAATTAAGCTATACCAAAAGATGTAATTGAAAGCAATACGTAAATTAAACAAGTTGTAATTCGATTGATAGAAAGATAGGCTCAGGGTAATTCTCAGAAATTCA
>PKML01075831.1:89999-102356 GCA_002933935.1 Eutrema yunnanense
ACCACCAATCAAGCTTCACACGAAAACACATAAGCTTAACGGGTCACCTTTGGTCACAACTCACCTTAAAACAGCTGAAACGAGCTTCCAAACGATCTTTCCAAACTCAAGATCGAACTCCCTCGCTTCCCGCCCAAAACCAAGGTCTCCAACCTCCTTTCCGAGCTTCTCACCAAGCTCCAACTCCTTGATCTCGCAAGATCTAGCTTCGCAAAGCTTCCTTTCACTTCTCTCCTTCTCTCTCTCTCTCTTTCTCTTCTCTCCACCTTTCTCGACCGTTCTACGGTCTTATCTTTCCAAGGACCACTTTTATACTCGAAGAAGAAAGAGAAGAAGAAGCTAACCACGGAAAAGCCCGGCTGGTATCGATCGATACTGGCCGGTATCGATCGATACTGGCCCCTTCCGGACACGGGCATTACATTTCCGGTCAAAGATAGTGAACGTGAGGCAGCACGATAGACTCCCCCGGACGTAGTCGATTGGTGAACCGGGTCAACAGTCGCACGGTGTTCTTTGTTGTTTAAAGTCTTGAGTCACGGTTTGGGTTGAATCAATGGTTCGATTCTCAACATTATCATTCAATTTGGATAATCCGATAAGTTTTGTGCGCTTAACTATTAGTGAGCATAGAACATGGGTGAATCGGCAAACGTTTTGCCTCTCAAAATCGGTTAGTTAGATCTAACAATTTTGGGTCGTTACATTTTCGGATCTTCGTTTCGGGTCTAAGTAAAAGTAAAGCCCATAAAAAGCCTATTACATACCAAAACTCTGCAAATGCCTTGTTTTAGCAAAAAAAAAATCATATGTAAAACCTTTTCATTTTGGATTTGTATCGATCGCTTCCTCTTTGTAGTCGCCTTCGAATTTGCAGGTATCTTGTTGGTCTTCACTTGATGGGTTCTTATTGATATGAATTTTCACTGTGATTTTCGTTCGATTTCATTTCTGGATTTAGCTAGGGGTTTGCTCTCAGTTTTTTCTATGTGGGATTAGATCCAGTGTGTAGTTAGAGATCGATGCTCATTAAACGATTCATCAAACGACTCATCCTGTTAAGTTACATGGGCTTCCAACTCAAAACCAATTGGCAATGAGTGGATTGGTCCATGTCCCTTATATATTACTTAGGATCCCTTCCAATTTCTGATATGGGATAATATTCCCTAATACGCCCCCTCGAGATGATGGCTCTTTGCATATCAATCTCGATATGTTCGGGCATGTATCGATGAACCAACTTTGGGTCGGGTCGATAATGGATCGGGCTCTGATACCATGTTAAGTTGCATGGGCTTCCAACTCAAAATCAATTGGCACTAAGTGGATTGGCCCATGTCCCTTATATATTACTTAGGATCCCTTTCAACTTCCGATGTGAGATAATATTCCCTAATACGCCCCCTCGAGATGATGGCTTTTTGCCTATCAATCTCGGTATGTTCGGGCATGGATCGATGGACCAACTTTGGGTTGGGTCGATAATGGATCGGGTTGGACAGTATGGATCGGGCTCTGATACCATGTTAAGTTACATGGGCTTCCAACCCAAAACCAATTGGCAATGAGTGGATTGGTCCATGTCCCTTATATATTACTTAGTATCCCTTCCAATTTTCGATGTGGGATAATATTCTGTAATACATCCAAATGGAGCATTCATATGTGTTTTTGAAACTCATCCGGAAAAAAATTGAAAAAATCTGACTGCCTCTAAGAAAACTTCAACCAAAAATTTGAAATCACAAAAATATCTTTGTTTAAATTAAATAATTACAAAAACCCTAAATCTTTGCTTCCCAGTCGCTTCTCACGTGAGCTTCAATCTCAGATTCGGTCTCCACTCAAGCTTCTCTCTCTTCAATCTTCAATTCGGTCTCCGATTTGGTCTCACAGATCAAGCTTCAATCTCCGATTCGGTCTCACGCGAGCTTCAATCTCAGCTAAAGCTTCTCTCTCTCTCTTCAATTCGGTCTCTTAGGTAATCGCTTATTTTTTTTGTTGTTTGATCACACTTTTCAGTTTTCATGAGGTTCTGATATTCAATTTGCTCGATTAGTAAGTTTTTTTATGTCTATGTTAAGTTCGGAACTACAAACTCTGTAAAACGAATCCTCTTTATTGAATGAAGAAGATGATTACACTTTCTAGATCGGTCTCATGACGATCAATCTCCAAACCAGACTCATCGCATCCAAAGTTTGTTACAAAGAAAATGCATAAAGGCTGAGAATAGAGCTCATCTCAATTGTAAAGGAAAGTACAAACGTAAGGAAATCTTATGAGTTAAAAAGAGTTTTTCAATAAGTCAACCCTGACTGTTGACTTCTTCAATTCCTTCTCCTCTTTGCTCCAACTTCTTTCTCCTTATGTATACTCTCCTCATCTTATCAATACCCCCCCCACCCCAATCAGACGAAGCTTGTCCTCAAGCGCAAAAGAAGGATAATTCATCTCAAATTTCTAAGCCACAAACCACGTAGCCTCATGGCACGGAAGGTTCTTCCACACACTCAACAACTCTAAATGCCCAGCAGCATTATAACGAGTCTCAGCGATGGAATCTGGCTCTAAAATAAACTCTCATGCATCAGAAAAAATTTCAGGCAAAGCAGTTACCTCAACTTGCTCTCCCACGACGGCCTTGAGTTGAGAAACATGAAACACCGGATGCACCTTCGAGGAAGTAGGTAACTTCAAGAGATATGCTACCTTCCCAATACACTCCAGAATCTCAAACGAACCATAGAAACGAGCTGCAGACTTCTGACACAAACGCCTAGTGACTGAATGTTGTCGATAAGGCCTCAACTTCAAATAGACCTTATCACCCACTGCAAATTGCACATCTCTCCTATGCTTATCCGCATATACTTTCATCATTTGCTGCGCATGTAACAGACAGTCTTTGAGTTGTTGCAGCATCCTGTCACGAGTTCTCAGCATAGTCTCAAGTTCAAAACCCTTCTTCGAAATACAACATAGTAGGTGATTCTCGGCCATATACCACATGAAAATGAGACGTCTTCAAAGCAGAGTGATAGTTCGTATTGAACCAAAACTCAGCCCAGTGTAAAAAAGAGAACCACGTCTTGGGATGACTCGAAGCAAAACAACGCAAGTACTGCTCCAAACAGCGATTAGTGACCTCAGTTAACCCATCGTTTTGTTGATGAAAAGCTGAGCTATACTTGAGATTAGTCCCTGAAAGACGAAAACATTCCTTTCAGAACTTACTGAGAAAAATGCGATCTCTGTCCGAGACAATAGACGCCAGAAAGCCATGTAGTCGTACAACTTCTTTAATGAACTTAGCTGTGACATCTATTGCAGAAAAGGGTGTTTGAGACCGATAAAATGACTTTATCTGCTCAAACGATCGACTACTACCAAGACCACATTAATTCCACTTGAAGATGGTAACCCTTCCACAAAATCCATGCTGATGTCTTGCCACACCTTATCAGGAATCATCAAAGGTTGAAGCAAACCAGGAGGAGATAGTGTCGAGTACTTATGTGTTTGACATATGCCACAAGTTGCTACATACTCTTACACCTTTGTGCGCATGTCCTACCATTGAAATACCTACTGTATGCGCTTCAACGTCTTAAGTACACCTGAGTGACCACCACAGAACCCATCATGACATTTTCGTAAGATAAGAGAAATCATCTGTGAGGTGTGAGGAATATACAGTCGATGCTTGTACCAAACTTTACCATCATAAACTGTAAACCCTTTCTTCCATGTATCCCCAGTCTGAATTCTCAGCTTTAACCCCTGAGTGTATTCATCTCTCTCAATTTCATCATACAAATCTTGTAGTTGAATGGTCTGAGGAATAGTAACAGCCATCAATTCCACTGAAGATACACCCACTGCATCTTGATTTATTCGTGATAGACCATCATCAACTTTATTCTCTGCCCCTGGTTTATAGATTATCTCAAACTGATACCCCAACAGACGCTGTAACCAACGTTGGTACTCCATCGAACCTCTCGTTGGTCAAAAAGAAATTTAAAACTCTTTTGGTCAGTGTGCTAAAAAAACTTCCTCCCCATCAAGTAGTGCTTCCATTACTGCACCGCCACTACAATTTCCATAAGTTCACACTCGTAAATTGGCTTCATCTACTCCCTCCCAGTCAATCCATGACAAAAATAAGCGATAGGATTTTTCGGCTGCATCAGTACTGCCCCCAAACCATAACCTGACGCATCAGTCTCTACGATGAAAGGTTCTTCAAAATTCGGTAACGCCAACACCGGGGCAGTGATCATACCTTGCTTGAGGACATCAAAAGCCTCTTGAGCCTTATCAGACCGCTCAAAACCATCCTTCTTAAGTAACTCAGTTAAAGGACGAGCAAGGCATCCATTGTAATAACTCGCTCAAGAGTATAATCGAGAAAAAAAAATTGAAGAATCGACTGAGGGAAGATGGTTTCACAAGGACATGCCAAAAGAAACGTTTTGGATGAAGCAAAAATAAATTTGATCGAGTATAATCAAATTTATGGAGCCGGTAAGGATTTTACCCGAGGAGAGAATTCTAGCCGAGAAGGAAATATTTTTGCCGAGGGAAATCCAGCGCGGGATGAGTCCCGAAAGTCCGGCAAAAAGCGATGGTCGAATCTCCAAAAACGATCAGGCCCAATTCCCGAGACGGACATGTGTCGCGAAGATTAAGAGATTTGGGCCGAAAGCTAAAGAGACTTTGGCCGAAAGCTAGGGAAGCTTTGTCGCCAAGTTTAAGAAACTTGAAGTGGAAGAGTAAAAAAATTATGCCGCAAGTTTGGGAAACTTGGGCCGAAAGTGTGGGCATGTGCCAGAACACTTGTCATTGTGAGAAGCGACTGCCCGTTTGCAACCAATCAAAGGGAAGATTTGTCCCCAAGTTAACGAAACTTGGGGCGAAAGTGTAAGAAACTTGGTCGGAAAGTTTGGGAAACTTGGGCCGAAAGTGTGTTCATGCAAGGGAGCAAGTGTCGTCGCATGGACGAGCTTAGTGGCGCTTCAGGGCATGTGTCGCCGTTTGGACGAGCTTAGTCGCGGACATGTGTCGTGACGACAGAACTTCGTGGCCACCTCGTGCTTACCCATGCTGGCTATAAATAGGACCTAACCCCCTTATCTTTAGATCACAGTTTCGAAAAGCTTAGAAAAAGTTTAGAGAGAGAAGTGATCTCGAGGGAGGATTTTTCTCGGTTAAGGCTTAGTCCGAGATCGCGGAGGATTTAACCGAGGGAAGGTTTTGTCTCGGCTTAAATCATGGGGATTTAACCGAGGGAAGGTTTTGTCTCGGCTTAAATCGTGGGGATTTAACCGAGGGAAGTAGTCTTGGCTAGGAACAAGGTGGTTCAAGAGCTAGAGTCTTCCTTTTCGTCTAAAACCCCGAGGTGAGTTCCGGTAGCATAGGTTTTGCTTACCGATTCTTGTGTGTTTTGGTGGGATGTAATCAAGGTATGTTTACTCCATCGTTTTATGTTGGATAGATTAACTAGAGGGAGGTTAATTTACGTTTGGTCTTAGATGTTACTAGGTTGTAAATCTAAGAAAAATGTTAGTTGTCTTTGCGTGTATGAGACTAAACGTCTATGCATGGGCAAAAGGCAACAAAAGTAACACAAAGTAAGTAAAATGAGTTATTAGTGGGAGTTAACCAAGCGTGTTTACTCCGCCAATTGTGTGAGTTATAAATTGCCTAGAGGGAGGGTTAATTTATAAAGAGATAGAATATGCTAGGTTGTGAAACTGTGAAATTGAGCAAAGTGTTAGTCGGAATGCATGCATGAGGCTGAGCGCCTAGGCGTGGCATTGTCGACATAAATAACACGAAGCTGAGAAATGGGATTCAGGAATGAATCATGTGCGTATGACGGGGGTCCACGCAAGGTAATTCTGGAGTTAGGAATTATGTTATTGTGTGTTAAGTGGCCTTCGGACATTTATGTTGGAACTACATGCAATTGGCGGGAGGGCTATGTATGGTAGTTGGGTCGATTGAAAGGGGCATTTGCGATATGTGATCCATGTAGAGATGGACCCGAGTAAAGAGACATGAGCCACCATGGATGGTTGTTGTGTGTTTTGCTTGCTGCTTGTTAGAGTTATGTGTGGCAGGTGTTCCCATAACTCGTTGTGTGGAAAAATGTACATTCCAGGAATGATGTATTTTGGTAAGATTTATATGCCAGTTAGGATATAAATCATATTAGCGATGTAGTCATCACCACCAAAATTAATCTCAGAGGGTACTCGGTGTGAGAGCAGAATCTCACAACCTCAATTCCCGATTATTCAGGTCGTATGTTCTTGATAGTAATTTAGAAAATCAAGAGAAAAATGTGTATTGTATTTCTTAATCGAGAATTCGGTCCCTTTACAACGACTCTCTCCCCCTCATTTATACAAGCTCGAGAAAAATATAAACGTCTACATTTTAATTTCGAATTTAGAATTGAATTCGTAATCTTATCTTTAAATGCAAAGCTTGATTCTCGGAGGTGATGAAATGACGTTTGACCATGCTTAGATTTCGGTCGAGCTCGCACTGATATCTGCCTAGCTGAGGGCTCATTTGTTTTGTCCTGGTCCTCAGGGCTCATTTGTATTTGATTATACCCTGAGAATGCGTCCATGAAGCTGAGGAGCTCGTGTCTTGCGGTAGCTTCTACTAGCTGGTCGATGTGAGGTAGTGGGAAACTGTCCTTAGGACACGCTTTGTTTAGATCTGTAAAATCGATGCAAACTCGCCAGGTGCCATTTTTCTTTTTTACTACAACCGGATTTGCTAACCAGTCGGGATATTTTACTTCTTTGATGAATCCTACATCTAGCAATCTGATGACCTCGCTATTGACAGCGTCGGTCTTGTCAGGTCCGAATTTCCGACGCTTTTGGCGTACTGGTTTATGATTTGGGTCCACATTGAGCTCATACGAAATTATATTCAGATCGATTCCGGGCATGTCAGCTGTTGTCCATGCGAATGAATCGGAATTTTCTTTGAGGAATGTTGTTATTTGTTCTTTTTGGGATCTGGTGAGCTCGGATCCAATTCCTACTTTCTGGTTAGGATGAGACTCGTTGATCACGATTTTCCCGATAAGGTCTTTGCGAGGTCCGATACTCCCTGGACCGCTTTTCTTTTTGGCTAGTTGGTATTTGAGCTCGTCTTTTCGTTGCAGTTGGTATATGGCGCTTTCCTTTGCGATCTGGAAGCCTGCCATGTAGCACATTCTGGATTCCCTTTGACTTCCTTTAATTGTTGCGATCCCATTTTCGGCTGGGAATTTTATGCATTGATGGTATGTCGAGGATACGGCTCTCATTGAATGTATCCAGGTCCTTCCCAGGATGGCATTGAACGGGGCTGGCCTATCTATAACCGTGAATTCGACTATTCTTCTTACTCCAGCTGCTATTACTGGGAGTCGTATTGTTCCGAGAGATAGCGTGGTTTCCCCGGAGAAGCCGATTAACACCATCTTATTTTCTTCGATTTCGCGATCCGGTATATTCATTTCCCTAAGAACGCTTAGGAGGATGAGTTCTACAGAGCTCCCCGTGTCTACAAGCATTTTAGTGAGCTCGTATTCGCCCACTTCTAGCATGATGAGGAGGGCATCGTCTTGTGGAGAGTCTAGTTCAAAAGCTTCGCTTTCCCAGAACAAAATTTGTGTGTTAGGTCCCTTGAATGGGTTCCTTTCACGTGTGTCGGTGTTTACCCTCCGCTGATGTTTCTTGATTGAGTTTACGGAGTTGCGGCATAGCTGGGATCCTCCGTGAATAAAGTTAATTCTTTTCTTCATGCTGGGAGGAGGTAGGTCCGTTTCCCTGTTTTTGGGGGGATCTCGCCTCGTCTCCTCCTCGGATGAACGTTCTCGTTTACGATCATCCTCAGATGGGCGGTCCCGCCTTTCATCTTCTCGTGCTGGGTAATAGTTCTTCCTTGGAGGAGGTTTTTCCAGCTCGATTTTTCCCAGCTCCCCTGCTGCGAACTTAGCAGCGAGCTGCTTCTTCACCTCGTGGCACTCCTCCGTGGAGTGGCCCTTGATCCTGTGGAAGTCGCACCACTTGCTTTGATCGTAAGGCTTGAATCTATTGCGAGGTGGGCTACCTACTGAGTATGAGTATGGTTGTCTGAGATTGTCTAACCGAGGTTGCAGGTGCACTTGCTTCCTCGAGGATAATCCAGCGCGAAGCGCGATGTAACGCGTCATCTAGTGATACCGGCTCCCGAACTGTAAGCTCCTCAAAAAATTTCGAGGTCTTTATCAATCCATTTTGGAGGGCTTTCAAGGCCGTTGGGTTGTGTAGATCGGCGATTTTCTCTTTGATGGCTTTAAAGCTGTCAATATACGTCCGCGGTGAATCACCTGGCTTTTGAGTGAGAACCCACAAGTCAGCCTCCGAGGTCTCGATCTGGATGAATACAGAATATTGTTTCAAAAATGCAGCTTGAAGTTGTGTGAAGTTGTCTATCGAGTTTGGTTTCAAGGAGGTGAACCATTCCAGGGCCGAATCTGTTAGATTTTCGGCGAAGAAACGACAGCGTGCTGATTCGAGGTCACCCCCGGGTAATCGCACCCTTGAAAAGGCGAATTTGAAGCTTCTCATGAACGCTTTTGGGTCAGTTTCTCCGTTATATTTAGGAAATCGGATGTTTCCGACGCGATTTGTGAGGTGAATGGGGTCTGGTTGACCTCGTCAATCACCCTGTCTATTTCAGGTGCCGAGCTTATAGCAGCGTGGACCTGTGATCTCATTCGATGTAGCTCGGCGTTCGTTTCTTCACAATACTTCTTGATTTATTCGAACCCATGTGGGCTGCCGGATCCCAAGTGGTTTTCGTTATTGATTGGGAAGTGGGGCAGGGATCCCCCGGCAGGTCGGGTCTCGTTTATGTTTCCAGATCGGATCTGATTGGTTAGTAGATCCGAGATCGGATCTACCCCTGGTAAGGTCGCTGTTGGCGTAACCTCTCCTTCCGCGACCTGGGTCGTGGAATGAGTGAATATGGGGATTAATATCGTCGAGTTGAGCTGCGAGGTGGTGGCTGAGCCGACCATCCTGCTGGTTGAGGCGTTGATATTGGAAAAGTTTAGCCTTGTCACCGGTGGAGGTGGGAACGGCAATCCTCCCTGCCAAGAGGTACCTGCCCGATTTGCTCTTTCGAGGTCATCCTGGCGTGCTGCCATTGAGCGATTCTGCTCTATGAGGCACGATATTAGGTTATGGATCTCAGCTATTTGATCTGGAGCCGTTTGGTTCAAGGCCGGAGGTCCCGAGGGGTCGACAATGTCGTTGATCCCTGTCGAGATGCTCGCTCCCGAGGTGATAATGGGAACATTTGTTGTTCCGTCCAGGTCTGCTGAAGTGGCGTCGGCGGGTTGGGTCATGGAGATGGAGGTCTTTATGACTCCAGTTGATGCAGACACCGCCGTACTTGTTGTATCTTCCATCGTCTTCTTTTGAGTGGTTAGTTTCGTAGGTTACAAAGAGGAAGTTGCTTTGCTCTTCCCCATAGACGGCGCCAAATTGTGAGAGAAGAATCTCACAACCTCAATTCCCGATTATTCAGGTCGTATGTTCTTGAGAGTAATTTAGAAAATCAAGAGAAAAATGTGTATTGTATTTCTTAATCGAGAATTCGGTCCCTTTACAACGACTCTCTCCCCCTCATTTATACAAGCTCGAGAAAAATATAAACGTCTACATTTTAATTTCGAACTTAGAATTGAATTCGTAATCTTTTCTTTAAATGCAAAGCTTGATTCTCGGAGGTGATGAAATGACGTTTGACCATGCTTGGATTTCGGTCAAGCTCGCACTGATATCTGCCTACGAGCTTGCTTCCTTCCCTGTGAGCTCGCTGTTTCCAGCATGCTCGATGCTCCCATCGTGCTCGTTTTCAGCTTACACCCTTCTTACCTCAGCTCGTAAATAGCCTCGTAAAAACTTTGTCGTGGGCTGAGCCTTCATTATCGAGCATGCTTAATCAAGCTGGGCTTTAGGTGTGAGATTTAGGCCCAACACTCGGGTCACTCCCATGGCCAGGAATTGCACGACGGTGCGGCACATCAACGTCCAGGACGGACAAGGATCGTAAGTGACAGGTTATCCGGGAATTTTTGTGGTGAACAGATAGGAAGGGTCACGGTGGGGGCGAGTGAATGATGCATCTAGGAGCGCTCTAGGTTGTTAGATTTTATGCATAAAGGACTTTGCATATTTTCGTGATTGATTGCTAGATGGACTTAGTTTGTTGCGTGATGATTGGTATATGTGGCTAAAAGGTAATTGGCACATGTCGTTTGAATGTTTAGCTTCCGCTGGGGCTTACTTGTGATCAGTAGGCTGATAGATTGCTTGCTAGTAGAGAGAACTGGCTTGCATGTTGAATGTGTGGTTTAAGTGCAGATTGCTAGGCTTGCATGTTCATTGCTTTTCTTGTAGCATTTATGCTTTGGCTATCTAGGGAAATGTGATATGATCTTGCACAACAAGAAAAGTTTTAGCCGAGGAACATTTAGCCGAGGGACATTTAGCTGAGGGAGGTTTAGCCGAGGAGCATGATACGAGACTTTTTAGTCTCTAGGAGGTATCAATAACTCCAATACGTGTAGTATGAAGGTTATCAATCCATAAAGGGATTTATCCTAATCACTAAGAATGCAAGGAACAATTACAAGTTAAGCTAAACAAGTGTGTTGTGATTAAGTAGCTTAATTAAAGCAAATAAACAACTAAATGAGAAGTAAGTCAATAAACAAAAGCGGAGCAAGAGATAAGGTTATTGATATAAGGTGATCCAATTTCAACTAGTGGTGTTCATTTACTCAAAGAAGCTAATTCCTAGGCAATAGATCTCTAATCTTGATTAGTTCTCTATCAAGCACTAATCACTATGTTAATTATCAAGTCCATTAGCAAATCATCATTTGTGGATTAACAACTAGCAAGCATTAAGAATCATAACAAGATCAACCAAAAATATGCCCTAAACAACTAATGTCTTTGGTTAGGAATATAAATCTCTTGTCTAGTTCATCAATGCATTTCATCAAACACTTGGTGTGCATGAAATGCCTTATGATCTAGATCCACTCTTTCAAGCTGAATCTAGCATTAGGGGCACTAGACAAGAAGGAATATAAGATTATCTAACCCTAAACACCACTAATCAAGCCTTGGATCACCCTAATCTACCCTATCTCAAGATCCTAAGGACTACTCACTAATCATCAGGAGTTCAACAAATCCAAGAAAAGAAGAGTTAAAACTCATGATCAAGATGATTGGATGATTAGAAAACAATACTCAAATTGCATAAATCAAAAGGATCAATCTCTTACAAATCACTCTTAGAGAGGGTTTTTGCTTAAGAAAAGACTTAGCCCATCAAAATTAGGTTTTTGGGCTTAAATAGCGAATAGTGACGAACCGGGTTGACCCAGGACAAACCGGGTACCGACCCGGTTTAAATGGGTAAAGAGTTCTGATTTGGCCAATACCGAGGTCACTCCTCGGTACCACAGCTCGGTATTGAGTCTGGGTTTGTGCACCGACGAGGGGTACCGAGCAGTGACATCAGTATTTAGGGGAAATGCTTGATGATCTTCGATGGATACCGAGGTCACTCCTCGATACCGTTGCTCGGTATTAAGGGATTTTTCCCCCGGGTTTCCTCCTTCAGCAACACCGAGCAGTGACGTCGGTACAATCCCCTGAAGCTTCGATACCGACGTCACTCCTCGATGTTGCACGTCGGTATTGGGGCTGTTTTCCTCCGTCGGGCTACACCGATCAGTTGCACCGAGCAGTGACCTCGGTGCAACCCTCCTGCCTTCGATACCGAGGACTAGTACAGTCCAGTGACGTCGGTACAGTCTCTGTCTGTTCTCCTTGGGTCTCGAATCTCCTCGATAGAACCTGAAATACGATCCAAAACATGCAAGGACTCTCTAGGACTAAATGTGGACACATTAGACTCCTAAAATGACTAAAACGCTAAAGAGATGACATGAACTATATGCAAATGACTCGAAACCTAAATGAAACAGATGCTAGAATGATGCAAAATATAATGATATCAATTCCTCCAAACTTACTTCTTTGCTTGTCCTCAAGCAAAAGCATCACTAAAAAGAGTTCAAGTCCACGTGCAAACTCTAAAGTATGATCAAACATGTCTACTCAAAAGGGGCTAGCCATGTCCATCCTTACATGAACCAAGCTCAAATCTCAACCTACACAAGCCTTCAAATCATCCAATCCTTTAACATTCATTAGACTTTTTCCAAGTGAATCATGCTTATGCAAGGCAAGTGAATGCATTTGGCTA
>PKML01075831.1:106434-119408 GCA_002933935.1 Eutrema yunnanense
TCTAGGTTTTATTCTTTTGTCGATGGTGAAATTAGGGTTATCTTTGTGATTCTGATTTGTTATTTTGCTTACACATGTAACCATGGAAGATTATCTTTTATAGAGTAGCTGCATATCATCTGGTCTTGGAAGTGTAATTGAATCTGAACTCTGCTGTGGACCATACTTAGCTTTTCGATTTGGTTCATCGCTAGTGAGAGTGTTAGTACAAGAGTAATTGCTAATATCTTTCCTCTGTAGTTTCCTGAGCGCATGACCATTGATGATGTAATGTGTTCTTGTTAGGGATGGAGTGGGTCTCAGAGACGAGAAATCCCTTGTCGTCTCTGCAAGATTTGTGTTTGCTGCCTTTGGATGTGTGATGCTAGGATGAGTAAGTCTCAAAACTTCTCTCTGCATCAAAACTCAAGTCTCCTTTTGGTTTGCTACAAAACTCAGTTTTGAACACTCTAGACTAGTTCTTTGGGTTGTGATTAATAAAAAAGCCTATTAAGTTATATGAACTAGCATCATATTTCTGGTCATGAGATCATAGTAATACTCTGCATTAACCGGGTTTTTACATATTTTGCTCTTCCATGAGTCATTTACATATTTCTGGTCATGAGAAAATATAACTTTTCTGATTTGTGTCACAGTTTCATGGTGTAGATGACGCCATTGACAAGAGCAAGAAAGTGTTGACTGCTATGTCACGGAGAATGACACGGAACAAATGGATCATCTCATACAAGCTTTCATGTTAATATACTCAAAACATAATTCATCGTGATTGTGTGTATATACTATATATATATGATGGTTGATTCCTTTGTATTCCAAATACGTGTTGGATTGAAGTGGCAATACTTTAAAACATTCATAAGATTTTAGATTTCAAACATTCATCAGATTTCAGATATTCTTTTATTATGACCAATTTTGACAGCCCTAGTTGTAGGTTTTATATGTAATTAGTCTACATTTATATTAATAAATTGAATTTTTTTTTAATTTTAAAAATATATTAGTTGCTAATCAGTAGTTATATTTTGCTACTAAATAGCTAAAATTATTCGTAAAAAAATCACAAACTAGTAGCAAATCAGTTATTAAAAAAATCACAAACCAGTAGCAAATCAGTAGCTAAAGTAGTAGTTGATCAGTAGCTAAAGTAGTAGGTAATCAGTCGCAATTCAGTAGCTAAATTTTATGACTGATTACCGATTACGGCTGTAGTAGCAAAATTCAGTCACTATTCAGTCACTAATCAGTCGTAAAATTTTGCTATTGATTAGCGACTGAATAGCGACCTCCTAATATCAGTCGTAATTCAGTCGCAAATCAGTCGTAAATCAGTAGCAATTTTGCTACTGATTTTTTTAGCGACGAGACCTTTACCTAATGCAGAAATCAGTCGGTAATCAGTCGTAACATGGTGTTTTGCTACTGATTTTCGACTGTTTTTGCAGTAGTAAAAACCTGTTTTCTTGTAGTGCGTGGGTCGGCTAGAGCTCATGACCATCGCCCAATCATCTCCTCGAGGCGCGGGGTTAGTGTCCATGATGACGTCTCCTCCTTCAGCGGCCCTTGATGAACTCGCTCCACAACCTCCGTCCTTGAGCTCATTGATGGTTCGACCCATGGCTTTCACCGTCTTCTTCAAAGACTTGATCGGTTTCACCATCTTCTTCATGTTTTTTTTTTGCCACTTGCACATGCGTTGGAGGAGACAGTTTTGGTGGTGAGCGTGTCTTGTGGCCGCGTTAGTGATAGCCCCATCATAAGGGTCAAAGTTGTAGCGCTCACTACCGTACACAGTCTCGGGTGACGACTCATCCGGCACCTCCTCGTCGAGATCGATAGTCTCGTCGGTAGCGGTTCTCCCTTATGCTCTCTTGCGGAACGCTTGCATATGCGGATCGACGGTGGAGTTGTAGAGGTACTCTTGGGGAGGAATAAACATGATGTTCCTCGGGTCATGGAAGTTGGTGAGTGCGGGATTAGGCAAGGGGACTTGTGCCACGGATGTCTCGTTGAGTTGGAGGTTGTAGGCCATCTTCCCTTCGATATATCCCTTGAAGAACTTAGTCTTTGAAAGGTAGGCCGCATCCAAAGATTTCCACTCATAGTGGCCAAGTGAAACTTTGACCCCCTTTGCCATGAGAATAGGCATTATCATCCATCTGAGGCAAATCGCGGCCTTCTTCGACTTTGTCTTCCAAGCCCAATCCCGGTAAGCGAACAAGTGTCTCACCAAGAGTGTTGCGAGACAAGGAAGTATCTCTGGCCCCTCGAATGCTTTATTGTTTGCGAGAACGGGGAGAATGGGCTTTAGACCAAGCCCCAACAACTCCATCTCCTCCGTAGTAACCGTGTCAATCTCTACCTTGTGGTAGAAATTGTGGACCAACGCCTTGTGCGCGTATCGGAGAGCCGGGTGCCGTAAGCTTGCACTCTTAGAGTCACCGGCTCTAAACTCTCCGCTTGCAATCATTGCCCAAAAATTTCGGAGCTCGAGTCTTGGATAGTCAAAATATTGCCCGCCGTATGTACCTTCTTCTCTAAACCTGAATATCTCTCAAAGCTCGTGGAAAGTGACGGTGTAGGTGGTTCCCATGAGTCCGAACTTTAGAACTCCAAACCCGGAGTTTGCATCTTCCGTTTCATAGAACTTAGCTCGAAGGTGATATGTGCATATTCTTTATGGTTTTAGCATGCATTTCATCTAGATTTTAGGACATTTACTTAGATCTTTATAACTTATCATGCTTGTTCTTGTCTCATTTAGAGTCTTAGGTGTTTTGCATTAGGTCCTAGTGAGTCTTGCATATTTTGGATCCTTTTAGGTACTTTGGAGGCAATGTGATGGAGTTGGCTTAAGGGCATTCGGTTCGGGAGCAAGAGAAGCGGTTAGAGATGTTTTGGGAGTATATCAGCTCCAACATCGATCAAAAAGAAGGTCACTCATCGATGCAACTGATGGATGCTGGACCAGGGAGCTTAGCCTCGCCCCAGACACTCTCAACATCGATGTCACTCATCGATGTGAAGCCCCAACATCGACCAGAAGGAGGTCACTCATCGATGCAACTGATGGATGCTGGACCAGGGAGCTTAGCCTCGCCCAAGACCTCTCCAACATCGATGTCACTCATCGATGTGAAGCTCCAGGAAATTCACATCGACCAAGACAAGGGTCACTCATTGATGCAACTCGTTGATGTGTTTCCTGTTTTCTACTTTTTCCTATAAATACTTGTCTAAACCTAATTTTTAGGTTATGCTTTTTATTATGCTCAAAACTTGATCTTTGAGAGAGTTTGAGCTTTGTAAGGAGGATCTTTTATTTTATTGCAATTTGGTATTAATTCTCATCAATCTCTTCCATCTATCTTCTTTTCATCTTGATTATTCAACAATCACCCATGGATTCAATCTCAATCCCCATCGATTTTGAGAGGCTTTCCATGGATCTTGAGTAGTCTTTTAGGATCTTGAGATTGGGTAGATTAGGATGTTCCTAGGTTTGATTCATGATGTTTAGGGCTAGATCTTCTTATATCCCTTCTTGTTTAATGTTCTTAATGCTAAACCTAGCTTGAAAAAGTAGATTTAGATCATGAGGCATTTCATGAACACCAAGTGTTTGATGAAATGCCAAGATGAATTAAACAAGAGATTTACATTCCTAGCCTATGACAATAGTTGTCTAGGGTGCATTTTTGGTTGATCTTGTTGATTTAAACTTAATGCTCATTAATCATTGTTCCACAAATGACCATTTTGCTAATGGGATTAATGATTAGTGAAGTGATTAATTGCTTGAAAGAGAGTTAGTCAAGTCTAGGATCTCTTGCCTAGGGGTTAGCTTAATTGAGTAAATGAACATCATGAGTTGAACTTGGGACTTCTTATATCAATAACCCTATCTCTAGATTCGCTTTTGCTTATTGAATTTACAATCTTGCTTAGTGTTTTGTTTAGTTCTAAATCGGTTACTTAACAACAAACTCTTTTAGCTTAAATTACTCTAGAATCTTGTATTTTTAGTGATTAGGAGATTTCCCAATAAGGTTCGATACCTCTTATGCTACAATTGCATTTAGAGAATTGACTCTAGAGACTTGCAAAAAGTCTTGTATCAGAAGGGTGGCTAGGAACTTGCCGGTGAGTGCCTTTAAGGCTTCATGCTTCATGCTCATGAACTTCCTTAGCCCCATATTCTCAAAGAGAGTCCACACTTCGTCACTTATCCCCATCCTATCCATTGTCTCCGCATCGACAAATTTGCCTTGCTCGAACTTCATTTAGCCAAATTTGTCGAAGTAATCTTGCTCACTTGGCTTTGTCCGTTGCGGCACGGGGACTTCTCAACTTGAGCTCTCACTCTCGACATCTTCTTCGACTCTCTTGCCCTTTCCCTTAGCCGTTTTCTTGGCTTTAGAAACCGTAGCCGCGGTTTTAGCCTTTGCCTTGGCACTAGCTTTGGCAATCCCTTTTCCCTTTTCCGCGGCCGTAGCTTGGGCAATTCCTTTCCCTTTCCCAGCTATTGAAACCTTGGTCCGTGCCCGTGTCGATGGAGCGCCCTTGTCCGACATTGTACCTACAAATATCCTTGAGACAATTCATGAGCATAGGTACAATTTCTTATCAAATCAACAAGGGGTCACCAAAAGATGATCTAAGAGCAATGAACCAATGTCAAAATTCGCACCTAACAAGCAAATTATCCCAATTCACAATCCCTAATTCTCAAAATTCCAATTTCTCAAAATCCCTAATTTCTCAAAATCCCTAACCATCAACAATTTGCACATGAGTTATCAAGTTTAAGCATAGATAAACCATTCCCAATGTATTTGCACAAGTGAAAGACAATATCAAACCATATTCAAGCAATATTTCTTCAAGAACAAAACCATGGTTTTCAAAAATTTAATTGAATAATACCTTGGGGGATTTGGATTAGATGCTTGAGATGATGATAAATCCAAAAAGAGCAGTGAAAATCGAGATTATGGGGCTTTGAATCACCAAATTTGGTTGAGAAAAGAGGGAGATTGGGAAATTTTTCTCTCTTGAAATCGCGAAAGTGATGAAAAAAAAATGGCTAAGGTCGCGTGGAAGAGGAAGAAGAGGGAGACTTACCTGGGTCGGGTCGGACCTTACCTGGGTCGGGTCGGACCTTACCTGGGTCGGGTCCGGATATTTCAAAAAAATTGATCAATACCGAGGTCACTCCTCGGTACCACTGCTCGGTATTGATTGATTTTTTTAAAATTTTCGGCTAACACCGATGTCACTCCTCGGTACCACACATCGGTATTGGCATACCGATGTCACTCCTCGGTACCACACGTCGGTGTTAAGGAGGTTTTCCTTCTGTTTCAATACCGAGATGTGGTACCGACCTGTGACGTCGGTATTGGTCCCGTTTGACACAGTCTATACCGATGTCACTCCTCGGTGTCACACATCCGTATTGGCATACCGATGTCACTCCTCGGTACCACTCGTCGGTGTTAAGGAGGTTTTCCTTCTGTTTCCATACCGAGTTGTGGTACTGACCTGTGACGTCGGTATTGCCCTTGGCAAGTCCATACCGAGGTCACTCCTCGGTATTCACCTTTTTGCCTTTGAACTCATATGCACACTTAAACAAAAACATCAAAAAGATCTAGCAAAGATAGAAAAAGAGATAAACAAAAAGAAAATATATACAATGATAAGCTTGGGGTGTCTCCCAAGAGCACTTTGTTTAACGTCACTAAGTTCGACGTTTGTTAACGTTCTCAAGCTAGAGGGGCATCATCGAGAGGGATAAAACCTCCTTCCTCGATGATTTGATTCGCACGGTAGAGTTTTAGCCTTTGGCCATTTGAAATGAAATCTTGGCCCTCCTTGTTAACAAGCACCACGGCTCCATACGACCTTACTTCTTTAACCTCAAACGGACCCGACCACCTTGACTTGAGTTTCCCGGGAAAGAGCTTCAACCGGGAATTGAATACCAACACTAGGTCCCCAACCTTGAAATCTTTGTGCACAATCCTCTTGTCGTGGAATGCTTTGGTCCTTTCCTTGTAGATTCTCGAACTCTCATAGGCTTCGAGCCTAGTCTCCTCTAGCTCTTGAAGTTGAATCAACCGCCTCTCTTGTGCGGTCTTGATGTCAAAGTTAAGAAGCTTCACCTCCCATAGGGCCTTGTATTCCAACTCAACCGGTAGATGGCATGACTTCCCATAAAGCAAGTTGAATGGTGTAGTCCCTATAGGTGTTTTAAAGGCGGTTCGGTATGCCCATAAAGCATCATCTAACTTGTTGGCCCAATCCTTCCTTGAACCCCCAACCGTCTTCTCGAGTATGGCCTTGATCTGCCGGTTGGATACTTCTACTTGGCCACTTGTTTGAGGATGGTAAGGTGTTGCTACCTTATGCCTCACGCCATGCTTCTTAAAGTTTACATCGAATTTACATCGAAATACTAACAATTGATTTTAATTTCGATGTAATTTTACATCGAATTCGTCGTAAAATCGTCGTAATCAAAAAAATTAAATTTTCCGTGTGAGGGAAAATTCATATTGTTTGAATTTTTGGTTAAAATTTTACGACGGATTTACATCGAATCCGTCGTAATTCCGATGTAATTTACCATCAAAGTTACGACGACCACTACTATATATATACGAGCCCAGATTTCTTCCTTCAACCTCATTCTCTCACAATCTCTCTCTCTCTCTCTCAAAGCTCCAACATCTCTCTAAAATTTAATTTTTTGTCAATTAAATTAATAGGATTGGAAATTAGTTAGGATTGGAAATTATCTTTTAAGGAACTTCGATATCAACCTAGATAATTAGTATTTCGAATTGTATTTTTATTATTTGTATTTTGAATTTTATTTTATATTTTGAATTTATTTATAAAATTTATACTTATAATTTTATTAATTAGATAACATATAATTTATAATTTTATTAATTATATAACTTATAATTTTATTAATTTTTAGTTTATAATTAAAATTTTATTAATTATTAGTTTATAATTAGAATTTTATTAATTATATAATTTATACATAACATCGAAATTACATCAATTTAGGATTTACATCGATTTTACATCGAATTCATTTTACATCGAACTCATTTCACAATACAAAAATTCTATTATTCGATGTAAAATCGATGTAAAATTACATCGATTTTACATCGAATAATTTACGACGAATTTACGACGATTCGTATTCGTCCCAGTTTTTACGACGATTCTCGAGTTACGACGATCAGTTTACGACGATTTGGCAATCGTCGCTAATCCGTCCCAAAGCTTGTTTTACATCGATTTTGTCTGTTGTAATAGACGTGTTTTCTTGTAGTGAGATTTCATTTTCCTAGTTCCATCAGGATAAGGAAATCTTCCTTTTCTCCAAGTGAAATCGGGAAAGATTCTGTAAATCTTTGAGGTCAGCGCGTTCGGCAGCGAGTTGGGTTTTAGGCCGAGCTCGACCCGTTAGATTTGATCATGGGCCTCCTTTACTTAGCTCGAACCGTCGTAAACCAGAATCAATTGGGTCGGTCTCGGTTCAAACCGGACTAAACCGAGGAGTTCCATTAAATATTGGCATATCAACTTAACGTGTTTTTATGTTTTTATGTCTTCAAAAGAGAGAATGTGATGTGTTACTTAACGTGTATATTCTTCAATGTTTTTATGTCTTTAAAAAATGATTCATGAGTTCTTCAAAATTGTTTCATGCTGTCTGGAATCGACTCTGCAAGTGTTTTTTTAAAAAATGATTCATTCAAGGCATTCTTCAAAATATCCAATTATTATCTCGAAGACACAAAATTGCTATTATTTTTGTCTAAACCTTGGAGTCATTATAACTAGGGATGTGGCTCAAAATTTTAGGGTTAGCCCTGTTAATATATTAAAGCTCTTCCCTGTTTTTTTGTATTTAAAATTCATAAGTTCGCAAAGAGTTGAGTTAGCAAACTCTGCGAGTTATAACAATTGGCCCTGATTTTGTGCAAGTTTTTTTTTCCTTTTATATAAACGATATCGTTTTCTATCAGTTTTAAAAAAACAAATATAAAATGAAACAAGCTTTGGTTGTAACAACAGACGGAGACGTAGACGAAGACGAATCTGGCAAATCCACCGTTCAACTAAAGGTAAGTAAAGCTCAAAGTCACATGTTGATATCGTCATTGCCATTCTCATTTTCACCAGCTCCATCAAACACAACCGCCTCAATTTGACAGTTTAGAAGAACAAAGAACATCTATTTGACAATTTAGAAGAACAAAGTATAATTTAGAATTACTTTTGTTTTTTTTCTGCGTTTGCTTGTTCACCATTTCGAAGAAAAAAAAATCAAAAGCCTCTTCGTCGTAAGGTAATTAGATTTTTGTATAATTAGGTTTATGAATACTCTTAAAAACGATTAGATAGTGTTAAAAAAACAAATGTGATTTAAGTGTATATACATAGTTGACCATTTAATTAGGTAAATATGAAAGATAATATAAAAATTAGAAAAATATGAGAGAGAAAAATATACAATCCTTCCATTTTAGATTAACTACAAAAATGCCATTGTTCAGAAAATGTTTTTTCCGGCAATAGGGGATCGCCAACACTGTTATATGATAGTTAATATTGTTCATCCAATGCCACACGATACTGTTCATCCGATGCCACACGATACTGTTCATCTGACGGTTAACCATTTGGTTAACATGATAACTAACATGATATTGCGATAAGTTTACATATTACGTGTTAGCTATCGATAAATTTACGTTTATTTTGTTAACCGTGTTATCATATCAAAATGTTACCTTGCTAGCAATAATATCTGATATTGCTAATAAAGATATATGATACGTGTTAACGTGTTAACAATAATATATGATACTTGTTAACATACTTTCTGATTCTTGTTAGCGTACTAACAATAATATATGATACATGTAACGTGTTAACACAGTATGTTAGCGTGCTAACGATAATATATGAGACTTGTTAACGTGTTAACATAAATATCTGATACCTATTACATGTATCCGATATTATTGTCAGTACGTTAACATACTATGTTAGCTGATTACAAGTTTCATATATTATTGTTATTCAGATGATAAATAGTATCGTCGACTTTGGATAAACAGTACCGGTGGGATGATCGATGAACAATATCGCCGGCTTTACTAGTTGCTAACACAATTTTCAAGTCAATGATATTCAATATAATTATTTGAAATAGAGAAATATATTTATGGTGTAATTTTATTTCTATTTCTACTAACTTAATTTTACAATTAACTTTTTTGAAAAACCAAATTTATTAATAATTAATACTAGATGATCAAAAAAAAAAATGAATGGCCTAACATAAATGGCCTTGGAAAGATTTGAAAGCCCAACTAATAATTAATAAAGCTACGTGAGTTGGGCTTTATTAATTAATAACTAACAACAGACGGAGACGTAGACGAATCTGGCAAATCCGCCGTTCCTCAATCGCATCCGTTGGAGCATTCTGGTTCAATCGGAGTTTCTGGTTCAATCGAATCGGACTTTCGGGTTCTGTTAAATCGAAGCAGACCACTTGGGGAAGTTCCGTGCGATCCGTGTTCACTTTCTCGAGCGTCGAGGAATTCTGGAGGTTGTTAGGCTTTACGACAATCTTCTGTTCTTACAATAATTCTGCAATCTGGATTTTAGTTTTGGGTTTTGTTTAAATTCCGATTTCTCGAGGAAAAATTGTGATCTTTGTTGGTGGATTAGATCCCACGAAGTCCATTTTTCCTATCTGTTTCTGAAAAATTGCTTTGTTTGGTATTTGAAATTGCAGCTACAGCCATTTGACTTCCGAAAGATGAATTCGATTTGCCTTTTTTTTCAGGTCTGTACGAAATGGACAGCGACATGGGAATCTCTCTCGACAGGCTTCCCATAAAACGATTGGAATCTATCGAGGAAAACGGCGCCGAGCGTTTTCCTTCTGATGTTGGTTACGATGATAAGAGAGTATCGTTGATTCGAAGAATAGACTTCGCGTGGGCGTTGGAAGAGGAAGATGAGCTGAAGAAGAAGAAGAAGCAGAAGAAGAGCTCCAAAGAGAGCTCGGAGCAATGGCAATGGAAGGGTATGGTGGAGAATTTGCAGCTGGCTCATCAGGAGCTCTCTGTCATCATAGACCTTATCAACACTGTGAGGGGCTCTGTGCTTATACGATATGATACTTTTTAGTAATGGTTGTGTGGTATCGAATGGATTTTTGTAGGGTTGTGTGCTCATCATGACGTTCGTTATGGGTTTTTGTATAAGTTCAATGAAAAATAAAGAAAACATCTGCGGACTTGTTGATAAGAATGTTGGATATTCATATTCAAATGCTCTTAGATGGATGCAGCAACTCTTTGTTTAAATTATAGCTCTTTAGTGTCTGTTTACTGGCTTGATGGAAGGAGCTGAAGTTTGGTTTCTCTATGTTATCAAAGAATTGAACAACAGTTTCTTACTGTGTCAAAAAAGGTTGCAAAATAAATGGTATGAACACATACCAAGAGGCAGAAGTGCTTTTGGGGTAATGTTTGATGAATAGAGAGTTAAACTTTTCAATTGATTTTCTGATTTTATCTTTGTAGGTCGAGGCAAATGATGCAGTAACAGTCGCTGGGATGGCCAGACCCACGCCTATGCCGAATGAGAATCTCTCAGATCTTGCTGTGTCTACTGCTACCAAGTTACAGAGCTACCGGGTAACCAGTAGCTTACTTTCTTATGTCTAAATTAACTTTTTTTTAAAGATGGAACGATTGTGGTAATTGTATTAGCTAGACACTTTTTAGTGTCCTTAGAAACTGTTGGCAAAAAATGAACTCACTTACCTAAAGAGCTTTTTTATTGCATAATTGTCTTTGTATAGTAATCTTGTGAGCTTGAATACCTGTTGCCTCTGCAGCATTTAGGAAAATACTTCAAGCAATCAGCAAAAGCTTTAGAGCAGAAAGTCAATCGCGAAGCAAGGTTTTATGGTGCTCTTATCAGGTTCGAATCTTTGCTAATAAGCTTTCCAGTTAATGTCAGCTCCTATTTTGCGAACAAGAAACTTTAGGGCAACCTCAATTTTCTTCAATGCCATTTTGCAACTTCGATAATTTTCTTTTGCCTTGTTGATGCTATTTTTCATTAGCTTACAATGTCATAGCTACTTGTATTGTGCCCAGATAAATTGTTTCCCATTTTTGGATCTAGGACGATTATGCGCATTGGTTTTGTTATATGTTATGGCTGTGATTATTTTTGCGTAATGTGAGAAAATTTTAAAGTTGGACTTCTACACCGTCTTCGTTGCTAAATCCTGCGTAGTACAGTACTTCAGGAACATCCAGTTTGTTGTGTAGGGACTTTTTAGGAGTATGCCAACACTAATTAGAGAAACTCTGCTGACATTTTTTGTAATTTGAGAAAATGCTAAGATGACTTCAGATTCCAGAATAGAGATTTTATTATACTTGTAAATGGTTATTTTTGCTATGCTGGCAAGCTTATAGGTTGCAGCGGAATTGGAAAGTCAAGCGACAGCGTGTGCTTGCTTCAAACGCCAGCAATGAGGGCTTCACGATTGATCTTTCTGACAGTTCATTATATGATCCAACTTTTGAGTTTCGCCCATCTACACTGTCCACTATTCGTGTAGAACATGATTCAGCTGGTATGCTGGCCATTAATCTACCACAGGATTCATGGTACTCTCTACGGTTTGGTTTTGTTGGCTTAAATTCGATTGATAACCCTAACGAGTCTGCCGAGCACATAGACTCCACTACCAGTCAGGATATAACATCAGAGAAGCTGTCTGTAAGTGACGACGAATCTGTTAAAGGAACTCATTCGCTACTGAGGGAGGTGCATAAATCGATTTTTGCCGAGCAGGTGTTTTTTTTGTTATATATCTCGTACTACACTTGGTATATCTCTTCATGGCATTTTCTCACTTCTTTGGTCTTCTTACAGTTGTTTGACATGCTAAATCGTGAAGCATTCAATGAAGGTGTGGGATTCAGCATTAGTGGAATACGAGAAAAACTTCTGGAAATGAGCATCGGCCAAGGAGCTTCTTTGTTTGTATCTCTCTACCCATCGGGCAAAAATGCCATCTTTAAGAAGCCAGAATCGGCAAACGTGCCCATTGAATCATCTGGCAGAATAGAACGAGCACAAGGAGACTATCGTGTGAAGAAGCTAGGGTTCCCTAGTCGTGCCAGCTATGAAATATACTTGCAACAAATTTTTCATGAGCATGTCTTTGGAAAAGCTAAGAATCAGCCCAAGTCAAAAAGTAACCAAGCATCCAATCAAACCGCAAAGGACAACAATTCCGGATTTCTTGATCATTTCTGCTTATCTTTGGCTCATAGAATCTTCTCAACTAGAGTTCTTGTGCAACTGGAAAGCGTGGTATTTTCCTTGCTGTGTTAAACTTTATTGGATGATCATTCTCTATCAAGAAACTTCTTGTCATCTTAGATCATGCTATTTTCTAATAGTTGCTGCTTCCTCGTTGAACAGGTCTGCAAGGTCCCGTATCTTCATTTGATATCTCATCCTACATGGAATTCTCGGACATCTTCATGGACTGTCTTCATGACTGTTCCTCCATCAATCATCCCCCAAGGAAGTTCTGAAACCCAGTCTCCAGATGGTAAGAGGAATCTTAAGACGCAGTTCCGGACAAAAGTGGTGGTGAAGGATGATTGTATTAGTGTAGAAGCGGAATGCACGCCCAATGTGGTTGGCTTACTGAAAAGCAGTTCCTGCAATTTATTCTCTATGAACAAATACGAGTGCGACTTGGCCGACCTTCCCGTGATAATTCTCCAACAGGTATGTTCAGACATACCCTTGTCCTAAAGTAAATCATGTCTATATCAATAGTTTCTTGAAACACGCGTTTTATTAATGGGAAATATCTT
>PKML01075831.1:123427-142499 GCA_002933935.1 Eutrema yunnanense
TAGGTTCTATCAGGTAATTAATCGCACTCTCGTGCCTAATCAATTATCCTAAGATCTAAATTCCAGATTCGTCAACCTAGAATTAGCTTTGAACACAACCTAAGCGAAGAACTAATTCAGATGGTGAATCCTAATAATAAATCAACCTAGCATTCAAATAAATCCTTTATGAGAAAACCCTAAACCTAAAGTGGATTTACTCAGACATGGTGAATGAAACAATCAACATAACTGAATAAATCATCAATAAAATAATCAGAAAGGTTTTGAGATCTGATCTCGGACGAAGGGAGATTCAGACTTGTCTCTCTAAAACCAAAAGTAAAATCAAAGTATAGAAAATAAAGCATAGCCAACAAAGTGGCTGTAAAAATCCTATAAATAACCTAAATCACGAGTTGGGGTCTTCTTGTAATTATTAAAGACTTCTGGACCAATTTGCAATTCTTCAAGTCTTAGAAAACTCGCGGGTCATGTCTTGCTCCGATGGGTGTCGATCGATACCCCTGGTATCGATCGATGCTCGTCGTGAAATCAGGTACTCAGCAACACGACTTCAGCTTTTGCTCCAAACTGTTCCAGAAAGCTCTAATAATTCCAATAATGCTTCAAACGTGCTATAACCTGTAAAAGACTCTAAAAGACTCCAAAATACTATAAAGATTGCTCTTGAATCGTCTTTGACAAATACACTTGCTCTTGAATCGTCTTTGACAGATTTATCATCATCAAGGGGAAGCTCCACAATCTGCTTATCCAGCATAGCCTTGCATATGGCGTCCTCTACCTCCTTCTTAGCTCTCCCAGCAGCTCTGGGGTAAGGTATCCTCGGTAGATAGACTCGTTCTACAACTTCTTTAGGCACCACAGTCAACATCTCAGGTGTCTCCTCAGAAATCGCCTCAGTATCGACCGATACCAATGGGGTATCGATCGATACACGGGTTCTTGTATCCATTTGTGCATGTGTCTGAGCTGGTATCGATCGATACAAGGGAGTATCGATCGATGCCTTGGCGATTTCTGAATCATCTTCGAAACTCCCTGCACTTGAGGTGATTGCATTGACGTGTTCATTGTGTGATTGAACCATCTTCCCTTTGATATTGGCTGCAGTCTGAGCTACTTGCGTTTCCAGCATCTTGTGACTGGTATTGAGAGTCTCGAACCTTCCCCTTAATTCGGTGTATACAGCATCCAATTTCCCATTGAAAGTTACTGTATTCTTCTCCTGCCCTTGATCAAGCTTTTCAAGCATATCCTCAATCTTACTCTCAGGAGCTTTGGGTGGTGGGAATTGGTACGGTCCTTGCTGAGCATTGTTGGTGAAGTTTCGATTGGCGTTGTATCCAAATCGCTGACCCTGAAAACCAGAACCACCAATGTAGTTAACATCTTCCACTTCATTCTCAGCAGCAAAGTGGACAGCCTTTGTTATATTTCCCAGCAGAAGACTGTGCATAGAATCCAGCTGAGCTTTAACTTCAGCGATCTGTGACCCATCCATGTTACCAGCCAGCTTCTTGCGCTCGAAGTCTGCGCTCTTTGTGCTACTGCTAGATGCAAAGTTTTCAATCAACACATAAGCATCTTCAGGGTACCTGGTGTTGAAATTACCATTGCTCGAAGCGTCCAGAGCCATCTGATACCTCCAATCTACTCCTCTAAAGAAGATACCCAGCAGCTGCACATCAGAGTATCCGTGATGTGGACAATCTCTCTGATACGATCTGAATCTCGTCCAAGCAGCCTTGAACGCCTCAGTAGGTCCTTGAGAAAATTGGGAGATTTTATTCCTCAGATCCTCAGATCGTGCATCATCGTAGAAGTTGATCAGGAAGGCTCTCTTAGTGTCCTCCCAAGTAGTTAGCGAACCAGGAGGTAGCTGCCTCAGCCAGTAGGTCGCATCTCCACCTAGAGAGTAGGGGAAGAGCTTGCAGAAGAGATAGTCGTAGGACACTCCATTGCTCTTGATGCTAGTGACCAAGTCCTCGAACTTCTCCACATGGTCCATCGGATGTTCATGAGGAAGACCATGAAAGAGATGCTGTCCCACAAGAGCAAAGTAAGCAGGCTTCAGCTCAAAGTCATTCCTCTCAAACGCAGGAGGACGAATCGCTGACCGATTGGCGAAAAACTGGTCAGGCCTGTTGTACTCACCAATCGTCCTTCCACGATTAACCACATCATTCCTCGCGTTCCCAGCGACATTCGCAGCGACAACAGGAGCAGGTGGCATGACGATCCCATCTCCATCCAGACGTTGTCCTTGCTCATTGCACAACCGACCCTCTTGGTCTCTGTAAGCACCAGCTGCATCACGAACCAACTGATTGTTGCTCATCTTAGCTGATTTCTTTGCTTTCATGTTTGTGTGTTCCACAAGTGCTAGATGTTCCAGTGATAGATCAACTAGCGGGGTGTTCTTGTTGCTTCTGGTTTCGATATTAGGCATACACCTGAAAACAAAAACAAAGAACGTAAGTAACTGAAATATACGTCAGGTATCGACCGATACTAGGCGATTTAGACGAATTTCTTAGCTAAAATCTAACGGCGAATTGAGTCCCCGGCAACGGTGCCAAATTTGATATGCTCAAATTAATACCCTAAGATACTAAAACAGTTGTCGTAGTATAGCTAGGGGTCGAACCACAAAGACTCACAGAAACACACAATATATTATATAGATCCAAAATACGCTAAATCAAAAGATGTAGACGAAAACAAGTACGCAATTAAAAGTGTTGTAAATCAATGGAGGAAAATATAGGCTCAGGGTTTTTCTCAGGAAATCAATGATTGCAGCTAAATTAACTAACAAGATTCAGATTACGCACGGTTCATGAACTCAAATCACTAAAATATAGCTAACCAACTCTCGTTGCGAAACTATCCAAATCTAAATCCTAGGAATTCCAAATCTCTTTGCGAATCCTAAAGTCTAAATCAGCTTTAAAGTTCAGGTTTGATATGTTCACAAATCAATTAAACCAAATCTCTTTGCGAATAATCAATTTGCTCACCTAGATTCTATCAGGTAATTAATCGCACTCTCGTGCCTAATCAATTATCCTAAGATCTAAATTCCAGATTAGTCAACCTAGAATTAGCTTTGAACACAACCTAAGCGAAGAACTAATTCAGATGGTGAATCCTAATAATAAATCAACCTAGCATTCAAAGAAATCCTTTATGAGAAAACCCTAAACCTAAAGTGGATTTACTCGGACATGGTGAATGAAACAATCAACATAACTGAATAAATCATCAATAAAATAATCAGAAAGGTTTTGAGATCTGATCTCGGAAGAAAGGAGATTCAGACTTGTCTCTCTAAAACCAAAAGTAAAATCAAAGTATAGAAAATAAAGCATAGCCAACAAAGTGGCTGTAAAAATCCTATAAATAACCTAAATCACGAGTTGGGGTCTTCTTGTAATTATTAAAGACTTCTGGACCAATTTGNTCAAGAGGAGGGGCATGATGTGATCATAGTAAGCTTACTAGATCAGTTTGTGGGTTACATGAAGAAGTTTTGGATTATGAAAAACGTTTCTTTATTTGGTTTAGAGAGTGATTCTCTTCTCCTTGATCTGGTGTGTAATATCCAGAGATCTCGGTCTTTCTTTTGGTGCGTAATATCCAGAAGTAGATCGACAGTATATCAAAGGTCTTTCCGCAGCCTTTGTGTGACCCTTCATCTTCCCCGTGCCTTGAAGCTTCACCGCTTGCAAGGATTATCCGGTTACCTTTTACCCAGCATTAGAGTGGCGATTCAAGGGAGTTCTTATTAATTTGCAATTCTTCAAGTCTTGGAAAACTCGCGGGTCATGTCTTGCTCCGATGGGTGTCGATCGATACCCCCTGGTATCGATCGATGCTCGTCGTGAAATCAGGTACTCAGCAACACGACTTCAGCTTTTGCTCCAAACTGTTCCAGAAAGCTCCAATAATTCCAATAATGCTCCAAACGTGCTATAACCTGTAAAAGACTCTAAAAGACTCCAAAATACTATAAAGACTCTATAAAAAGGACTTATATCATGGCTTAAATAGGGTAAAAACCATGATATATCAAATGGCCACTGTTGTTTCGATTGCGAATAGCAAAAGTTGGTATTACATAGCATGCAAAAAGTGCGACAAAAAAGTATTTTCGTATCCTGAAAAAAATGGTGATCCTAATCCGCCGCTTTGGAAATGACTTACCTGCGGTAGAGATGTTTCTGAAGTTGTAGCTTGGTAGTCAAGTTTTCTTCTCTCAAATTTACTTTTTTTTTTTTTTTTAGTGTTGTGATCGTTTTTCTTTTGCAGTATTTTTCTTATGTTGGATGTTACTGATGCATCTGGAGGATTTGCGATGTTTCTTATGTTCGATAAGATTTCTCAGAAATTATTCAACAAAACTGCCGAGGAAGTATACGAAGAACTTGATGAGGTAATTTTATTGTTTTTGTTATGATAATGTAATTTTGCGATCATAGTGTTTATTTATTATTTTTTTTGTTTTTTGTGCTGTTGTGATTTGAAGAATAATTCCTTGGGGTTGCCTCCTTCTTTCCAAGATCTAAAACGAAAGGATATGCTTTTCAAGGTTACGGTTTCAGATAATAATGTTAAGAAGGTTAAGACATCGTATTATGTTGACAAGTTTACAGCAGATGGTCGTATGATTGAGCTGTTCCAGGATCAGGTCTACTCACAGGTCTGGGTTCAAATGTTTGTTTGTTTTGGTTGTTTCTTTGCAAGTTTATATCGTGTTTTGACGGTTTTCGGTTTTCTTTGCAGCCCCCAATCACAGTATCAAGCTCTGATGGAAATACTGACATTTCGCCAGTCTTGACACCTACTCCTACATCTAAAAGACAAATTGATGATCTTGGTTCGAGTTCTACTCCACCACAAGACTCGGTCACCAAAAAGAAAAGGAGTTAGGCGTCGTAGTTTATCAATGCGTAGAATCCCTTTTGAGCACATTTTTTTTTTTGGGGGTTTTGTGAGACTTATCTTTCTATTTTTTGTTTTTTTGTTTTTTTATCTTTTAAAACATTTGGTGGTTTATTGTCTACTTTATATTTTTATTTCATTTTATTTCGTTATCGAGATTTGGTTTTATTATCGAGCAACCCTTTATATTTGTTTTTTGTAGAATCGTATGTTTCGTGAACTTTATAAATATAATCGTCCATTGTCCGTATATAATTTCCAAATATGTTGTTGCATTGTTTTGTGTAATGTTGAGCTGTCTTTCGTGATGTGTGTATCGTGTCAAATTTTTGTCGAATCAGAGCAGTGTTTCCTGCTGACTGCTATCGACTTTGTTTCTTTTATTTTTGACATACGATCTGTCGTTTGTTTGTTGTTGTTTTTTTTTTTCCGATACGATTTGGATTCTAAAAATGTTTGTTGTATATGTGTGTTCTTGAGTGATGTTTAGTCTATAAAGTTGTGTATTTCGTTTATTTCAATTGGAATATCTCTGATTCGTTTGGCTTATCGATGTGTTGTTTGCGTTGGGGAAGTAAATGATATGCCATAAATATATTTTTCGGTTGAGTTGTCTTATCGTTGCTCATTTTTTCTGATATGTTAAAATAAGTATATTGGTTGCATGGCGTGGTGTGAATATTTATATATTTTTATGAATTCGAGATGATAGTGTTTGATTTGATGGTTCAAAATTAGATGAACTTCTTTTTAGACGTTTTAGATAAAACCAGCCTTTGGTGTATTGTCGAGTTATGTCAAACCAAAAGAATGTATGGTCGAGATTAATGTTTGTCATGTTGCGTATATGTTTTATCTTTGGGTGTGCATGTATGTAAATATGCATGGTTCTTGGTTATGCTTTTATGTACAAGCGACTTATTGGACAAAACCATTCGTTATTATCTTTAGTTCTACTTACCGAAAAGATGAGCATACCACGTTGTATATCTCTCTCTGATATTCAGCCATCGAATTTGGATAGTCGAATTCAGGTGAAAGTATTGAGGAAGTGGCGACAGAGGGATGGTGGGCGTCGCAAAAAATTGAAGATGGTAATGGTGGATAGAGACGTACGTTCAAATCTTATACTTATTTATATTTATTCATTGAAGTCGTTTAGCTTACGTATTGTCCAAGTGTCTATAATATGTTTATGTTTTTTTTGTAGGGTAATAAAGTTCATGCTTCTATTGGGAATTTATATCTTGGTCTTTTTGATGGTGAATTCGAAGAAGGCAGGTGGAATTTAATTTATAACTTCAAAGTCAAGATTGCCAATGGTTCTATCCGAACAACCGATCATTTGTTCAAAATTAAATTTGATGGTTCAACTATTTATATACGCCTGCGTAACCTTAGCGATGATCTTTTTAATAAATTTACTAAATTTGGTGATATTCTCTATGGAAACCTTAATCTCATTTTTTGTGTTGGTGAGTTATAATTTATCGGTTTATTTATCGTGATTTTTAAGTAACTTAATGCATATGCCATATCGGATGGGTAACACTATTGGTAATGATCAACTTTCATGACGTATAGATGTGATTGGCGTCATTGTAAGAGTCGGTGAATTACAAATCCGTGACGAAGACAAAAAAATGACGATTATGCCATTATAGATTTTGATTTGCAAGATGAACAGTAAGTTTGCATATTTTCTCGATGTGAAGCTGATTTCGTTTCTTTTTTTAAAACTGGCTAACAATGTGTTAATATTTGTTATTTTTATTAGTAAACATGTGATATAATGTTTTGCGTTTGGAGAATTCGCCGAAGAATTCAATCTAAAATGGAAACAAACGCATTTTCGACATGTTGTGTGTATCTTTAGGTGGTGGCGTATTGACGACGCCGGAGGTTGTTATTCCGTTGCATAAAAATATTTTCCTGTTTGATGCTATGATTTGTTTTGTTTTTAAATTTAATGACATTGGTATCTTTTTTTTTTTGAAGTTATAAATAACTTTATTTCTGCGAAGAAATGTTGTCAGGTTTTGGTTAATCATAATGTGCCTTATGCGAATTCATTTAGAGCAATGTAAGTCACTGTTGACTGATATATTATCAGTGATTACTTTCTTTGTCTCTGAAACGAAATTCTGACTAAAACAAACATGTTGTTCCGTTCTATATTTTCAGGTTAGCCGGTTCGAGAGATGGTTCCGCGTTTCGTTATAACTAATATGTTCGGAGGGTCGTTCGGTTGTGTTTGGTTTATTTACCTTTTATAGTAATTTGTAATGTTTTTAATAAGTGTTTTGTTTGTTCTAATGACATTTCAAAGTTTTATTTCAAACGATTGCTTTTATCTTGATAATGAATGTGCCAGATAAAAAAAAATATGTTGTTTTTTGGACGCGATTGTCTAATCGGTTTGATTTTATCAAAGTTATAAAATATATCCCTCTGATGTATATTTTGTATAATTGATATGCTCAATTTAATAGCCTAAATAGTACTAAAGCAGTTGCTGCAGTAAATCAGGGGTCGAACACAAGAACTCAATGTTTCACACAATAGATTGTATAGATTCGAAACACGCTAAATCAAAAGATGTAATTGAAAACAAGATTGCAAGAAAAGGTGTTGTAAATTCAGTTGGAGGCAGATAGGTTCAGGGTATTTCTCAGGAAATCAATGAATGCAGCCTAATTAACTAACAGGATTCAGATTAAGCACTGTTCTAGAACTCAAATCACTAAAATATAATTAACCAACTCTCGTTGCGACAACTATCTAAATTTAAATCTTAGGAATTCCAAATCTCTTTGCGAATCCTAAAGTCTAAATCAGCTTTAAAGTTCAGGTTTGATATGTTCACAAATTAATTAAACCAAATCTCTTTGCGAATAATTAATTTGCTCACCTAGGTTCTTTCAGGTAATTAATCGCACTCTCGTGCCTAATCAATTATCCTAAGATCTAAGTTCTAGGTGATCAATCTAGAATTAGCTTTGAGAACAACCTAAGGTGAAGAACTAATTCAGGTAGTGAATCCTAACAGAAAATCAACCTAGCATTCAAATAAATCCCTATGAGAAAACCCCAAACCTAACAGGTGATCTACTCAGACATGGAAATTGAATCAATAAACATGACTGAATAAATACTCAATAAAAGAAAGAAAGGTTTTAAGATCTGATCTCGGACGAAGGGAGATTCAGACTTGTCTCAAACCAAAGTATAGAAAATAAAGCTTAGCCTAAACAAGTGGCTGTAAAATCCAATTAAAAAGAAGAGTATTAAAAGGAGATTGTGTGATGAAATGAGAAAGACCAATTAAAAAGAACATTGTGTGGAACCTTGTTTGAGCTCGTTTTAGGTCTAGGCTGTTGGTTATTATTTCGTGTAATTGTTGGAAGGGTTAAGTGAGTCTCTGAAAGTTCATCCTCGCTGGGTAATCTTGATTACTCAACCCTCTTCCTTTGTTTTCCTTGCAGGTTAGTTGGGATCGTGTCGTTGTGTTGTTGTTACCGGACGTTTTCTTGGCGATCATGTGTTGCTGGCCACTGGTGCACCTAACATGCCCAATTCTCGGTTATCTCCGGAGACCTCGGATAGGAATGTTACAATTTTCATGTAGTGTCATATCGAAACTGCTGCTAAACTTAGATACTTTCTCTGGAGAGTTCACAATGAAAGGCTAATGTGACACCTTCTTTTGAAAAATAGGAGTGGGATAATTTGCAACTCAAAACTAATAAAACAAGGACTAAAAGTCGCAAGAAAATTACAGATAAAAGTTGAGATTTGCTACACAACACTTGTTTGAGACTTAAAAAGTCCTGAAGCTAGTACAAAAGCACACCATCGAACTAGTTTATTCCAATAACAGACATAAGAAAGCGAAGTCTAACACTAACATTTGCAATTTCATGACTGTCCTGGTTCATTAACCTTGACCGAGGAGGCTCGACCACGCCGGTAAACACATAAAGAGCCTTCAACTCCTCTGCATATCTGGCACTCCTTTCAACACTGTATCCTACTACCTTCCTTAACGCCTCCATCTTCTCCCATATTTTCTCCTCAGTGTACACCTGCAAATGCCAATGTTCCTCTTAGCTTCATCAGAACCATACATATTTGGATTAGATTCACTCACTTTGAGATCATCTTTAGAATCAAAGTCAATGCAGAACGGTTAATACATCCAACTCCGTGATGAAGAACAAAAAAAGTCACTTGGATCCCCCACCAGAATTTCAGAGCTAGAAGAAGAGATTTAAGTTCAAAAATGTTACTACAACGGCATAAGAACAGATTCAAGACATCCCGAACCAAAGCATTCTAAACCACCATATATATCTAACTAATGGCACAAAGAAAAATTTAGCAATGAACGTCGCTTAAGAACCTAAAACATGACACTGTAGATGGATGAGTAAAACCGGTTACCTGCACGCCCGGTTTTTTTCTTTTTCTTAGTTGTGTTTTTTCGTTTCTCTTCCCCGGTTCCACGTGCCGCACTAACATCTTGGTCTATCGGCTGGTCAAGAGATCAGAGAATGATTTTAAAATAATCTGAGTCAGTTAAACTAAAACTACTAACAGGAGTCAATGAGATTCATTTTTTGGTTCCACAATTACAACTTCACCTTGATTATGTATACCGAGCTTTATAACCCAGCATTGGCTTTTTAAAGGACTTACGGACTCAACTCCACTGGACCCAACTTAAGAACTAAGTTCAAAACAAGCATCACAAGATCATGCATAGGACTCAACATTGAGACAAATCAAGGTGAGGATGTCCAGCCTTGTAAGCTAGTGAGGATGTCCAAATTTGTCTCAACGTTGAGTCCTATGCATGATCGCTAAAGAAGATTCACCCACAATACCATTACAATATATATATATATATATATATATATAACAGTGGATCACTCACCAACATATTATATTAGTATAGGCAGAGTATTCACCAGTGAAACAAAACCAGTAGCAACAATGTGTGGCAAATAACAACACTCAATTACTCCGTAGAATGCATGCAAATAAGAAACTGAGCATTGATTTATGTTATCATTCAGCTATTAAGTCACAAGATGATAGGATTAAGTCTTAACCTCATTGGAAGATGTTTCCTCATCCTTTCCCTTAAAGGCTTCAGTTGTAGTGCCCCCAAGTTCCCCTGCAAAAAGTACAAATCTCGGTAAGCGACTTCACGAGAAATAACATTTATATAATTATCGCAACAACCTTCACGTCGAGTCTCAGGCGCTTCCTGCTTTCCAGGCTGATCTTGAACATTCACTGATTTGACATTTCCCGACTTTTCGCCATCTTGTAATTCTTTCTCAGAAGTTCCTCTCTCAGTTCTACCCTCCTCCCTAATTCTTTCTATCAAGCTCGTTGGCTCTTTCGCCATATCCTCATCTTCCTCAATCGCAATCAGAGTTGGTTCAGTCTCATAAACTTCGGCCGCGCCTGCACCACGACCAAGCTTGCTGTCCTCATATCTCAATTCATCCTTCTCACTTCCACCCGTTTCTTCATTTTCAGGAAGCAGACTACTCATGACCTTTTGAGTACAAGCATAGTTTGCCAAGAAGAGACAAAAAGGAACAGAGGAGATGAAGGCGATGGTAGAGGCAACAACAAGTGGAGGAAAGAGGAGTGGAACTGAAGACATTACAACACCAGCTGTTAGAACCTTCTTCCCAACACTTACTGCTTTACTCCAAATCCAACTTATCCTGTCTTCACTCAGATTTGACTCATATTCCTCCATTTTTTTACTCATGATGGTATCTTCAATTCTGCCAAGACCACAGATTCAAAAGGGGTATGTTTTAAGCACAAAAGAGAGATAAAAGGTAACCATTTTTCACAGACAAGATATTCGAGAAAAGCAAAAACATATTGGGAGAAATGAGAACATACAGACCAAAAACTACATGCAAACACAATTAAGAAACACTATCAAATTCCGTAAAGTTTCATCTTTGATCAAACAAAAAAAATCTGAAAAATGCTTTAGAGGCATCTTATCTTCCACAAATCAACGAACTAAATCAGTTTAAACAGATCAGTAATTTGAGATGGGCAAGGGACTCTAATTAACTAGAAAAGTACACAAACCTGTTTAGGCTGCAGGAACTTGGAAAGCAAAGAACTCATGGCAGATTCAGAAGCAAATAGGTGATAATAATGACCAGAGACGGAGGGAGAGAGACAAAACTTCTTTGGAGGGAGACAAGTTGGAGAAAAATACAAAGAAAGACAGTGACACGCGTCGAGGAGACATAGAAACTAAAGATTGCATGGTTTTGTGTCGCAACGTGGCTCTTCCTTTCTCTATTCACTTGTTCTCAATCCTCTGTCCAATGCAGAGTGCAGAAGATATGGGTTATGTTTGAACTGTGATTACTCTTACTCAAACTAATATGTTTTAAAACTTTTTTTTTTTCAGAAAATGTTTTTAACTTTCAACACTATCAATTTTTTCTTTTATTTTTATAAAATAATATATATATATATATATATATATATATATATATATATATTCATATTAACCCNTTTGTTTTCACATATCTTTCATTATTCCATTTTTCTTTTCTACATCTTTAAATTTTTATATTTATCTTTATTTCCGATATTTTTTTTTCTTTCCATTTTTGATAACTTGGTATCTTTTCAGTTTTTTTTTAATTAAATATTCTTTTGTGTCTTGTAGTTTTATATTCTGATTTATATTCTTTAATTGCTTAAAATTTATTTGATTTATTGTCTTTTTTGCTCTTATAATTTATTCTTTTTTTATTTGCATTAAGATTGTATTAGCCTTATTAGTTTGAAGATGAAAAAACAATAACAAAAAAAAAATGAGAATATTCATTTTAAAATTGTGCATTATCTAATTTTTATACGTGAATGATATGTGTTTCCAAATTAAATTCAAATTTTAATTATTTAGAGAAAATTGGGTCAAAAAGACAAAACCATAATTGGAGGCATAATTAACTATGATAGAAAAACTCGGTATCCCGTTTTGGATCTCCGAACCGTTTTAGGTATTTATGTTGTTGACAAAAAAAAAAATTTTAGCTATTATAGAAAAATGAGCAATTCACTATTTGGGTTATTATGCATTTGATGAAACTACCCCTCCCATATAAGCCATGGTAATTGATTAGATGTTGTGATATTTTGTAATGAAGATTAGGTAAATCTTGTAGGTTACTATTGAGATCTTAGGGGATATATTTGTAGGCGATAATGAGCCACATAATCATTTTAAAAAAAATTAAATGTCAAATTTATTCAAACCAAAAAACCGTTTTTACAACAAGTGTTTTCTTCGTTAAAAGTGTTCGATTATCTTATCCTATTTGTGGAAATACAAGAGAAATTTAGTGTCAACTTGAAGCAAACCATGATTCCATTCCTCCTTCGTATTTTTTGTCGCCCAAAGTTCGGATAGATGTCAATCGATTCCTCACTTGCTTGTCAATATTCTAAATAATTTGCTGAATTGGTATTGGAGTTTCGCCGTGTCGACGCTTGTTTCTTTCCCACCAAATCGTGCGGATTATGAGCTGAAAAACATATCTAACACGCCATAACCGAAGTTTATCTTGCGAAGCGTCAACTAACATGTCGAGAATTATGTACCACCGACTGGTGTTACCTGGTGCTAGCAGATTACGGGTAAGGTTTTTCCAGGTTTCTTCCGAATGTCTACAAGTGAAAAACAGATGACTTCTCGTCTTGATAGTAGCTTGACAAAACACGCATGGCACATTTTCTCTCGTATTCCATCTGATCATTCGATCCCCTGTTGCGAGACGGTTGTGCACAGCGAGCCACGCAACAAAAGTAAACTTAGGAGTTAAATACTGGAACCAGATCCCCTTCCACCAATTTTTATGGCTTGTGCTTTGTGAATCAGATTCCATGTCTCCCTTGAGCTGAAAATCGGTGTGAAATTATCATTTTTACAAAACCACATCTGCTCCTTGTATCACTCCCCGCTGTCGCTGAGCTTCGATAAGATTCTCTATTTCGTTTAGAGTAATTGTTTTGAAGAAACCACAGCTGCCGTCTTCTTCGATGAGAGTTCTAAGGTTATAGTGCATACTGATCATGCTGCTCTGAAGTATCTACTTACAAAGAAGGATGCCAAACCTAGGCTTTTGCGATGGATTCTTCTGCTGCAAGAATTTGATCTTGAAATTAAAGACAAGAAGGGGATCGAGAATGGTGTTGCAGATCATTTTCTAGGCTACGTATAGTTGAAGAAACTCCCTTAGACGACAGCCTACATGAGGATAACGTGTACGCGATCAGTATTGGGTGCAATGACTACTACACATTTTCACACCATACCGAGCTCCCTGAAATTCCTTGGTTTGGTGAGATAGCAAACTACTTGGCTGCAGAGAAAGAACCAAATAACTTTGTTGGGAACAAGAAGAAGAAGTTCTTAAGAGACATCAGACGTTATTTTTGGGACGAGTCATACTTATACAAGCAGTGCTCAGATGGTGTCTTTCGGAGATGTGTTTCAGAGGAAGAAATTCCTGGTATTCTTTTCCATTGTCATGGTTCGAAATATGATGGACACTTTTCCACGTTCAAGACAGTGTCCAAGGCTCTACAAGCCGGTTTCTGGTGGCCGACTATGTTTCGCGATGCACTTGCTTTCATCTCCAAATGCGATTCATGTTAGAGGCAGGGAAATATTAGCAAGAGGAACGAAATGCCACAAAATTTCATCTTGGAGGTTGAAGTGTTCGATGTGTGGGGTATTGATTTCATGGGCCCTTTTTCATCCTCTTATGGAAATCAATACATCCTCGTTGCAGTCGACTATGTGTCTAAATGGGTTGAAGCGCTGGCTAGCCCAACGAATGATGCCAAGGTGGTCTTAAGGATGTTCAAATTTGTGATCTTTCCAAGGTTCGGTGTGCCTAGAGTGGTAATCAGCGATGGTGGGTCTCATTTCATCAACAAGATCTTGGAAGGGCTCTTGAAGAAGCATGGAGTTAAGCATAAGGTAGCCACTCCTTACCATCTGCAGACGAGTGGACATGTCGGAATTTCCAACAGGGAGATCAAGGGTATCCTGTAAAAGACCGTGAACACAACGAGGAAAGATTGGGCTACAAAGTTGGATGACGCTCTTTGGGCGTACATGACTGCTTACAAGACACCTTTGGGCACGACACCATTCCATCTTGTCTATGAAAAATCGTGCCATCTTCGTGTGGAGCTCGAGTACAAGGCATCATGGGCTGTAAAGTTGCTGAACTTTGACATCAAATCTGCTTCCGAAAGACGGACGATGCAACTACACGAGCTAGAAGAGATTCGTCACATGGCCTATGAGAGCTCAAAGATTTACAAAGAGAAGACCAAGACCTATCATGACAGGAAGATCATTCTCAGGAACTTCACTGCAAATGATCAGGTGTTGCTTTTCAACTCTCGCCTTAAACTTTTTCTAGGGAAGCTGAGATCGAGATGGTCCGGACCATTCACAATCAAGGAGGTGAAACCGTTGATAATAGGATTTCTACTTATCAATTACTTAAATCCCACTCATGTCATTGTGGTATTTAAGATATCGAACCAAGGAGGTATGAGGCTAACACAGTAGGAATCCAAGAAACTATATAAGCTAAGCAAATCAAGTGGTTTTAATGTTTTAATCTAGCAACCTAATGTAATTGCAAGCAAATAAACAAAAGACAAGCACTAAACGAGATTAACAATGATTAAAAGAGGATCTTTGGGCAAGGCAATTGATTTGGGAGAATCTCAAGCTAAGCAATGATGTCTATCCAATCACAAAAGAGCATTTTTTTAAGCCTAGAACACTAATCAAGATTAGCCTAATCTCTTAGCACTAATCACTTCACTAATTACAAAATCAATAAGAACAAACTCTCATTTGTGAAAATGTAATTATCAAGCATTAAACATGAGTTCTAATAGCCAAGATTTATCCTAAACATTTATTCTCATGAGGTAAGTATGAAAATCTCTTATTTAGTTCATTAGAGAATTTCATCAAACACCTTGTGTGCATGAAATTCCCTATGATCTAGATTAACTATCTCTAGTCTAATCTAGCATTAAAAACTCTAAATAAGAAAGGAAATATGCTAATTAAGCCCTAGACATCAAAGATCAACCAAGAAATCCCCTAAATCTACCAAACACAATGATCCAAAGAGGTTATACTCACTAATCATAGTGAATCCAACAAATTCTATGAAGAAGATGTTAAATCCCATAATTAGAGAATAGAAAATGAAAGATTAAGAAGATATAACGTAAACTTGATATTAAATTCAAGATCAATCTTACAAAACCATAAAAATCCTCTAAGAAAATGAAAAACACGTTTTTGGAGAAAGAAAATGAGAGAAAATAAAGCTTAGATCCTAAAAAAAACTAAGTTTTGGACAATAAAATGGGGATTTTTGGGCGAACCGGATCAACCCGGGACAAATCGGGTATTGACCTGGTTGAAATGGGTCAAATCTGGTCTTGAGTGGCTTCACATCGACCAGACAGGTCGGTGCAACTGATTGGTGTAGTTGATGGGTTTGTGCGGTCGGTGGTGTCAGTGTGAAGCTTCTTTGGTGTAGCACATTTGGTAAAACTACGATATCTCCTGGAATACATGTCCGAATGGTCTCAAACTACTTCCAGTCAACATCTAACTCACTAGGCTACAACTTTCGTGAAGACCACAGAAGCTAATTCGGATTGGAGACCCCTCTTTTGGCCAGATCGTTTAGACACCTAGGGTGAGCTCGGCTGGTTTGGGTGAAAAACTCTTCTGAGGAGGTTCACCGATGTCACAGCTCGGTGCAACTGGTTGGGACTAACGAATTTTGCTCCTTTTGTCACACCTAGCAATTACACCGACCAGTGGGATCAGTGTAATCCCCTGAAGCTGCAACGCCGAGTGCATAGATCGGTGTTGGGCGAAGCTGTCTTGGTAGGCGGATATGTCTCTGGTAAATCAGCCATTTGTCTCGAACCACACGTCCGAATGACCTGATACCAACTCCTGTGGACATCTAACTCCTTCCTCTATAACTTCTATGAAGAGAATTGAAGCTGAATCAGGCCTGAAGGTTCTCATCCAGCCACATCTTTGAGACGCTTTGGGTGAACTCTTCCTTCTCCTTGTCCATGTTCGAACGGTTTCAACTCCATGTCCCCAAATGTTCTCCAAAACACCTAAAATAGACTCCAAAATATGCAAGAACTCACTAGGACCTAATAAAAATATCCTAAACTCTAAATGAAACCTAAATGCAAGACAAAACTGTGATTATGCATGCAAATGGCACACAACTCTAAGTAAAATGTATGCTAGAACATGTAAAATATATGAATATCAACTCTCCCAAACTTACTTCCTTGCTTGTCTTCAAGCAACAAATTAGGAAACAAGAAAGGGAGAGAGGTTGAAATGAGAGCTCAAATCCACAACATCATCGAAAAAGTTCAAATTCAATTGTCAAGTTACTAGCTCTAAGATGCGATCAAACAAGTCTACTCAAAAGGAGCTAGCCATAGCCTTCCCTACACAAATCAAACTCAAGCCTCGACCTACACAAGCAATAATTTCATCCAATCCTTTGACATTCATTAAATCGTTCAAGTGAATCATGTTTATGCAAGACAAGTGAATTCATTTGGCTAGGGTGAAGGTCTTGAGATTAAGATGATCTCAAACGTATGGGCTTATTCCGATGTAAGGGATCTCTCAATGAATGGGTAAGCTTTAGCAAAATGTTAAGAGTAAAGAATAATCTATGCATACAAGGATAGATTTACATCTACCCATTGCCTAAAAGAAATGTCTCAACCCCTAGCAATTCTACCCATAAAACCCCAACCTAGGCTACCCTTATTCCATAAGGCTTTTTACCTACTTCTTCCACACGTTTTCATCGTCTTCTTTCACTTGGAAGATTTTTTTCTTCTTCCTTGATTCATAGTATGGTGCTTTCACCTCACTTCTTTTAGCTCTTCTTGTTGATTTCTTTTGCTTTGTCTCCATCTTCATCACTTTGATGCTTTAGCCATCTTTTTGGCTTCTTTTCCTTTTCTTTGAACATTTGGAGATCAACCTTGATGTTAAGAGCCAATTCAAACTTTAACACCAACCATGTATTCTTTGACAATTTTACAAACTTGGGGTTTTCACACCGTTAGGATCATTAGTACCATGGGCAGAAGCAATATGGTTTTGAGGACATATTTCTCGTCACGCCGTCGTCTCATGATATTAACCAGAAAAAAAACTTCAAATTAAAATGTTGATCCGCACCTAAGATTGATAGCATTTACCAATCTGAAATTTTTTGTTTTCATTCCTGGACACATTCGAACAATTAATGCCTTACATAAACATTTTGCATCCTTCTTTTTCTTTGGATGCACTTGTTAGCTTAGTTAAATTGAAGTGGAAATTTTAAGTATATGTTAATTTAACACAATTCTAGTACACAAACAAAAATCAAATACTTACGATAAATTGAAAAAACAACAAAAACAAAATTCAAATAATAGAACATGAAAAGAGTCTTAACTTCAATTGTATATAATATCATATAGATAATACACAAATATTTATTATTTTTTTGATCCATTAGATAGGACCAAGTCCTTATATTCTAAGGCTCTTATTCATAAACACAAACAAATAAAAGATACAGAAATATCCAACTTTAACGCAAGTAAACCAAACTCAAAAACATCACTAAATGGGACAAAACTCATTGGTGAAAAATCATTAAAACGTCAACTTTTCAAGCAGTGTGCACAATTACCCTTGCCTGATTCGTTGCTCTCTGCAACATCATAGCTCCCTCACGAGCTACCCTCATTTGATCCTCCCATAACCCATTCAGCACATAGAGGTCAACTCTTTCCAGCACCTACACGCCCCCGCGCCCGGTCCGAACCAAATAGTTTAACACATCCAACTGGTTGCAGCCACCAATAAAATTCCTAAACACCATGACCTTGAGAGTCTTTACCAAACACATATGAGATGTTTTGAAGCCAGTGTGTTCGTGGATCGATTCAACGATATGACAAAGCCCTCTGAAAAAAAATATCAATGAAAATCATGAGCTTACCATCAGCCTTACTAAATATAAGAAAAATGGTTTTTTTAGAAAAAATATGACATAAATATGTTATACGAAAATAGAACTTATATTCCTAATAAAATAGTTTAAAACTAAACCAAAAACCCTAAAACTAAATCTTTAATTCTGAAATCTAAACCTAAAACCGAAATCATGAACCCTAACCTCAAAACAATTAAATTCTAAACCTTAAAAGGAAACCATAAATCCAAAATTGTTGTATTTCTTTAATTTTGAAAGAATTGCGTAATTTTAATTTATTTATTTATTAGTATTTTTTCTTCATTGTTCCAAAAAATATCCATATATAGTAATCTTACCTGGGAAAAGCTTGGCTCTGGAGGAACATAATCGAAGGTGAGTAGTTCCAAAACCGGGCAATTATCAAGAAGGATCCTAATGCCCATAAACTCCTTAGGATATAGTTCGTATTCAACACCAAATGTTGTGCTTCCACATGACGAAGCATAAAAGCCAGATCGTGACATTCTTGAATCACCTTCCATAAGAAAACACACACACACGGTCCGATCAAATTTTATGTAACAATTTGACGTAATATCTAAAGGGTATCATCTGCTATACTTTTATATAAATGTACACATCAGAACTACGTATTCAACATATTCTTTTTTTTTTTTTTTTTTGAATTGCCGAGGTTCTGGGCCCGTAGGCCCGTACATCCCCGGAGCGGGGCCCAAACTGAAAGGACCGCACTTTTTTTTTTTTTTTTTTGCATATAATAATTAAACAATATAAACATTAAATAACCATTAATTATTACACATTAANCACTAGACCAACTCAACGTTGGTGTATTCAACATCTTCTTAGTCCGTTAGGCCACAATTAGAACCATTTTCCAAAAAATATTACCTTCTAAATTAAAACAACGTAAATAGACTAATATCGGTAGTGATTGTGCATTATTTTGTTCAGATTGCAAAGAG
>PKML01076009.1:0-51462 GCA_002933935.1 Eutrema yunnanense
AGCTATACTATTACAACTGCTTTAGTACTTTAGGGTATTAAATTGAGCATATCAAGCTTGCTCCCTTGTAATTTGAGATTAACGAGATATTTAGGACAAAATTTAGAAGGTATACATCTCATCGGAAATCTGTCCCAACTCAGTAATCTGAGATTAGGGGGAAGATAGTCCAAGCCTTCTTGTAAGTGCAATTTGTCTTCTTTTTTCGGCATCCCTAGCTTTGTGTAAATATGTAGAAAGCTAAGATTACGCATCTCTTTGAATGCATTATGATGTATATGCAGCTCATCAATCTCATCTATATCCAATGATATACCCAAAACATTCTTAGTACCCTGGAAAAAAAATGAGAGACACAAAACAATTAGCTTCACAAACGCGTACAATCCCTCGTCAAATGGCGAGGTTTAAATCTTATAGTGAGTTATATGAAGAGTACACGGAAATATTACAGTGCTATCTTCAAGCACATCGCAAATATCCTTCGAATCCATAAGAAACTCTCGTTCCCCATGCTCATGAGACTGTGTACGAACGATCTCATTACCCATTTCTTGTAGCAAATAATGCATCTCCACGGTATACCTTCTTGTATGTATGAGAGACTTATCACTGAGGTTTTTAAGTCTGATATTAACATCCAAGTCACTATCTGCTAGCAACTGTTTGATGTCATTGATTCCCACATGATTGAAAAGACATGCAATGTGACGAAATAGCGATTCATCCTTTTTGTTATCTAATCCATCGTAACTGACTCTTAGTGTCTTATGAATTTTTCCATCTATACCTTTTCGAAGCCTCGTCAACATATCCATCCAATCCTCTTCATCTCTCCCTCGCAAATACGAGCCCAAAACATTAAGACCTAAAGGAAGACTATCAACACGCTCCACAACTTCAGAAGCAAGCTCCATGAAACCGTGAGGAGGAGAGTTTTTCCTGAAAGCTGATTGACATAATATTTCAAGAGCTAGTTTCTCAGATGGGAGACGGACCTCGTAAATATGATTAATCCCATGAGCCCTTAAAATATGCTTATCTTTTGTAATGGCAATGATTCTGCTTCCACATCCAAACCACTGAGTCTGACCCACTAAAGCATCTAGCACTACTTGATCATCCAAATCATCTATAAAGATAAGAACTTTATGATATTTCAACCTCTCTCCTAAAGCACCCATATGATCTATATTTATGTCTTTCTAATCTAGAATTTCAGATAAGAAATTTCTTTGCAAGTTCAGTTTCATGTTATAGTCATCCGAGTTGCATCTACTATAAATTTCCGTACTCTTAGATATAAATGCTCTATCAATGAAAACACTATTTTGGAAGTGACGATTGAGTCGGCTAAATAGAGCTCTTGCAATGGTAGTTTTTCCAATTCCCGAGGAACCCCATATCCCAACAATCCTCACTTCCTCACATTCCATACTTAGTTTTAAATTGCGCTAGGCCCCGTAAGGCGACATGTTGATGATTAGTGTCTCACGCCTGGGCGCTAAAAAACGCTCGCCTTTGAGAAACAAGGCGCCGCTTTTGTTCCGTCAATGTTCACGGCAACATTTATCGTTTACTCTCTTTATGTTAGTATTCATAAATAAATATTATAAAATTTATAATAAAGCACCAAAAAGTCTCAAAACAAACTCCAATGTCTAAGCCATATCTTACCATTATTCCTTTTTAAGAAACAGAAACAAAAAAAAAACTGAACACTAGAAATCGATATCATCATCACCATACTCATCCTCCTCCCCTCCACCTTGATTATCGTCATTTCTTCCAAAATTCTTTTCCAAATCATCATCATCATCAACTAATGACATAATTTTAGAAGACGGCATACGAAATATGTTGGGAGTGGAGCTAGTAGCAATACATTTTCCTTTGTCAATTTTAGTTGAAGTTGTTGCTCTAGTAGCATAGCTAGGATCACTAGCTCATGCGGTTTTGTCAACCATATCCCATGTCAAATCATCATTTTCAAACACAAGATCTAAAACATCATCATCAGAAGAATTCACATCCATTCTACCAAGTAATCACTCATTGCTATCATCAATCTCTTCCAAAAGAATGACATCAATGGTGTCTTGCCTCTTGTATCGACGTTGCAAAGCACGATTATATTTCACGAAGACCATGCCAGACAATCGACTTTGGTCTAATCGATTTTTTTTTTGGTATGCAGCTGTTAGTAAAATAAAAGTAATGATAACAAATTACATAATATAATGAAATGATTTTATTATGCAATGGAAATAATAGAATTAAAGTGACTTGCAAGCTGAAAAACACCATAATTCCTCTCACAACCAGTAACACTACAAGTGAGGTTAAAAACTTTTATAGCAAAATTTGTGAGAGTGGGAGTTGAAGATCCGTAATAAGACCACTAATCCGCTATTAAAACAAAAATAAAAAACTAATGTTAGTTTTCTTGTAAATATATTTTATAAATAATTTAGATATCAAGTACTATAAGATTTTTAGATAATAAAGTGTTATCTTGTGATTTTGATTTTCATTGTCTAATTACCAATTGATGCCCAAAAAGACCCGTAGCATTTTTAAATGTACAATTTTTGAACGTTTCAAAACCAGACGCCGAAAGGCAAGCGCCTTTGTGACACCGTCTTGCCTTGACTACTCCGGACGATCGTCACCTCGCCTAACCTCGCCTAGCGCCTAGGCGCTCCTGAAGCGCTATTTTCAAAACTAACATTCCATATGCAACAATACACTCATTTTAGAGATATGATCTTCGATGCTGACAAAGTCCTCAAAATCCTTTGATGTAGTTAAAAGCAGTTTATCCAAAACATTGTTGGCGATATCTTCAATCATTTTTGCTTCGTTATCCCTAACATGGAGAACAATTATTTGACAAACATGAAACAAGTATGAATAGTCAAAGATCAATTACGAGCAAGTATACCTTAAATATAAGCATAAATAAAGGTGGTACCAATTCCGAGAATGATATCCAAAGATATTAGCAACATCAGTCAACGCTTGCTTCCATTGATTTTTCACTTCCTCTGTTTTGTTCTGACAAGTCTTCTCAAAAACCTCTCCAAAATATCCGGTTTGTTTCCTCACATGAGAAGGATTCAAACCGTAGAAGATCGGGATCACAAGTTGGTTGAGTTTTTCCTTACATTTCTTGATCTCCAACAACTCATCAAGGCACCAGCTGGAAGATGCGTAGTTTTTTGAGAACACAACCACCGCAATCCTCGAATCTCTAATCGCTTGTTCAAGCTCGGGGCCAATGGGCTGGCTTTTCTTGATTTCACTGTCTTTGAAAGCACTGATCAATTTGCGATCAAGCTCTTTAAGAAAGTGGCTGAGGAAAGTTTCACGGACATCTTCTCCGCTGAAGCTTGGGAAAACATCGAATACCCAGTTACGAGAAGAGGCCATTAGATCTTTCTAAGGAAGTCACAAGCCGAAGAGCACAATAACTGGTGATCGAGAGGACAAACTCAAAAGAAATTAGAACACAATTGTCGTCGTTTTGATGATGGAACTCATAACATATCACCATTTTTTTTGGTAAATTTCATGGAAAATATAACGAAACTTGTTGGATGATTCGTTGAAGAAAGTCAACGGCTTTTGTATACAAACAAAAGAAATATATGTGTTATTTAGTACCACGGCCAATCAAATCTATCTGCTACGAGAGCAGACGAGTCATCAAAGTTTTGAATCTTTCTAAAGTCACTTTTCTGCCAATATATTATAGAGTATTCACCGACATTTAAGAAAATAGCAATCAGCGCAAGCAAAATATTTTCTAGTTTATTTCCCCTTGCATTTTATTTTATTTTATGTGGGTATCTAATTTATTAAATTATAATTATAATTTAGGATTTTCGGGAGTTTTGTTAGGAAATCTATTTTGATACATATACGTCCAGATAAAGCAATTATAATATGTTCAAACAAAGAAAATTCACGCATCTCATAACCGTCAAATGAAAGATAAAATGGATCAGACATCATCATACATTACTAGATTTGATTCCTTTATGTAACTGATTTAATTGAAGTAGTTCCTTTCTCCAGGCTCATTGGACTGTGTACTGACAATCTCCTTACCCATTTCTTGTAGCAAAGAGTGCATCTCCACAGTATTGCATATTTCATGGATAAGGGATTTATCTACTAGGTTTTTAAGCCCAATATTCACATTCAAGTTTGATGTCATTGACTTCCTCACGATTGAAAAGACATGCAATGTGACGAAATATCGCTCCATCTTTTTGGTTATTTAACCCATCGTAGCTGATTCTTAGTGTTTTCTCAATCTTTCCATCCAAACCATTTCAAAGCCTCGACAGCATATCCATCCAGTCTTTTTTGTCCCTACCCCGTAAATTAGAACTCAAAACGTTAAGACCCAACGGAAGGTTACCGGCACGCAATGCAACTTCAGAAGCAAGCTCCATAAAACCATCAGGTGGAGAATCCTTTTTGAAAGCATATCGACAAAACATCTCGAGAGCGAAGTCTTTAGATGGGAGACAAACCTTGTAAATTTGATCAATCCCCATAAGCCCTTAAAAAATGCTAATTTTTGTAACCACAATGATTCTACTCCCACTTCCAAACCATTGAGTTTGACCCGCTAAGGCATCTAGCACGTCTTGATCATCCAAATCATCAATAAAGATATAGAGCTTTTCGGTGCTTTAGCATCTTTTCCATTGCACTTATATGTTGTATATCTTTATATCCTTCTTGTCTAAAATTTTAGCTAGAAAAGTTTGTTGCAAGTGCAACTTCATGTTATAGTCAACTAGATTATCTCTACGGTAAACTTCCATACTCTTAGATGTGAAAACCCTGTCTATGAAAACACTACTTCGGAACTGACATGAGTGAACTCACCTCTGCGATATGGGTATCACAAGTTGGCCAAACTCTTTCTTGCATTTCACGATCTCTAGTAGCTCGTTAAAGCACCAGCTTGAAGAGGCGTGAAGGAACCAGAATTCGCACATATCGTAGATTGGCGAATTCAGTTTAGGGTTTAGGAGAATTATTTTTATTAGAATCATAGTTGTGCCGTTGAAGGCTACCTACGTACCCTTTGAAGGGATCAAGCCAAAACGTAATTCTTGTTACAAAGAATGTTGGGAGATTTCTCTCTAAGTTCTAAGATGATTAAGAATGAGGCGATGGCCTCCTTATTTATAAGTAAGTCCTTAGCTCTTCTTTTTCTTTCTTGACTTTGTATTGGCAATCTCTTTTCTTCATGGGATTTGCCTTTATCCAAATAAAGGAAATCTTCTCTTTATTAATTAAAGAAAATTTCCCTTTAATTTCGTAGATCGGTCTTGATGGGCCTTGAAGTCGATTGTTGGGCTGATTTAAAGTCAAACCGGGTTAAACCGGGGGAGTGCTAAATCCCCCTCTAACAAGGCGTAGTTTTTGGAGAACACGACCACCGCGATTCTAGAATCCTTAATAGTCTGTTTAAGCTCAGGATTGAGCGACCGGCTTCTCTCAATCTCATTGTCTGAAAGCAATGATCAGTTTCCGATCAAGCTCTTTTAGAAAGTGACTGAGGAAAGTTAAACAGACGTCTTCCCCACTGAAGCTCGGGAAAACATCGTACACCCAAGTGAGAGAAGAGGAAGAAGATGATGATGAAGGAGCCATAGAGAAAGAGAGAGAGAGGAGCAAACTAATTTTAAGAAAAATAACGACTTGATGATTGATCTTTTGAAGAGTGATATGCTCAAATTAATACCCTAACAGTACTAAAGCAGTAGTTGTAATATAGCTAGGGGTCGAACCACAAAGACTCACAGAGATCACACAATAGATTATATAGACAAGAATTAAGCTAAGCCAAACAGATGTAATTGAAAGCAGTGCAGAAATTAAAAGAGTTGTAAATCGATTGGGAAATATAGGCTCAGAGTTTTTCTCAGGAAATTAATGAATGCATATAAACTAACTAGCAGGATTCAGATTTAGCGCAGTTCTTGAACTCAAATTACTAAAGTATAATTAACCAACCAACTGTCGTTGCGAGAATTATCTAAATCTAAATCATAGGAATTCCAAATCTCTTTGCGAATCCTAAATTCTAAATCAGCTTTAAAGTTCATGTTTGATATGTTCACAAATCAATTAAACCAAATCTCTTTGCGAATAATCAATTTGCTCACCTAGGTTCTATCAGGTAATTAATCGCATTGTTGTGCCTAATCAATTATCCTAAGATCTAAGTTCCAGATTCGTCAACCTAGAATTAGCTTTGAACACAACCTAAGCGAAGAACTAATTCAGATAGTGAATCCTAATAAGATAATCAACCTAGCATTCAGAGAAAACCCTTATGAGAACCCTGAACCTAAAGTGGATCTACTCAGACATGGAGAATGAAACAATCAACATGTTTGAATAAATCATCAATAGAAAATAAGAATAACAAAAGGTTTTATGATATGATCTCGGACGAAGGGAGATTTAGACTTGTCTCAAACCAAAGTATAGAAAATAAAGCTTAGCCTAAACAGGTGGTTGTAAAATCCTATTTATAACCTAAATCATGACTTGGGGTCTTCTTGTAATTATTAAAGACTTATGGGCACTTTTGCAATTCTTCAAGTCTTGGAAAACTCGCGGGTCATGTCTTGCTGCGATGAGTATCGATCGATGCTTGCCGTGAAATCAGGTATTCAGCAACACGACTTCAGCTCTTGCTCCAAACTACTCCAGAAAGCTCCAATAACTCCAATTAGGCTCCAAACGTGCTAGAACCTGTAAATAAATCTAAAAGACTACAAAACATTAGAAAGACTCTATAAAAAGGACTTATATCATGGTCTAAATAGAGTAAAAACCATGATATATCAAAGAGAAAATCAAAGGAGAGAGTTAGACCATATAACTTAGCAGATTGGTGAGTAGCAATTTCACCATTTTTTGTCTGACTTTTTTTTATGCAATTTGACGGAATTTTCCTTTTTGTTGACTTAATTACGCACACACAAGGACACAAACATGTCTCATAGCCTCTTATCTTTACTACTTTTTTCAATATAACATTTATTGGGTCTTGTAAATGTTGTATCCATCAAGCTCTGAGCTTTAAACTCCTCAACCTTAGCAAGACTTTCTTCGTGCATTTTATTTGAAAATTCTTGTTAAGATGTTTTCTTGAATTTGAAAGATCAATTCTTGGCCTAATCATCCACGTGAAAAATGAATTCTCAGCACCAAACCTGTCTTGAATTTGGCCATGGTCTCTTGTCTCACAGAAATGGCTCTGTAAACCTGCTGCTTCGACTCCATCTGCATTCCTGGCATTCCTGGTCAAATGCTCCTATGCGCTTTTACGCAGCTATATAGATAACCAACATAGAATGGTTTATGAAATTTTTGAGTTACCTTAAAAACGTCTGACCAATTCCATTAAAATGAACAAAACTACTAATTCATCGCTGTAAACAAAAACGATACTTGAAACTCTAAGCGTGTGGTGGTCTACTATCTGAGCCCAAAGGATTTGAAACTTGAGCTCTGAACTTGATCGTCTGGTCTCAAATCTCACTTTTCCAGGTTCTTGTAGTGTTCACCCACATAGGTTCCAAAAACATGAAACCATAGAGTATCAATCATCCAGGTATAATTGTTCTTAATATGAACCACACACCTTTTCACAAATTATCTTCTGCTTCTTCTTGTTCTTCATCTGATCGTGAGCTTGATCCTCATTCTGGTTCTGAGACGCTCCCTCTTATATTTTGGGTTCAATGTTCCACAGAAAATGATGGTCCACAGGCCGGACTAGTGTGAAACCAGAGAAATGTTAACAACTTCCTACTAAAAACTCTGCAGATGAAAGTGTCACAAGCCACATGTCATTACGCTATCTAGCTGACCAGTTCTAAAGCCAGCTAGAATCACATTGTGATGTTTTCAGAATCAAATTGTGACGTTCTGTCAGAAATGATTTGGAAGTAAAATAAGATGGTTTATGTGTTTTTTTAGATACCTGAAAACCTTCCGGGTTTGGCTGCAGCGCAGATCAGTAGTTTCTTGAGTTGTCCTTCACGTTATCTGCAGAGAGAATCCAGTGATCTATTGTGCATACAATTTTTTTTTTTTTTGGGAATTTCTCAAGTCACTATTCTACCAATGATCCCCACAAGAACACGCTCCATCCTTAAAATGATGAAATCGAGACGAATCCCTTAAAACAATTTCACGTCCCACAACTCTTGAGATCAGCTTAATCACTGCGTGACAATCTTCACAAACCCGTAGATTCTTCATCACTGTGACTGTACGTCCTTCAACTGTATTAATCAACCCAAACGCAATAGCTAGCCTCTCACTGTGATACCACAGCATCTCTTCTTTCTGTTCATCTTCAACATCATGTAAAGCAGATCGATAATCAGGAACATAGCCAAGTTCCTTCAACTTGTCTCTCAGAAACTCCAACTTCTCATATATTCTCAAGCTATCTGGTCGATCACCCGAGAAAAACTCGTGCTTTTCCCCTCTAAGCACAACCCAACTGCTTCCAGGTTTCTTCATTATCCCCTTCTGCTTCATCTTAACTCTCAATTTCGATACATTCGACCATCTACCAGCAGAAGCATATATATTCGACAACAAGACATAAGCAGCGCTTGATTTCGAGTCCAGATTAAAAATGGCAGCAGCAGCTTTCTCGGCTCTGTCTACATCAGAATGCATCCTACAAGCACTGAGAAAAGCCAGCCAAACCATTTCATTTGGTTTCACAAGCATGCTCTCGATAAGCTCCTCTGCTTCTTTCAATTCCCCGCATCTTCCCAAGATATCTACCATACAAGTGTAGTGTTGAATCTTTCTATCAATATGATTTGGTCCGGTTGACATGTAATCAAATAGCTTTCTTCCTTTCTGTAGAAACCCACAATGGCTACAAGCAGAGAGCAAGCCAGTGAAAGTGATCTCATCTGGATTTATGTTTAAGCGAATCATTAGGCCGTATATTACAAACGCCCATTTTCCACGTCCGTGCTGTGCGCAGCCAACAATAATGGAATTCCACGAGACAATGCTCTTCTTCAAGATGTCTGTGAACACCGAAACAGCATCTTTCACGTTTCCACAATCGTTGTACATCACAACCAGAGAATTACCCACAAAGGCATCAGTTCCTAAACCAAGCTTCACTGCAACTCCATGCATCTCCTTACCCCAATCTAATGTTCCCAAAGCAGAGCAAGAGTTTAGTCCGCTAGCAAATGTTGATTGATTTGGTAAGATACTGTTTCTTAACATCTTTGAGAAAATACGCAAGGCATCTTCATGCTTTTTGTTCAGACTGTACCCTGACAATAGAGCAGTCCACACCGCAACTTGTTCATGAACCTTCTCATCAAACACCTTCCGAGAATCCTCTGTTCTTTTGCAGTTTGCATAAAACGTTATAAGCGAAGCAGATACATATTCGTCATATAAATACCCTGCCTTGATGGTGAAGCCATGAACTTGTGTACCCATATGAAACGCTGGAGCATTCGCGCAAGCGGTGATTACACAAGCGAATGTTCTTGAAGTCGATTTTAAGCAACAACACAACATGTTCTTGAACAAAACGAGAGCTTCTCCACTCCTCTCATTCTGGTCTAACCCACAGATCATTGTTGTCCAGGAAATGACGTTCTTACGAGGCATCTGTCTAAACAACTTCAAGGCATCGTCTACTTTACCAAACTGTAAATACCCATGAACCATTGCGTTCCACGCTGCAGTATCTTTCATAGGCATTTGATAAAACAAACTCTCAGCTTGATCAACTTTACCCGACCTAAGACACCCATTTAACATCGCTGTCCACGAAACCACGCTTCTCTCAGGCATTTCATCGAACAGCTTCACTGCAGTATCCATATCTCCACACTCCACACAACCGCTGATCATCGAGTTCCACGAGACAACATCTCTCACAGGCATTTCGTCGAACAGAGTCAACGCATCAACCAATCTGTTGTTCCTCGTGTAGCCCGAGATCATCTTGGTGTAAAGACTCACATGAGGAGATGGAACCTGATTGAAAACCTCTCGAGCCTCCTCGAGTCTTCGGTTCCACAAGTGATTACATATCAAAACTTGGAGATTCTGGAGCTCAATGGCAACTGAGAAACTCCTGCCATGTAAGAACGAGACAGAGAAAGCTCGAAACCTGAATCGTCGAAAGATGGCTCGACTCACCATTTCTATAACGGTAACATCCGGGAATAACAATATATGCCCACAAATCCACAATTAACGTAACGTCGCCTACAGAGATTCAATTTAGAAAAAAATTTGAACTTTCCGACACTTTTAACTTCGAATTAACTTGATAGGTCTGGACAAAATTCGATTTGGTCGTAAAATTGAAGTAATTTGCTTTGAAAATCTGAAACAGTATCGATTGTAGAATAGATTCTGAATTAATCATATTAAAACAAGAAAAAACATTCAGTCACTCTCAATACGCAAAAAAGAGTAATAATCTCTGAAATTGTCAATGACAGATAAAAGTCTAGATATCTTTTAGGGCTTTTTTCACTCGTCTTCCTGGCTACGCAACCTTCCAAGCTTGTTGGTAACGACAATGTCTAGCTGAGAAGCTCTCTCCACAATTGCTTTCCTCTTCTTTGTTGAGACATTGTGAGCAATCTCTGCGCAGTAAGTCCTGCGAAGCCAAAAAAAATAAAGCAACACCATGAGAATTTTGCTCCACAATCTCACAGATATATAAACAATATCTACCTGTTGTGCATCATGAGTAACTCTAGCTCAGTGGCGTTGTGAACAACAAATTTCTTGAAACCGTTGGGGAGATAGTGACGGGTTTTCTTGTCGGACCCGTAACCGACATTGGGCATCAAGGTGACACCTTTGAACTTTCTTCGAACTCTGGAATCAATACCCTTTGGCCTCCTCCAGCTCTCCTGAAGACAGTACCAAACAAAAACCGTATTTGAGACAGAAAGAACCAAATACAGAAAGAAAATTCAGCAGATTGTTTGAGAAACGAAATGTCGACAGGGTTTTAAAGTAACAGTAAGCTAATCAAACTAAAGCAAACTGTGTCGCAAGACCTGTAGTAGTTTCAGTCTCTGCCCTTAAGAAAACGAAGTGACCAGAAACTGAAGTTGAATTCTGGCCACCAGATACCACAGGGCATATTCAGATGCAGCAAATGAAGATTTTAGGCTTCAAAATTTATCAGACTACGAGCAAACGATGATTATGTACCATACTCGAAAATTATATCACCTAAGTATCTAAGCTGAATCATCTGGAAGAACAAAGCTATCAATCTCCAGAAAGTAACGAAACAACCATAAAATTACACGAATAGCCATGAGAAAGGTTAAATCTCTAACAATAACGAAGAAAAAAAGTGGGTTACCTTCACGGTGATCCGGCGATCACTCTGGGGTCTGATGAATTTAGCGGACCTCTTCTTCACGACCTTCTTGGTAAGCAACGGGACCGCCATTTTTGCTCCTTCGTAAGATCTCAAAGGCGACACTGTAAACAGCGGAAAAAATATTTTATAGGCATACCCTAGGGTTTCTGATTACACACGAATTGGGCTCAAGTTACAGCCCAGTAGAATTTCTTTTCTGGGCTTTACAACTCTTAAGGAACTAAAGAAGTTGAAATCGTGTGGGCGTCTTTAAACTTTAGATATGTGGGCCATTAGCACAATTTGTAAATGATTTTTTTTTTTTCTTTCAATTTGGTTAAATAGATATTAGTTTACTCTTTTTTCTGGCTATGTAATATCATAAACATTTTAAAAATTGAAATTTTTAGGTGTTCAATGTTTAAATATGGATTGTAATTGTAACTAAAAATACAAGTTTCAAAAGATTATGTGAACTAAAGGCTTAGACTGCCTAGACCGCTTAGGTTTGGTTTACGCCGCCTAAATTTGCCTAAACCGCCAAATTTTCATTTGTGCCTAAACTCACTGCCTAACATATAAGCATTCGCACAACGTTTAAATGCTGCCTAGACAACCGTCTAAACCATTTTTAACATTGATAATAACTAATAACTAATTGAATATAATAATATTATTTAAGAATATATTTTTAAAAATAAACTTTGTTTTGTAAATAATTACATGAAATACCATTACAAATTAGAAAACATAATTGAAATTAAAAAAGATATAATTTTTTTTTAAAATTATTGATGAGAATATAAAATTATTTATTTTCCATTAAAGAGTATTTAAGAAGTTATTTAGGAAAATGATTTAAAGAAAACGGGTTAGCTCTTTATTTTCCTATATATTATTTAAGGAGTCATTTTAGAAGTTAACACTAAATTTGTAATTTATTACATATAATTAATGTCATTACAAATAATAAAATATAATTGAAATAAGAAAAGATATAAGTGTCTTTCAATATTATTGTAGAGAATATGAAAAGTATTTTTTCCATTCAAAAGTGTATTTAGTTTCTTAGATATTATGATATTAAAAAAAAAAAATTTCATTTTAAATAATAATCAATTCATATATATTTAAAGGAAAAAAATATATTTGTAGTTATTTGCACAAAAATATTTTAGTCCATTACAAAACTGGTTAACCAGACGTGTTAGACCGCCACGGGACAGGTTCGGACTAATTTTCAAATGCCCATAAAAGCGGATCTCGCAAGTTAAAATATTATTTTTTATTTTAAAGATATATGTTGTTATACTCAATTTACAAAATAATATGAATTTTTCTTTGAAAATTAACTATAATTTGTTATATTTTTATTTGTGTATATATCAAAACTAAATTTGAAAAATATTTTACTACTTTTATAAGGAATTGGACACAAAAAAAATATTTTTAAGAGTTTGTGAACCGTATACAAAACCAACAATCGTTAAACAGTGCAAATTAGAGTTGACGATTTTGAAAGCACCAAATATTTTACTACTTTTTTCTCTAAATTTTATTAAAATATCAAACTTGAAATACAAGATAGTAGACAAAGCCTACCGATTCCGATTAAATTAGCCCGGAAACGCAAGAGATAAAGCCCACAAATTCCGGCTAAAATAGCTCGGAAATGCAGGAGATAAAACCCACATATTCCGGCTACATTAGCCCGGAAACGCGGGAGACAAAATCCACATATTCCGACTAAATTAGTCCAAAAACGCATGAGACAAAACCCACAGATTTCGACTAAATTAGCTCGGAAGCTCAGGAGATAAGAAAAAAATACAATACAAAACACAAACGGCCATAAAACGGCATTGTAATCGAAGTCATGTTCCTTTTTTGATAATAAATTCACATTTTGTCAGAAAAAAAAAAAGTATATCAATTTTCCCCATTAACCACCAACCCACAGCCACATTCTACATTTTTTTAACAAAATTTTTAATCACATTATCTACAAACTTTGTTAGTATTATACAGAAATTTCGTGTTAGCTAGCTCGATCTATAACTATAAGTAAATGCATTCACATAGACACACGTTTTTGTATTGTCTTGGCATCGTACAAATCAATACTTGAGAGCGACCAAGGTCACAGTCGACTAAAATTTTATTGGCTATCCAAAAAGAAAAAAACGATTTTCGTAATCATGGAGTGTTATCAACCAAACAAACACACCGCAACCGCAACCGCAACCGGAACAGCTTCGAGCGACCCGCTTAACTGGAATGTAGCGGCGGAGGCTTTGAAAGGGAGCCACCTAGAGGAAGTGAAGAAGATGGTGAAGGATTTTAGGAAAGGAACGGTGCGGCTCGGCGGAGAGACTCTGAGCATTGGTCAGGTAGCGGCGGTGGCGAGCGGAGGAACCACGGTTGAGCTTTCAGAAGAGGCTCGTGCCGGTGTGAAGGCGAGTAGCGAGTGGGTGATGGAGAGCATGAACTGTGGTACGGACACTTATGGGATCACCACTGGATTTGGTTCATCTTCTCGTAGGAGGACTAACCAAGGTGCTGCTCTTCAAAAGGAGCTTATTAGGTACTACGTAATAATTATACTGTATTAAATAACTAACAATAAAAGATTAAGATGTTAATTATGTGAAAAGTTGCTGTAAAAAAATTATTAGTTAACAAAACGATGCAACAAACTTTTAGTGGATAGATATTGTGATACTTTCTCTCACAACATTGTTAGTTATCTAATACAATGTTGCTATTTCATTTCTTTACAGTTTTTTTTGTTGTCTTTTGGGTTGGAATAGAGAATAGATGTCAGTCCCTCTTTCATACCACTGTATAAGCAAATATTAATGCAGTATATATAGATTCCGACCAGTAAACAATTAAAACTGTTTAAAAAAAAAAAAATTACGTCACCGAAGATGGTATCGTTAAAAAAGATGAGTCCTATATTTTATACATTTTGTGAATTGTCGCATATTAATAGAGATCACGATACATAAACACAGGTACTTGAACGCCGGAATATTCGCTACTGGCGCCGGAGATGACGACACGTCTAACACACTTCCCCGGACGGCTACAAGAGCGGCAATGCTCATCCGTGTCAACACACTCCTCCAAGGCTACTCCGGGATACGCTTCGAGATCCTTGAAGCCATCACAAAATTCCTCAACCACAAAATCACACCGCGCCTCCCTCTCCGCGGCACCATCACCGCCTCCGGCGACCTCGTTCCATTATCCTATATCGCCGGATTCCTAGCCGGCCGCCCCAACTCCCGATCCGTGGGCCCCTCCGGCGAGATCCTCACCGCCTCTGAGGCCTTCGAGCTCGCGGGAGTATCGTCCTTTTTCGAGCTCCGGCCCAAGGAAGGGCTTGCGCTCGTGAACGGGACCGCTGTTGGATCCGCTTTGGCCTCGACGGTACTGTATGAGGCCAACATTTTGGCCGTTTTTTCAGAGGTTGCTTCCGCAATGTTTGCTGAGGTTATGCAGGGGAAACCAGAGTTCACCGATCATCTTACGCATAAACTCAAGCACCATCCCGGTCAGATCGAAGCCGCTGCGATCATGGAGCATATCTTAGACGGGAGCTATTACGTCAAAGAAGTTCAACATCTCCACGAAATTGATCCGCTTCAGAAACCTAAACAAGATCGGTATTTCTTGCGTCTTAAGCAGTTTGTTTCTTGCTTCTCAAGTGAATCATTTTAGATTGTTTTGTGATTAGATTGGCTAACAGTTTCGTGTTTACATTAACAGTTACGCTCTGCGAACGTCACCTCAATGGCTTGGACCGCAGATTGAGGTGATTAGAGCGGCGACTAAGATGATCGAGCGGGAGATAAATTCTGTCAACGATAACCCTTTGATCGATGTTTCACGGAACAAAGCTATTCACGGCGGGAATTTCCAAGGGACACCGATTGGTGTCGCCATGGATAACACTCGTCTAGCGCTCGCTTCAATCGGGAAGCTAATGTTTGCGCAGTTCACTGAACTCGTCAATGATTTCTACAACAATGGTTTGCCTTCTAATTTATCCGGCGGGAGAAACCCAAGTCTTGACTACGGATTAAAAGGTGCAGAAATCGCCATGGCTTCGTATTGCTCTGAGCTTCAGTTCTTAGCTAATCCTGTGACGAATCATGTCGAAAGCGCTTCCCAACATAATCAAGATGTGAATTCCCTTGGGCTGATCTCGAGCCGCAAGACCGAGGAAGCTGTAGCTGTCCTCAAGCTCATGTCAACGACTTACTTGGTAGCTTTGTGTCAAGCCGTTGATCTGAGACATCTTGAAGAAAATCTCAAGAAAGCGGTAAAGGCGGTTGTGAGCCAGACCGCAAAACGGGTGCTAATAATCGAACCATTTAATATCGTTCGAGTTGTCGACCGCGAATATGTCTTCTCATATGTTGATGACCCAAGTAGCATCGATAACACTCTAATGCAAAAGCTCAGACACTTCCTTGTCGACCACGCGTTAGCTGAACCGGAACACGAGACCGGCTCAGTTTTGCGAAAAATCGGAACGTTGGAGGCCGAGCTGAAATCTCTACTTCCTAAAGAAGTGGAACGAGTCCGGACCGAGTACGAGGAGGGGACGTCAGATGTGGCTAATGGAATCAAGGAGTGCCGGTCCTATCCGTTGTACCGGTTTGTGCGAGACGAGCTCCAGACGAGGTTGCTAACCGGAGAGAATGTCCGGTCGCCGGGAGAGGATTTCGACAAAGTTTTCACGGCGATATCCCGCGGAAAACTCGTAGATCCTCTGTTTGAATGTCTCAAAGAGTGGAACGGAGCTCCGATTCCAATCTGCTAAAACGTTCCATCAAGTCTCCACATCGACAATAAACAATGCTTTTGACTAGGCATTCTTGGCCTCTGTTATCATCTTGTGATGGTAGACCATAGTCTACTCTCTCCCCTTTGTCTTAATTTCTACAATCTTATCTTCATATGTCCTTATTTAATTTTTGCTTCTCAACTTTTTATTATCAAGAACTGAGTTCTCAACCTCTTCAAATTTAACTAAGTGGTGTGGCCTAGTGGTTTCCACTTGTGGAGAGGAGTTGTCATGTTAGTATAGGTCAGGAATTGATCCCGTATAATTATCTAACCACTCTCATTTGACCAGTCGAAGATGGTGTCACGTTTTAGCCCATTTGAAAACCCGATGAGTGGGCTAGTCGACGTTATCACTCATCAAAGAAGATTAGTCGGTGGTAAAAAGCCCGGATTACCCCTTGTTATCAAAAATCTTCAAATCTAAAAAAATCTTCAAATTTCAAAACAAATTTTAAGAAAAAATTATCACGCACTATAACGCGGGATAAATCCTAGTTAGTTATTAAGAGTTCTATCAAGATTGTCTCTTACACATGTGGATTCTACGTTGGTTATATAATACTATAACCATCATAGAATACGAATGTTATATATTACATGTGTTATTCTTTTGTGGGTTTGTTGTTATACCATTATGTGAAATGTTTGTATTTTTTGAAGGGTTAATTTTTAATTTTTATAAAGTTTACCGGTAAGAGAAGAATGTGTAAACCTTTAGAGTTTTTTTGAGTTTAATGTGTAAACCTTTTGTGTCTTCTTGCTTAAATTCCGGCATGTTCTTTGTAAAAGCGTTTTAAATGTGAAGAAGAAAAACTAATGAACATAATAATGCACATGTTTTAAAATCTAAACTGTGATGTTCATCAAACAAATCTTATCCGATGAAGAACATTCACTCAAAACTCTGTAAATATCAGAACGAAACTCAAACGAGTTTGGTTCTGATGGTTCGGACTCGATCCACTCGTTTTCAACCTTCTGAACATGTGAATTCATCTTCATAACAGCTTCAAACTCAATTTTGCCCTTCAATCTCTTCAGAAACTTCACTGACAATATCATTTCAAAGTTCTTGACTTCCGATTCTCCTGTCACCTGAATCCCAATCTCTGCTCGTTTTGCACTCACGAGTCCAGCAAGCATTGGATTGATGTTGTGTTGCAAAGGTTGTGATTTTGTTTCAATGCTGTGTACCTATGAAGATGCAAACAATCTCAAAGCTTAATGCTTTTTACCAAATTTGAAGGAGAAAATCAGAGAGGATCAAACTTTTCTGGATATGAGTCGATCAAAGAGATAAAGCTATAAATTTTTAACTATCAATACCTGAAGATATTCGATTCCGAGGCTGGAAAGAGAGTCTGTAATTCCATGTGAAGCAAGGATGCTCAAGACTCCGCCAGAGCCAACCGGAGACTTAAGTATCTCCCATGGAGATTTCATCAAAATCTTGTGCTTTTTCGGTTCCTCTGGTGAGCTACAAACTACGGGAAGGGTTTCTTCTTTGAGAAACCAGATCTAGATATTAGTAAACATGATTTTTGTTAGAAAAAGCCAGATAGAATCTGATAACCAAAATGCAAAACTATCATCGGAGGAATTAAAGCCTTAACCTTTTCTGATTCAAATCCAAAATGATCATTATCCTGAAATAGCTTCTGCAAAGCTTCAATGGCATGTTCAGGGGAAACAACGACGAGTGGCACGCAAGCGCGCTCTTCCTCCTACAAGTAACCCGACAGTTATCTAGTAAAAACATGACTCAATGACATGACAAATTCATGATTTAGTAAATTACGCATCAGCTAACCTTTGGGAAGCTCTGCTCATCATCAAGTAGCGTATGAAGCATTGAGACTGGACCATTCTCACCTTCCGGTTGTTCGTTCCCATGATCACTGAGAACCAAACAGATAGAAACTTTTCCTTCAGAGAATAGACTTTTCCCTTGCTGAATGAAACTGAAGTTATCACCCACTTTCTCTTTACTTGCATCAAAACCAAGGCATTCCCGTGATACATTAAGAGTACATTCCGATACTCTAGCTCTCAGTGCATTGATTTCCTCAGTTACGTTCCATCTAATTCATCAAGATTCAAATGAAAAATGAGAAAAAAAAAGACTTCTCGCAATGGTTGGGAAATTTCTTGGAGTTAATTACCTCTTTGATGAGGTCTCGATACTTTGCAAAGCTTTCTGAAGCAGTGTGGAGTTTACGTCAACGATATGATCAGCAAGCAAATTCCTTTGAGACTTTTCACCGAACCTTAATCCATCAAACACATGCTTTTGCTCCAATTCACATAACTTCTTTTTAGCAGCAATAAGCCGCTTCTGCTGTTTTTTTCTTTCTTTCCATTCCTGAAAAGACCAGAACGTAAACTTTAAGAGACCAAGAAAGATCACAATGGAAAAAGTCTATAAAGACTGATCAATATGAAGAGCGCAGAAGAATATGCCTCACAAGCTGACGCCTTTCTTTCTTGGATCGATCATCTGCTCGCATATTCACCTCGAGGAGTCCCTTCGGGGGAGTTATATACATCTCCCTTCTTTCTAAATCAACATCGGGGACAATTGCGTCCACAAAAGGTATCCACACAAGCTGATTGGTCTTTGCACTCCCGTTGCAGACTTCCATGGATGAATCAAGCAATACATGTAGAAGATCATTTCCTCCATTGTCGAAAATATTAGCAACAGTTCCAACAAGTTCACCGGTCTCCTGTATAAGATAACTGATTTAGACCCGAGACTTTTCACATTTCCCTTATATCATATATATCATATATATATGAGGCAGATCCAAATATACAACCTTGAGAAGAACTCTCATGCCTACAAGATCGCGAGTGTAAAACTCTCCTTCATCAAGCTCAGGACGATCGTCTTCCTCAGCAAGAAGAGTGGCGCCAACTAGTTGTCTCACCTAAAGGAAACCCGCCAAAATTTAAACATAACAAATTATCTCAAACTGTTTTCTTCTGAAGCTCTCATGGCACATTTACACTATACCTGATCAACATCGTCCAACCCTCGAAACTTGAGAATCCAACTCTTCTGCGCCGGATGAGGTCTTCCTTCAACTAATTCAACCTCTTCAATCTTTTCTTGTCCCATCAATTGTTGTTTTAACCATCTTCTACCAGGCTTATGAAGTAATCATGTCAAATAACATAAAGTTCTTTTTTTTTTTTCAAGATTAAATAAAAAACACAAACTTTCCACAAGTTTATCTCTTTTATAATCACTTTTACCTTAGAGAAACGTAAATCAGGAAAATCAGTGTTAGGTTTTATGCAAATCTCCCCTTGTAGCCCATGAACACCAGACAAGAATCCGACCTCAACCAAATCCAATCCACTGTTATCACTGGTTTCCACAACTTCTTCCTGAGTAGCTGAAAATCAAAAAGCATACAGAGCCAATCAAACATCCATGGAACCAAGTATGCAAAAACAACAAGACAGAGAAACCCAAATCGCAAAACAAGATAAGAATCAAAGAAACCCTCTTCTTCTATACACAAAATATCACCAAGAAAAAAAAGAAAAAAAATTACCGGTTGTACGAACGATGAAACTGGATTTTCCACGAGCCCTCACGAGACTGAAGTGACATCGAGAACGAGACAAAGACGAGACGGGACGAGATAGTTCGAAGGTTGGGAAATGAATGGAAATATTGGGATTAACTAGTTGAATGGGTGTGAAAGTGATCGAGGTCGAAGAACACAGAAGCGCAGAAGCTCTCAGCATATCTTCTCTGTCTAGTTTCTATGACTTCTTTCGTCAGTTGCAATGGTGTATGGATATGACGAAGTTTATCTCTGATGAAAGACTCTAAATGATTCGGAAGGTTTTCATTGGTCGTCTCGTCTGTGGGACCAATGGTTTCAAAACCGGACAAGCCGGCGGTCCGGCTGAGAGAATCATTTTTCTTGTCGAATCCGATTACATCAGAACCCAAATTCTAATTTTAACCGTTAAAGTCAAAAGAAAATCGATAGAACCGGTGACCAGAATCGAATGTCAGAACCGGTTCACAGACTTTAAATCAGATCTTTGTTTATTTAGTAATATTGACATGCGTTATGAAAATAGAAAGTGTTGTCGATAAAAAAAGTGTTGTGTAGTAGACTTCATAAGATTGTACAAGGGTTTCTAAAGAATATTGAAGTTTTTTTAGAACTCTGTAGACTATAGATTATAGAATTATGGTTACACTACACAAGAACCCATGTAGACTATAAGTCTTATAAGGGTTCTACAGATTCAAGAAAAGTTTCTATAAAACTGGGAAATGATTATTATACGTTGAGAAAAAAAATATATATATGTCTCGAAACACACCAGCAATCTTTTTCATAGATTATAGAGAGCCTGAGATTGGTTTTAGCAGAGCTCTGGTTCAGGAAAAAAAATCAAAGATCAACACACTAATGACTTAAAAACCTAGGGAGGTCAAAACAAACAAACCTCAGAAATTGATCAACAACATTACAGAAACTGAGATAAACATATTAATAATCATCTATGGCTGTGTGTATGATATAAGTCTATTATCATGACAGTGGAAAGAGAGGAGGAGGCAGAAACAGGTGTTTTGGACTTAGTTAAGTAACAAAAATGTGAAACAGCTTTCAGTATTAAAGATTACATGGCTTTGGTTTAGGCAACCACAAGGTTAAAGAGGTAAGGAAATAAGAAACCAGAAGCAAAAGAAGCTTGTTAGGCCAAAAAAAAAAGAACATACTTACTCGTCATTTCCTTAAAGCGTATAATATAGTTAAGGTTCGTTACTTCGTTGGATGATATCTGCACATAAGGCATGTAAGATTATGAAAGCTGTAATGAGGATTATAGACTATATACCATGAACTTGACCCGATCATCGCATATTCAGTATTCCTCCCACCTCGAAGTATGATATCTTATCTGAATGTTGCAAAGCCAAGAGGCGAAAAGTGGAATAACTTTGCTCAAAACCTTTAAAATAAACCATATAAGCTGGATGAAGATTCCTGATTTAATAATATTCAAGACTCAACTTCTGCATTATTTAAATAGCTTTCTCTGTATTTATATGAACGGCAAAGAAGCAGTTAAAGACATGAATGCAGATGGTGTTAGCTTCCAAAATGATTTCACGCAATAAGAACTCATTTGTACACATCCATTATCTCTGCTTAACCAACTGTACATTTGTAACAAACTGCAAGATTTTCTAGGATCTATCTTGGCAGAGAAGAACCAGTAAAAAAATATGATTTAAGCCCACAAATAGGTCTTCTATTCAGAAGATTCTATAAAGCGAGCAAGCAAGGAAAAGTTACTCTCACTAGACTCAACGAGCTTATTCTTTGGTTACCTAATTAACGACCTAAAAAGAGATATGAGGAACTAAAATTAAGGGCCAATTTATGACTAAAATTCGAAAGGAAAGAAATCATAATCTGCACTCGATGTATATAGAAGAAAAGAGAAGGAAGCTCTTATTCCTTGTTACCAAATCTCCTGCCAATGATAGGCCGAACATCATCAGCAACAGCCAAAGTCTCTAAGAAGGGAAGTATAGTAATCAAACCATCATCAGTTGGATCATCATACCAACTTTTGATAGGGATCCCGTTATTTATTTGCAACCTGTACACCTGAAACAAATAAAAAAAAAGACAAGAGTTAGATGATCAACAGGGAAACCATGGGTGTCCATGTACACACCAAGAAAGATTGAGATTTGCGATGTGATAGATATTCTTCAAACTGAAGTTGATGGTTGTGTCGTTTCATGAAATGAATAGTGTTCTTGGTAAGAGAGTACAATAAGCATAAAGAAACACTCGTGTTCAGTGGAAAATGTCAAGATCCATGGCAGATCTCCAGATGAAGTACCTGCGGACAGTTGTCAATTATAGCCACTTTGGCCAGGTCAAGACCCAGAACAGTTAAATCCTTGGTGTAGATTCCATCCGAAAGAATGCATGAGTCACGATAAAAACGCTGCGATATGAACTTTCCATCTGGGTCCAATATATCTAGAAGTTGAGAGGCATAGATGCTGTGGCTCGCCGTGAAGATAACAACATGAAACAATTCTACCACCCTCTCCAAGAACCTGTAAAGGTATGGCCTTTGTTTCACGTAGACTGTGTTCTCTTGCATGTTGAAAAAGACTCTAAAGGAAAAATCTGCAACATTGCAAGATTCCAGAGTCGAATGGACCAAAGTTTCTGCATTTGAGAAAAAGAGATATTTGATAAGTTGGGTACCACTTCCACCTTAGAGGTAAGAGACAAACAAAAAAAAAAATCTAACAGTACAGTCATAAAATATGCTTCAAATTTCCTCATCATATAATCAATCAAAATGAGAAATAATTCAGTTAACATTCTGTGTCTAAACATGTTCCAATATACAACATAAAATTAAAGGAACAACTGAGCTCATGATGAAGACTATCGTGAAAGGACAAGTCAGACTCGATAAGAATTAAATGAGAGAAGTCATACCATCCAAATCAAGGACAAGAGTAACAGCCTTCTTTCTTAGGGTATCCCTAGGCCAATAATTGGATACAACATCCGATAGTTCCGGCTGATTCTTTATAAAAAGCTGAGGATCGAAGTCTTCTGCTTGTTCAGATTCAGCATGATCTGGTTCTGTATTCTGCGATCTTGTCCGGTTGAATGCCAGAAATAAGTCATGGTTATCGAGACTAATCCTGTTGTCAACATCTGACTTAACATCATCTGTGTTGGCTGATCCATCTTCTAAGTAAGGTAGCAACATGTACTGCTCAGGAAAAATGTAATGAGGCAAGGGGCTTATTTCGGTGAAAGCATCATTGTTTCCGCTCTCATCAAACGGTAAGCTCGCAATAAGAACGTCAGAAATAAAGAAATCAGAAACGTTGCACGTTTGGTTGTCAAAGCAAATCTTGTTGCTGCTCTCGTCGCCTCCCCACCTGGGAATTTCCCAGTGCACAGAGTTTCCTACCGTAAATACTGAGGAAAGAAATCTGTTAGATTATGATATATCAAACAAAGAAAAACTTAGATCGAAACTGCACCAGTAACAGATACCTCGATCAGTTTCATCCAGTTCATCATTCAGAACAGGCGAAAATATTGTATCCGAGTTTGACATATAATTGCAAGCCATTTCCTGCACAAGAATAATAAAATGTTACTCATCTAGTATCTGTGAAATGAAGGATAACTGAAAGTCAGCTGCATATATCAAATATTACAGTTTTTTCGACAGATTCAGAACCATCAACGGAAGATGCAAACGCCTGAGACTGAGAGGTGTCCTCAACAAGTATTTCAGCGGGCTCATTGGTTTCAATATCCCGAGCAAAAGTATCCAAACCTGAAGAAACTGACACAATCATCAGAGAGAGGAAACCGAAAGAGCATTACCGAAAACGACTGATGACACCAGAAGATAATTTGCTCAGATGATTTAAGTCCAATACTTTAACAAGGAAAAAGCTTTACCAAGATGCTGTTTCTCCTCGTCGTGGCAAGTATGAGTATCTGTGTTCATGCCTTCCATGTGCCCTGATATTTTGGACAGAGAGCATGAATTTCTTGTAGTTGCTTTATGTTTCTTACAGACACCAAGAACCTTACTAATCTTGCTCTTCATTTCTATATATGGCATTGGCTCCGTACGTCGAACTGTAGCTACCTTGGATCAAGCACATTTAGGTGCAACAAGCAAGACCTTATCGAATGATCGAGCCAACAACAGATGCTGCAAAACGGAGCCAATCATTTGAATAATCAAACCCAAAATCCAAGGAAAAAAGAATCTACAACAGGATTGAAATGGAATCTCGGCTCATGGAGACAAAATCGAGAAGACAAACAAATCCAAAAGTCAACCTATCAGAAATAGCAAAACCCAGAAAAACCCTAATTAAGATTCACAAATAGGTCTCTTTTTCCTAATTCACTCGAGACGTAAGCAAATCAATCAGAGAAACAAAATCAAAGTTACATGCTTCACTAAAACTAGAATTCCAACTCCAAATCAGAGATACACTAACATCGAATCAAACAATCGTTAAGCCAAACAAAAGTAAAAAAAAAAAAACTATTTCGACAGAATCAAAATTTCAAAACGTAACACAAATTAAAACTTACCATAGACAGCTAATCGAAATCGAAGCCCAAAAGAAAATTCACAAATTCAAACTCTTTTCCAGCAGAATTCAAAAAAAAGAAGGAAAAATCTTCCAGAAAACCCGGATGAAAATGGCAGGTTTTCCTAACAAATCCAACAATTCACGTCGGAATAAGAAATCGAAAGTCAAACAACACAGAAGAAGAAGAAGAAAACAAAAACGAAAAACTAAAACAATCAAACAAAAATTTACAGAAGAACAAAGCGATCGAAATTTGGAGAAGAAGACGAAGACCGACCTGAGAGATGAGAGAGAGAGCTTCTCTCTTTTTGTTTTGTGGTCTCTACTTGTGGGAGGTCTCTCTGGGTTTCTTTCTCTCTCACATAACTTCCACGAACGGTCAATACAGAATTATGACGGCTCCTATTGGATCAATTCGACGGCTACGATTTGTTCCTTTGGTGGGCGCTTCTACTCCAATAGCAAACATACACGTGTGCAGTTTAACCAGCTGGACGACTCACCCACACAATTTGACGCGTGTTCAAGCCCTCGGTTTTTATAAACTTTTGATTTATTATATTCTTTTCTAGATTTCGACCAACAAAAACATTTTAATTCCTTCAGTTTCGTCCATTGAAATAATCTCCGGTTCTATAAAGTCTCAAGCTTTTTAATATAATAACAACAGTTCGGCTTTCATGAAACTCATACAGAAGTGATGGAAGTGTCAGAAGATTGATCTACTTCATTTCCTCCAGATTCTCGACTCTACAAGAAGAGCATATATTCTTAGTAAACCGCTTTAGATGTTAATAAAAGGAAACAAAAGTTTGAAGCAACTCATGTTTTGTTTTTGAAGCAAACCTTTTGAATCTCATCACTGTCTCTTGTGGAAACTTGGGGCACAGATGGTCTCTGTTCATCACCTTTTGCTTCTCCTTGTAACTGCAGTTGCTGAAGGTAGAGATGATACTGATGCTGTTGCCATTGTTGTTGCTGTTGGAACCACTCCTGTTGTTGTTGCTGGAACTGAATTTGCTGCTGACTTGTTGGTTCTTGGCTCTGTTGCTGTGTATTGAGCTGTTCCACCTCTTGAGATTGTGGATACTGAGCTTCGGCTTGAGATTGGTACTGTTTGGAGATAAGTTGCAGAAGATTCGGATCTAGTTGCGGCTGGGAATTCTGATTTGGTTGTGGTTGTTGAGACAGAAGCTGTTGCTGTTGTTGTTGATGGTAGTAGTAATTGTAATAGTAATACTGTTGCCACATCTGGTTATAAGCTTCGTTACTCTGCATCTGACCTTCTTGTTGGTCACTACTTTGCACGGGATTCTGAGGAATCTGAGTTTGAGGATAAGCATAGGATGTTTGAACCTGAGATGCAGAGTCTTGATATTGGTTCTGCGGAATCTGTGAGTTTGAGCTTTGAAGTGCTGCTGGATTGTTTGAAGGGGCTACACTCAAGTGCTGGCCAAGAATCTGGTTTTGAGGATAAGCAATGGATGTTTGAACCATGGGATGCAGCTGAGATGCAGAGTTCTGACATTGGTTTAGCGGAGTATGTGAGACTGAGCTTTGTAGCGCTGTTCGATTTTCAAGAGGGGCAACACCCATCTGCTGACCAAAAATCTCCCGCCCGGTTTCGACTGGAGAATATGACATCTGGGGAGTTCTCTCATGAGAAGGATGTTTCGAATCTCTTTGATTCTGGTTTATATCTCTTCTATGGTACCTGTTTCGACCAGCTTGCCTATGAGACTCTTGGTTTGGATAACTTTGGGGACACCGTGAGCCACTAGGTTGGATCTCAATAGCATCAGATTTCACAGTATCTACTGAACTGGACGAGAAGTGAGCTTGTTTAGTGACAAAACCATGTTTTGGTGAAGCTTGGATCGGTAGGCTTACTTCACGAGAGCGTTCACCATCTTCATCCGCCTTTAATCCCGAGGACGGATCACTCTGTGACTCACAGAGATTCTCCCTGTCTGCAACATTATTGTTTCCTTCAACTTGAAATCCTGAAGTCAGAGACCCTAGATTAGGCTCGGTGTTTAAATAGTCTGACCGAGCAGCAGTTTTAGATTGGGCACCATCAGAGTCTAGAGGTAACTCTTTCTTTTCTTCGGGTGGCAAAACAACTGTATGGCCAATGCTGTTGTCTGTTGACAGCTCCTGAGTCGAGGACACACGGGTCTTCTCTCTTCTCTGAATTAACTCTCTGAATGATTTCCGCATAGGACAGGACCCATGTGACTTGGCTCTAGCAGAATGAGGAAATAATTTTATGTGCCGCCCCAGAGCCTTTCTCACATCGTGGATGGTTCCAGAGAGGTCAATAAACTGCTTAAAACAGAGAGCAATTACAAAGTATCAAACACATTCTATGCGATCAAGAAATGAGAGGAGATTAAATAGAAAAGGCCAAAAGCAAGAAAGACCTATCTGTAAAAGAAACCTTACCTCCATGTATAAATTTGATATCTCCTCTTTATCCTCTGCACTCAGACCATCGGAGGAATCTGCCTGGTGAGATATTTCTCTATCTATGATAGGATCTAACAAATCCACTTGTCGAGACCCTCCATGCATCATCAAGAGTCTTATAAGCTCCTGTTAGCACAAAGATTAACCGCAATTGAAGCTTCAAAATGTTAATAGATGCTTATAGAACTTCATAGGAAAAATATGAATTCCAATGGGGAATCGTGATTGAATAAATGTCTGTAGAGATTCAAAATTCCAGCCAATTACACACCTCAAGAAGTAATCTGCAGTGAGAAACTTTCTCATTGCCCTCTATCAGAATCTGAGCTGCCTCATCAGCACTGTTTGTTATCTAAGAAAGAAGTAAGCCGTCAGGTGAAGAAAGAGTTCCAAATTATGCGACGCATTGAAGGTAAGCTAGTGACCCAAACAGTTCCCAGAGCTCTAAATCATGACATGTTATTGACGGATAATTATAATATAAACCTGTTGCTCAAAAAAAAAAATTAATATAAACCTTCATGGGTCAAAACATTACTCACCATGTATTTGAGACGAGAAAATTGAACATACAACAGTGCAGTGGTTTCTAAGTTTTCTTTTCCATCGAGTGTTTTCTTCAGAGCCTCTCTGTATGTAGTAACAGCCGCTTCAAAATTACCCTACATGAACCACCGAATAATTAGATACCCTCGAGCACTGAGTCATCAAAAACAAATGGTACCGAGTAGTGTATCATCCATACCAGACGCTTTTCCATGTTTGCCTTTTTAGTTACATTTTCAACAAAACCAAAACCAAGTTCCTCGCCACATCGAGACAGAGCAACAGAAGCAGCTGATGCATCTCCAACGTGTTCCTTGAATCTTGCATTGAATAGATGGGTAACAGATGCATTCTACAATGAACATAAAAGGTCACCAAGTGAATGTATGATCCTAGTTGTTCATCGTCCTTGTTTCTCATTTTTTTTATACACTACAGCGATCGTAATCCCATTCACCTTGACAAAAGTTTGTGATGCTCGAGCCAACGCAAAGTTTGCTAGCTCCCTTCCACCATTGCTTTCAACATAATCCACATAGCGGAACCAGAACTCAGTGTAATTAGCGCACGGTATTAAGCATCTCTCATAAAGCTTAATAGCCTGCAATTAAAAATTAAAAAGTTTCAAATATAAACAAGAATGGAACAAAAGCCAAACAGAACAGGAAACCAAGAGATTCCCCTACCCAATCAAAGTCCCCATATGTTTCGGCAAAGCTCAAATACACATGCCAATTGTCCAGCTGATTAGTGTCCAACGGATTTACATGAAAATAAGGCCTGCGGATATGCGCCTCAAAGCAACTGATTTTTTCCTTTAATTGCTGTGAATCATGATAGAACTGTTCTCCAATTGACAAATATCCATGCAATGCTTTTGATACAGCCGAGCTAGAGGAAGGACCCATCAAGTCTCTTATCACAATAGAGATCTCCTCATCAGTGTGACGTGTAGGGGCCAAATCTTCTTCCATGGGGTCTGAAGAAAGGTCTCCGTTAACATCTATTCTACATTTAATCTTCTCTCTCAAAGAAGCTGCAATCTTCCTGAAGCTGGAAAAAAGTAATGGAGAAACTTAAGCCACATGAACTCGAAGTATCGGAACACCATAATTGTCATTATAGAACATCTGTAAACGGACATACTTTTTGTAATAGAGATGCAATTTTTTGGATGGATATCTCAGGGCCCGGAGATATATATGAGCCAGTAAACTCCATTGCTTCTGGACCAAGAGGAATTCTATATATTTGTCCCAGAGAGTGCAACAAGAATAATCTTTTCCAACAAACGAAAGGCCCCTCTCAAATAATCTGCCAGATCATTTAAATGTGAAGTAATCAGTTCCAAAAATCAGCCTTTGATTCTTTCCAAACAAAAGAAAATGAAAATGAAATTAATTGAAGTAAAATTACCATTCTATCAACAACTGCATATACTGAACAACTTAAACAATTTCAGCCAAATGTGGAAAATGAACTCTATTACTTAAAAAAATTTGCAATGATAGTAACGAAAGTTCAGAAATACCTACTAACATCATGAGGATCTTCATACGCAGCAACACCGAACGCGCAATAGTCGAGCCATACGGCTACAGAATAAGTAGCTGCTTGTACAGCTCGTTCGAAAACTTCAACAGCATCTTCTAAAGTGCATAACTGTATCTTACGGTAAGCATATTTCCTCCAGTAGCCATGGCACAATGGAAACTCCAACAAGAAAGCATCGTAAACTAAACATAGCTTCTCAATATCATCCTACAATAGCAAGTTCAACGATTTCAGTTCCAGAGACAGAAAAAAAAAAAAAGGAAGTTTTGAAAATTTTAAACAAGAACCCTAGTTTTGGATCACGTAACCAGGTACTGTTAAATGGAATGCAACGCAAAGTTTTCAGCTTTGCACCAAATGCGACTTACTGGGAACAAAGTCTCTATTTCGGAGATTAACAAAGTCCAATCATCAAACTCAAGTCCTCCACTTGAGAAAGTTTCCTTTAGCCTATCGTTATCGAAGATATCTGCAAACGAAATAAACCCAATGAGGTGACTTATGATTCCTGCAATGGCAGGGTAATGGCGGAAAGACTCTGCAATGGGGCGAGCCCGAAACTGATGCAGACAGAGAGAGCAAGAGAATTAGGGTTTACCAGCAGAGCCGTCTGATTCTAGAGGCGGAGACGCTGGTTTCATACCGGAGACGGCGGTGCTAACCTCCGTAGACACCATTGAAGGGCACGACTTTAATTTTGTTTCTCAGTGGGGGGATTTCATATAACTGCAATTATTATTTATTAGCCCTTTAATGTAGCTACAATTTAATTTACGCCCCTAAGTTTTTCTTTTATTCTTGACACAACCAATTTTTGGCAGCTGCGTTTTCACATGAATCCGAATGGTTTTTACATTTAACGAGAAATTAATTTACAGCCATAACGTTTCTTTTCTTAAGAACACGTCCAAATTTGGCAGCGTTTTCATATGAGTAACATTATTATTAAATGGCCCTTACAATTTTGCCGAAATTTCAGTTACATCCACATGTTTCTTTTATCTTTGAAACACCCAATACACCCAAAGTCGCTAATCGTTTGCTTTTTGTTGTGGTTTGAGCAACAAAAAAAAAATAACAAGAAGACAGCCTGATGAACTTCCAACACGTTTCAGCTTTGTTGGAGAATGTTGCACTTAGACAAACGTTCTTTCACTTCATCCCAAGCTGCAAGATCATAATGTATCATCAAATAAAAGATTAACACGAGGTTAATAAGTGAATGTTCAAAATGGTCAAAATAAAAAATAATCAAGATTCAAGAGTTTAAGTAAACCTGGTAATTTTCTGAAATCAGGTTCAATTCCACCACCATTGATGTCCATATGGTTAGGTGTGACATACTTTCCTATTGTCACAACTACTCCAGAACCATCTCGAAGTTCGAAAACCGATTGAATCAAACCCTGAAACCAATAATTCAATCCACAAGTAGATGATCACAAACTTTCCAAATCGATAGATTCAATATAAAATCTATTAGACTTTGTAACTAACCTTTCCGTAAGTTCTTTCGCCAACAAGAACTGCTTTACAGTTATCATGAAGTGCAGAAGCTACCTGAAAAACAGACAAATCATTTCGTTTAACGATCCAAACGAAGACGAGTTTCCATGGCTTTATCAATTGAGATTACTCACAATTTCACTAGCACTTGCTGTTCTGTTATTTACCATTACCTGCAACAATGATAAGGATTCGAATCAGCTCATGGTGCAACAAAGCATTATAGTGTGAACGATTAAATGGCTTACATGATCCATCACATACAATAAGTGGGGCAGTGATCAACGGTTTTCTATCTGCAAGAACAGTTTTTTGAGCCTCGGTGTCTCTCCCGGCTGTATATATCACCTGTTACGGAATTGAAACATACAACAGGAGTTTAAGTAAACCGCGATGAATCTCTTCATTTTAGTTGAAGTAAGCTATTCTGTTTAATATTCCTGAAAGATGATAGAAAATATTTTGAAAATTCTAAACGATAGTTGATTTACCGTATCCCCTTCATCTAGGAACAGCTTAGCGGTTTCTATTCCAGCCTAAAATAACCAAAATATAAGAAACGAGCATTAAGTGAAGAATCAAGTGCATGTAAAGTATTTGAGAAGATATGGTCTTAAGTTACAGTAATAGAATGAACCTGCACAAGTCCACCAAGGTTATCTCTAAGATCCATTACAAAATAAGACGCACCCTTGTCTTGGAGTCGTTTCATTGCTGCACATAGTCACAAAATGGTAGCATAAACATAAGAAGGTAAAAGGATGGAGCCACAAGTCGATAATTTTGATGTGACAGGACAAAACGTGGAAAAGGCTTACCAATCACCATATCTTTTCTAGCCAAGGCATTGAACTCTTTTAGGCGGATATACCCGACAGAGATTTTTCCGTTGTCAACTTTTTCCATCCGGTAAGAGACTGGCGTTGTTGCATTAACTTGTCTCTGGACTTTAATTGATTTAAGAGGTCCACAGTTCCCATGTTTCACCTACAATATGGATAAACTTCATAAAATCTCCGGAAATTTTTGCCAAACTTAAATAAAGTAGTAAGGTATTTAGTTTGTATTTTTATAATGAAGAATAATAACCTTGAGAACCACATAAGTTTTACTAGGGCCTTGTAACAAAGATGATACTTCAAATGATGATTTCCCACTAACATCCATTCCATTGACAGCAAGAATTTCATCTCCCTAGCAAGAGAAAGGCATTGCACACTTTGAGCAAAACTTCTCGAAAGAAACTAGACCGGTTTTTTACCTGTTTCACACCCGCAATGTCAGCAGGACCGTCCAATACAAGACCAAGAACCTTCAACTTTACATTTCCACCACCATCAGAAACTTCTCTAAGGTTTATTCCGATACCGGTGATGTCATACTTCGACATCCTGGAAAACTTCAAACAAGTAACACAAAACAAAGAGATGTGTAACTGAAACAGCTTAAGACTCATCCATCAATCGAATTCATAGTATCCAAATACTGAATGTAAAGAACAAAAACCTCATCTGGTGAGAGAAAGCGAGTGTATTGATCACCCAAACTGGCCAGCATTTTCTTAATCACTTCATGAGCCTTTGATCTACTCTTTATTGGAATAGCCAATATATCTTCCTTCTGTTTCTGCAAAGTAACAACAAAACACAAAAATCCAATCTTTACACATAAAAGTTCCTTCCTTTATCCACCCATCAAGCTATTTAACACACCCACATAGATGTTTTAATTACCTGCCAAGTTTCAGGAGTCCAGCTATGGCTTCGAGTATCGAGGAAGGCGTCATTAACAATCTCCCAAGCTTCTTCAACAATCCCTTCATTAGTTACTAACTCAGGCCTGGCCTCGTCATCTCGCGTCTCAGTATCAGCTTCTTCCTCGTTAGGGCAATCTTCCGGAGACGAATCGAAGTAATTCAGAGAAGAACCAGGCGATGATGAAGGCGGATTCAGAGATAGATAAGGGTCATCAATGGCAGCAGCTACGGAGGAAATCGGCGACGAGGATACGAGAGTGAGCGAGAGAGCTCCGGTTAGGGTTCCGATTACCGATTTTTTAAAGATTTTACTGAGACCAGAGTTGTCGATTTGCGACGGAGGTGGATATTCCGGGAACGATTGCGGCGACGCCGACGGTGACGTGGCGGATAACGGCGTGGAAAATGGAAGCAAGAGCCTCATCTTGTTTAACGGTTAGTTTTTTATTGGTTGGTAAAGATTGATGAAACCAAATATATTTAGAAGTATTTTCAAAAAAGTCCTCATACTTTTAAGTATTAGCTTTATAATCAATAAGTTTATTAAAGTTACAATTTTTATGGCCAAAAAAAGAAAGGACTTTTCACACATTTGAATTGATGTTCAGTGTCGATAATTTTGGAAAGTAATTGATTTTTTTTCTCCCCATATTCCCAAAACCATTATTTAAGCCCAAAGATTGAAAGAGAGAGACAGAGAGGGAAAGTAAAAAAAAAGGTTTCTTGATACTCGAAGCCAAGAAGAAGCGAGCGAGAGAGAGAGAGAGAGAATCCTTTTTGTTAGTTCTTCTGCGTGTAGAATTGCGACTGTGAAAAAAGTTGAACAAGTTTCTGTCACAGATTTCGAATTGGGATTTTCGTTTTCCGGAAAAAATGCCAAACAGGAAAGGAAAAAAGAAGAAAAAAGACGAAGACAGTAACGTAAACGCCGATGATATTCCGGCGGGTTCGAGAGATATGGTTCAGAGACTGAAGGAAATCGTTGTGAATCTTTCGGAACAAGAGATTTACGCAATGCTTGTAGAATGCAACATGAACGCTTACACAGCCATTGATCGTCTTCTTTCTCAAGGTTTCTTTCGAAAAAGCTTCTTCCTTTCTTTCTGGGTTTTAAGCTTTTGAAGTCGTTTGATTGAAAGTCAAGCGAGAAGATGAAAGAAAACAGAGCAGTGCTCAAATTCCTTGAAAACGACGATGATGTTGTTTTGTTTTTCCTTTGATTCGTTTCTGCTAGAGAATCTCTTAATCCCACTGTTTCGCATTTTCCTTGAAATAGTTATGTTCTCTCTATTTCTGGAAAGACCCTAAAGATCAGTTGTTTCTTTCTTCCTCTTCTACTGTGTTGTTTCTTTACTACGATAAAAACCAATTGCCACTTCTGCATTTATCTTGTATTTGCAATATCGCTTTGGTTTTTTGTTCCACGTCCATGAAAGTCTTGCTTCTGAGTTATCTTAAACAAATGTCTAAACTGATCACCAAGTTTGGTTCAGAGAGGAGTGATGCGCAAGGAACCTGTAATCAGTTGGCTGGCTCATCTACTACTTCCAGTAATCAGTTGGCTGGCTCATTTAACAGGTTCTTTACATGTCGTTCTCGGTTAATCTCTTGTTAAATGCCTTAATTTTGTCAATTGATGCATCTTCATCGCATATAAGTTATGGCATAGCTTTACTATCTTGCTTGTAACATTCCTTCTTATATCCTTGTGTTTTGCAGTGATCTAGCAAATGGTGAAACTAATATAGTGCCAGTAAGCTCGGCTGAAGCAGCTCCTTCTTTATCTGTGTCATCTTCTAGGTATCAATCTGCTTGCTATAAGTTATGGCATAGCTTTACTATCTTGCTTGTAACATTCCTTCTTATATCCTTGTGTTTTGCAGTGATCTAGCAAATGGTGAAACTAATATAGTGCCAATAAGCTCGGCTGAAGCAGTTCCTTCGTTATCTGTGTCATCTTCTAGGTATCAATCTGCTTGGGGTTGTGGTACATCTGGCCAGAGAACAATGGTTGTATCTCGCTTGTAACATTCCTCGTTATATCCTTCCTTGTCTTTGCAGTGATCTGCCAAATGTTGAAACTAAGGGAGTGCCAATAAGCTCGGGTAAAGCAGTTCCTTCGAGACGTATAACTAGGTTGATACCTGCTTGGGATGGTGGTATCTCTGGCCAGAGAACAATGGCTGATGTTGTGAAGATAGCTATAGGTTTATCGAAAGAGGGTGTAACTGAAGCTCCTGTCAAGGATGATTGTCCCTTACATGAGCAGCCAGATGTTACCAATCCATCATCTAACTCATTTGTTGAGTCTGATGCTAGAAGAGATCAACTTCGAGAGTATGCTTCGATATCCAACCATAACTTGCGCGATGACGGTGTTACTAATCCATCCTCTAACTCATTTGTTGAGCCATCTGCTAGAAGAGATCAACTTCGAGAGTATGCTTCGATATCCAACCATAACTTGCGCGATGACGGTGTTACTAATCCATTATCTAACTCATTTGTTGAGTCTGATGCTAGAAGAGATCAACTTCGAGAGTATGCTTCGATATCCAACCATAACTTGCGCAATGACGGTGTTACTAATCCACTCTCTAACTCATTTATTGAGGCAGCTGCTAGAAGAGATCAACTTCGAGAGTACTCTGCTTCGATATCCAACCAAAACTTGCGCAATGGCGGTGTTACTAATCCACTCTCTAACTCATTTATTGAGGCAGCTGCTAGAAGAGATCAACTTCGAGAGTACTCTGCTTCGATATCCAACCAAAACTTACCCGTTGACCTTTTACCTTATTATCTCGATATTTTTGGACATGCTGCTCGGAGAGATCAGCTTCAAGAGTCTGCTGCAGATTTCACATTTGATGACAGTCAATGGTTGAATCTTGCGCTGGAACGAAGTCTTCAGATTCAGAGTTCTAATACCTTCCCCAACGTTATGGTGAAACTTCCCTTGTCTCTTAGGCTCTTTAGCTGAATCAAGATCTTGTACGTTAAGCTTCTTCTTCTGCTTAAACCCGCGTTTTTTTTTCTTTCTTCTTCCATATGCTCTAGCATCAAGGAGCATACACGAGAGAACCAGATCTTCAGTACTCGGCTTTTCCTTTCAATCGGTCATTGCCTACTGCATCCTCACTCGGTCGTAGGCCATCAACTTCCATGAATGAGGTAACTCTTTTTCACTATAAAGCATCAATCTTTCTACATCTTTAAACAACTTCTCTTAACTAGTGTGGTTGATTTTCGTGTTTTGCAGGCACTAAGAACCGCTAATATATTTGTACCACAGAGGATTCAACAAGCCATGAACCACCATTACTCTCACCCTCAGGTTCCTTTGGCGCATTATGGTAATATGAGGAACTCTCCTTACTTGCCTCCAAACCAGAACAACAACTACAACATGCCACCACCATCAATATTTCAGCAACACGGTGGTAGTAACAGCAACACTTACTATCGTCATCAGCCTTTGGCTTTAATGCTTCCTGAGTACAGAAACAGTCATTTGCCTCAATCAGCTTATGATGTTGGCACGTCGAGTGATAACGCTGCAAACTCGAGATTCGGCTATGAAGATGTCTTAAGCTCGCAGTTTAATAGGAGTAATCGCTTGCCATCAATTCAGCATCAGGTGAAACCTGTAAAATCTCTCTTAAGCATTTGAAATTCCGGTTTGTTATACCCGTATAACACTTGTTTTTTTCTTCTTTGTCGTGGTTTGATTTCAGAATGTAAACTCAAATGTGTGGCGTGTGCAAGGAGAAGATACTTGGAGCTTAGCACCGCGTCATCGGAATCAGCAGACACCGAGTTTCAGAGAGATCCAACAACAACAACAAGAAGATCAAGAACAAGAACAAGAACTCAGTTTGTTAATGCTTTAGCCTCCCTTAGCTACTTATTGCCATCATTTTTTTACTTTCACTGTGTTTACTTTGCACCGATTGAGTTTTGAATGAAACAGTCAACAGTGAAACAAATATTTTTGATACTTATGAGAAGAGACCACAACAAATACTAGATATTTTTGATACTTTTGAGAAGAGAACATAAACATTGAATAAAAAAAGCTGCAAGCCTGCAACAAAATGATCACAAGAAGAACAATAATACTGTAAATAAGCAAGGAGACTATTAAATAAAGTTTCTCAGATGTAATTGTCAGTGGAAATATTCCTTTTGATTGATTGTTTCTCAAAATCAGAAGGTGTCAACAAATTATTTAAAAACAAAATCCGACTTTCCCGAAACCACGTCATCTTGAAACGGCGAAAACGACACGTAGTGTCGTTGACGATTAAAGTTGAACTCTTCATTTATTTTAGTTTAAATGCACTAACTGGTAAGTGTTTCTAAATCTTTTAGGTTTTGACCCCTTCATTTCCAATATTGCTGATCTCACCCTCACCCAGCACCATCTTTATATTATTATTTAAAAAATCATTTAAAATGAATTTTATTTTGTAAATTATTATATATTATTTATGTCATTACAAATAACAAAAAATAATTAAAATAGAAAATATTATAATTGTTTTTTAAAATTATTGAAAAGAATAAAAAATGTATTTATTACCATTAAAAAGTTATTTTTTTATTTTTTAATACTTTATATTTTAAAATAATAATCAATCTATATATATTTTTTAAAAAAATCTATTTGAAATCTTGCTATATTTTTCACTATAATTTATTATATTTTATTTGAATATATATCAAAATAAAAGTTGATTTTTTTAAGAGTTTGTGGACTAAACCACAAAAACCAAAGTCATTAAACGGTGCATATTATAATTATGTTTTCACTATTATATGTTTTTGTGAGTTAGTTCGAATAATATTTTAATCCACTGTAAAACGAGTTAAATAGATAAATTATCACGAATTGACAACTTCATATATAATCATTAGTTAACCATATTATAAAATTAAGATAAAATTTTTTTTTTTTAAATTTCAAAACAATTTTTTTTTTTAATTACCTGGCGGTTTAACTGCTAGTACGTTTAACATTCGAAAACTTTCGTCTTATATAATTTGAACAATACTCTCAGTAATAAGCGATCAAAGCCAAAAACAAAAAAAGTTCGATCTTTGGTGGAGACTTTTGGAAGAAAGTTTCTTCCTTTATCCACTCTCTTTGTCCCCACGCCATTATCGAAAAACCAACCTGGTTTCTGTTTTTTTTGTTTCTTCTTCCAATTTGCCGGTTTCCCGGCGAAAACCCAGATGGCGAACGACGGCAATGGCGGAAACGACATTGACCCTTTACTCCAATACTTGATTAGCCCTAGAATAAACCCACCACCGCCTCTATTTCCCTTACCGGAGAACAACGACGTCACGATTCCGATGCCAATGACTCCATCGGAATTCAAAAACCGGTTAATCTTCGGCCCATTCCCTCGCTCTCAACGAGATTCATCCCTTCTCATCGACGCTCTCTCTTTAAACTCTTCGGCGTCTTCCTCCGCCACAACCTCGTTCTCCGATTCCTCAACCGTAGACCTCCTCCTCCCACCTCCGGAACCCAGTTTACCCGCGCGAATATCCAAAGCGACACACCATGGATTCCACCGATCCAAAACAGCTCCTGCTATGGCTGCAATCAACGATCTAACTCACCCATTTGATCAGAAAACAGAGCAATCAGGTTCAAAATCCATTGTGAGAAAAGCTGTTGCTTTGCTCATTGCGTATCTTTCCTTAGGTGTGCTTTTCTATTGGCTGAATCGAGATAGCTATGTAGCGAATCAAACTCATCCTGTTGTTGATGGTTTATACTTTTGTATTGTAACAATGTGCACAATTGGGTTTGGAGATATCACACCGGATACCGTCGTTACGAAGCTCTTTGCGATCTTGTTTGTGCTTGTTGGGTTTGGTTTCATCGATGTATTGCTTAGTGCAATGGTTTCTTATGTTCTTGATCTTCAAGAAAACTATATGTTAGAAGCTGCGAGGAATGATAGCTTTGATGAGCCAGAGAAAAGAAGATCGTATATAATCGATGTGAAGAAAGGGAGGATGAGGATTAGGTTGAAAGTTGGATTGGCATTGGGTGTTGTGATGTTATGCCTTGGGTTTGGAGTTTTGCTTATGCATTTCTTTGAGAAAATCGGGTGGTTGGATTCGTTTTATTTCTCGGTTATGTCGGTTACCACAGTTGGGTACGGGGATCGGGCTTTTAAGACATTGCCCGGTAGGCTTCTTGGTGGGATATGGTTGCTTGTGTCTACTTTAGCTGTTGCTCGAGCGTTTCTGTATCTGGCTGAAGCAAGAGTGGATAAGAGGAATAGAGAGCGTGCGAAGAGAGTGCTTGGTGAAAACATGTCTATCTCTCAGTTCTTTGCTGCAGATATCGACCACAATGGATGCGTTAGGTACCCTACTCATTTGCTCGTTTTTCTAAACAAATTCCGTGCTTTTCGTCAGTTTATGGTTCTCCCGTTGTTTCGCATAGTTTGATGCATCAAAAGTTTTGTTCGTTGATATTAGTATTAAAGTTCATACTTGATAGAATATAGGATTGTAACAGAATCCTATATTCTATCAATACTTGTTCAGGTTCTTGAAGTCATTAGTTTCTGAGATTCTTGAATCTGTTGGATTCTCAGGTTTGCGAGTGCGAGGAACCTTGATCATATTCAAAAACTGTGTTTTACAAAAGTTTTGAAATTTCCTGCATTTGCACCATTTGTTTTTCGTTTCCAAGTTCTTGAACTAGTTGATTCCTTGATATCAAAGCATTTCTCTTTTAGATTCAATTCCATAAGCTTAAGATTGTAGTAGATTTGCATACCCTTTTTTATCTAAATCCCACGCTTACGATCTGTTATCTGAGATGCCCTGAACATCTTTGACTAATATCATGATCGTTGGTCCAATGATGTTCTTGGTTTTATCTGCATCATCAAATCTTTTTAGAAGCTTTTTTATTTTTGCAGTAAAGCAGAGTTTGTGATATACAAACTAAAGAAGATGGAGAAAATAGCCGATAAGGACATTAATCCGATCGCTAACCAGTTTGATAAGCTTGACCGAACTAATAGTGGAAGGATTACTCTTTTAGATCTCTTGGAAACCAGCACCAACGATTTATCCACTGCAACCTCTATTTAGGAATCCACATTACAGCATTACTGAAGATGACAATGAACAATCTCCTGTTTCCGGTTTACTTGAAGCCGTTTGAATTATGGTTTGTCTTGGTCTTTTCTTATAGCAGAGAGTGTCACCTTCTCACCTAAGATGATGATGAGGATGACGAAGTTTGATGTTCGGTTTCTTTGACCGGTTTGATGTCATACCAAATGGATATATGCCATTGGTTTGCTTTGGTTTGATCTTAAAAGGGTTTTTTCATGTATATATCCTTAATTTCTGATTGATACTTCGGTTTGATCGAAACCATTTGTTCCGGTTTGGGGTAATTAATTTGTGTTCACAAATATCAAAAGAGTGTAAATTTTAATGTAAAGATTTGAAATTTTTAATCTAAATGTACTCAACTAATTATGTGTAGTGTTTAATTATTTACATTTTTTCATAAATCTTTTTTTTTTTTAAATTGAACAGAATATGTAAGAATTTTTTTTTTCTTATGTTACACACTTAACAAGAAACCTGTCTCATCAACTATGGAAAAGGTCAACAATGAATTATCAACATTTTTAATGAAATGGGTATCTCACTTAATTACGTTTTGAACGTGATTCCACTATGTTGTACTTTACAATATTTATCAAATTTTAACGTTTCTTTAGTTGAAACGTAATTTTACTATATATAATATAATATATGTTAAAAGATAGAAAATTATTCTTTTCATCTGTTTTTTATACACAAAAACTATATTATATATTACACTACAATTAATCTTCAAATAAAAACCAATATCACTTAGTAAATAGATTATATAAAATTGTATACTAGTATTTTTATTTGATTTTAATTAAAATATCATGTTTATAGATTGATGTAGTGCATATGTAGGTTTAACCCGTTTGAGACCACTGTTTTTTTTTTATCTAATTATAACCCAAACCCGCCAATGGTATAATGGTTTTGTGTGCAATCCACGAATTTTTGGATCGCACTAAAACACATAATTCTACTATATCCATCTGACATATCGGTTACCATCTCGAGAGTTATTAAAGAAATATCGGTTACCATCTTTAATCAACAAATACTTAGTTAGCATTTAGTAGATTTTAATAAATTTCAAATAATAACTAAGCAGACCCATTAACATAAAAAAATATTTCATCTGTTTTACAAAGAATCTATTTTTGATACATTTCACGCATATTAAAAAAAATTATTAAAACTTTTATATTATCTCTTATTAATACATTAAACAATTTTTATTTCTAAAGTTAATACACGAAAACAATAAGCTTAAAGATAAATTTTTATTTAAAATTATGCATTGAAAACATAAAACGACATTGTTTGTAAGACAAAAATAAAACCTTAAAACAACATTTTTTATTAAACGGAGAGAGTAATAACTCAGCGTTCTCAATTACTAACAATTTTTTTTTTAAAACTGTTTAAACAAAGATCGACAGTGAAAGAAAAGTCCTACTCACCAACAAAAATCTTCAAGAAGTTTGGTGCATCCGTACATATTCCAAAAAACTGGTCGTAGATTTCAACTGCGAACATATAGCTTCGTTTTTTTTTTTTTTTTGGCTCTTATCAGAATAGAGGTTGACTGCTAAGTTTTGGTATTTTAAAGGCTTGAAAAATATAAAAGAAAATATACCAAAACCTTCAACTAAATCTTATACACCGAAATCGATTAGAATATACACAACTAGAGCAGGTCGATTATAAATCTGGTTGGATAATTTTTACCCTATGAATAATAAAAATACATTAAAACCAAAAAAAAAAAAAACCTTAGATAAAAGGAATAGTAAATGGAAAATTTACATTTTGTTGGAGTAAGTGAAAATACGTTAAGAACGTAATCAAGTTAGTCATTGTTGACGTTTTTAGTCCACCGGTAATCACGACTCATTAGTTGCTTTTTTGGGATCATCGAGAATCTAAAGATTGCTATAATTCTTGTTATATACAGTATCCTTCTTCTTTTTTAAGTTAAAAAGTAGTAGTTATATATCTCGAAAACGTTTTTCATCATTTTTCGCTTTCCAGAAACAATTGAATAATGATTAATTATTTTTAATGATGTAATCAAGTTTCGTATAGACTACATGCATGAATCATGATGCTGCCTGTAGTTCGTGATTTAAGATCGAGATACATGAGCAGTTTATTTTTTGGTTTAACCCTTAGGGTTAAGGATTTTTCACTGTTGAACATCTAAAGAGTTTGATTACAAAAAAAAAACACTTAATTATCTACAAAAGAATTAGAAACACTAAAAAGCGTACTTGAACCATGAGCAGTTTATAATAAGTCATACGTTTTTAAATACATATATTTTTGAAGCTATTATATAGTTTACATTTTGACCGTAAATATGTAAAGTCAATATATGTTCACTTCTCATTGTCATTTTCTGTTAGGAATCATGTCTGTGTGTTTCTTGTTTGTTTTATTTTCTTATATCTTTCCATCAATTCCCACTATTTTTTTGACGAAATAAAATTTATATTGTATTAAATTCCCAAAACATTAGTATTATATATAATAGATCTGACCATATTTCTTATTTTACTGTTCATTTTTTTTTATTAAAGTTTATTATTTCATTGTTCATTTTACATGCTCGAGGAAAGTTCTAATGTGAAAACTGAGAGGAGATTGTGCAGCGGGATGACGTTGGTAATCCGTCAGCTTTTCACGAGCAAAATGTTCATATAATTCCTATTTCTAATAATATCTTAACGTCCTTTTTCGCATTGTATAACGATCCTAAAATTTTGTTACTATCATCTCTTAACCAAGTTTAATCCCAAAATCAATTTATAAACAATTATTTATATTGTGGAAGTAACTTAGTCCAATAATTAACTTAAGAGTTAATTAATGTTTTTACACCAGAAGATCTGAATTTCAATTCTTAGAAAATATGATTTCTGTAAGTGAAAGAAGGCAAGTTTAAAAAATGAAATTTTTAGCGTAGGGCAAGAAAAAATCGTTCGCCGTAGTTGCAGTCTACTTGGATTCTTGTGAAACGAATAAATTATCAGTTGAAAAATTATCTTTGTAATTGTTATTCTAATTTGTAATAAAAATTTCAGAAGGCAAAAAAAAAAAAAAATTATTTAAACTACATTCATTATACGTAAATTTGGTTAAGTTTCTAACTTTTATTTTGTTCAATCAGAAAGTTTATAACTTCTAATCATTCACCTTGACTTAGAATTAAAATAATAAACTAATGTCTGATGATATCGATATTGATATTTATTAGGGTTGAGGAACAAGATACAATAGTCCACCACGTGCCAGGTCATGTGTCGGTTACGGTCAAATGCCGGTGCCAATATAAAACACGTGTCATCCTAATAACCTCACAATATTCGTTTTTTTTTTTTTTGACTTGGCTCTTCCTTCTTAATACAAAAACGACCGGAGACTGACTGTTTCCGGTCACCGGTTAACCCATTAGTCATCGGCTTCCTCCACAACCTTTGTTCCCACCTTCTTCCACATCTTTAAAAAAGGTTAATATTAACTTTTCTTGTCTTACTTGAAGGCCCCAAAGGAAAAGTAGCATACTAAAAGAACCCAAGTTTGTACCTCATGTTTATCAATTGTGGGGAATATTTTTAAATTTTATTTCATGAAAAGAGACTTTAATGAAGTGAAGTTTATTTATGATCAAAATGGCTTTCATTTTTATTGTTCTTGATGTTCACATTAAGAGCATTTAAGAAACCAAGCCAAGTAATGTTTCCTTACTCGAGGCCACTTTTGTAACTCTCCATTTGGGAGGTAAAATGCTTTTCGTCAACTCAATTTTATAAAACTTTTCGTTTTTTTTTTTTTAATATTAAAAAAGTTATTCAAATCCCAAACTTTTTTTTAATCATTCACACCCTAGCACTATTTCATTCAACCTTAAAAAAAAATCAAAATATTATCTAAAACGCCATTTTACGATATTTATTAAGCAAGACACATTAAATAATATATATTTTTCAAAAGGCATAAATACGTGAAGACCTAAAAGTCTTAACACCAAATTTAGACCGACTAAAAAAATCATAAACGTCAAAAGTTCTTCTTCTTCCTTTCTTCTTCTTCTTTAAGCTCCTCTCTTTCATTTTTTTTTTTGTTTTGGTTGTTGAAAGTGTTCTCTTTGTTCTTCGTCATGTCTAATGAAACCAAAGATCTTAACAACTATCACTACACCTCATCGTATAATCATTACAACAACAACAACCAAAATATTGTTAATCTCCCTTACGTTTCTGGTCCATCCACTTATAATGCAAACATGATCTCATCACAAATCGGTTCTGATCTACACTCGAGTCCTCAAGGAGCGTACGGATTGGGTTTCGAGCTCTCGCCATCTTCGACCGAGTTTTTTAATTCTTCGATCGATCAAGAAAACGGTTTTTATAATGCTAATTATACTTATAACAATTGTCACAAGAGTCATGAAGTTGTCGGTGGTGGCGGTGCAATCATTGAGAGTGAAACTAGGGTTTCTGCATCTCCTTCTTCGAGTGAGGCCGATCATCATCAGCACGTTGAGGATTCCGGCAAGAGCCTGAGGAAAAGAGAAGCTGACGATGGAGGAGAAGATGATCAACGTTCTCAGAAAGTGTAAGTTTCCTAAGTGTTTTTATAAGTAATTATACTTTTATTTACTATAACCAAACAATTATACTTTTATTAATTAGCTTAGCAAGATACAAATATTTAGAGTTCACATGAATCATGATCAAACTTTTATTTTATTTTTTATTACCAAAAACTATTATTTTCTCTAGTTAAACCCAAAAACCTTAATTATTTGAAAATAAAAACGCATTTCTTCATTTTTTCACTTTCAGGGCCAAATCAAGAATCGTTTTCTTGAAAATGATTTTCTTTAACTAATATATAGATCTGAATCTCATAAATAAATAAAAATACGAATTAGGATGTTTTTATCCAAACATTATAAATAGATCTGAATCTCATAAAATGAGTTCTTTGTAAGAATACCGTAGGGATTTAAAAAAAAAAAACTATATATATATATATATATATTAATTTGATATGTTGATGAAACTAAATATGTACTTGTGAAAATATAATTTAACATTAACATATTTAACTAGAATGCTTAGTTTCATATTTGAAAGAACGATAAATAAAATTAGGTCAATCACAATTCACAAAAGCTTAGTATATTTTCTGTAATGCATGACTGGAATATATATACATGTATATATATATATATATATATATATAATGGAATTTTAGTCTGATTATAATTTGTTTTTTAACCTTTATTATTGATGAATTATCTGCTCCCTAAAGAACCCACTTCAACAAAAAGACGATAGTCCCATTTTTGGTAGACTACCACCTAAGATTACTGTATTACTTGTGTCCTAAATTAACAATCATTTGGTGCTTATCAATATCATTAATTACAAAAACGGTCCAATCTAACTAAGTATTAATACTTTAACCCAAAAAAAAAAAAAAACTAAGTATTAATTGAATTGAGTAATATAATGATTCAGGGTTAAAACAAAGAAGAAAGAGGAGAAGAAGCAAAGAGAACCACGAGTCTCGTTTATGACTAAGACCGAAATTGATCATCTCGAAGACGGCTATCGTTGGAGAAAGTACGGCCAAAAAGCAGTAAAAAACAGTCCTTATCCGAGGTAATTTAATCGGTTATTAGTATTTTAAAATTAATCAATTATTGAATATGAAAGAAATAAACAAATAAGTCTAATAAATAAATAAAAATGTTTGTAAATTTGAAATTTTCGGTTTGGGTTTTTGAACTGATTTATGTATCTATGCTGTTGTAAAAAAAAATGACGAGCAAATGTAGTTTTTAAAATCTTATAATCGTTTTCCATTCGCATTTTAAAAGATTTTGATATTCATAATAAAAATAAGAAAATTTAATTTTGTTTTTCTAACTATCATCCATTCAGGGTCTAGGATTTTCTTGTATTGATAATTCTTTGTATCTAATTATTTTAGGTTTTCCTTTATTGTCTATTGATAATTTGATTTCAATTTATTAATTAATTGTGGATTTAACATTCTCAAACTATTATGATGATTTTTCACATTAACATACATCATCGAATTATTTTTTTTATATTCAATTTTCACTTTTTATTATTAAATCGACAAAAATATTTTGGTCAAGTCAAGTTCTTAATTTGTGAAAATTTGCATGTATTTAATTACCACCACTCATCATGTTTTTTGAATAAGTTTTTTTCCTTAAAATATATATTTGATGCTGACATTGTTTTTAATAAGTCAATTAAAAAAATGAAAAATTTAATTTTGTAACGGACATTATAAAAGTCATATGCTAAAACAATTAATATAGTATATATATACATGTCGATTTCGAGAACAGGAGTTACTATAGATGCACGACGCAGAAGTGCAACGTGAAGAAGAGAGTTGAGAGGTCTTACCAAGATCCAACGGTCGTGATTACAACCTACGAAAGTCAACACAACCATCCGATCCCGACCAGTCGCCGCATGGGTACGTTCTCTGGACCCGTCGCATCTGATTATAACTCATCGTCGTTATCTCCAGTTTCCGATTTCGTCATCAATAATACTCCAAGAAGCTTCTCACATGATAGTCTCTTCCGTGCGCCATACGCTAGTGTGAATGTAAACCCTAATTATCAGCATCAACAAAACCAAGAATTACTCCGTGAGAGTGAGTACGAGCTTTTGAAGGAGATGTTTCCTTCGGTTTTCTTCAAGCAAGAACCTTGATGATATATAGTTAATTATAATATTATATATATATAGAAACAATTCGGATGCATAATAAGGGATGGTGTTATTTATTTTTGCATGTATATAGACATATTTTTGAGACTATATATATAGGATATAATGTAGAAATGTTAGGCATGGATATGGAGTCTATTTCAAGTTATAATTAAAATAAATTTATTTGGAGTACTATAAGACCATCCACATTGCACATAAAATGTGATGTCTCACAGATAAAAAAATATTAAAAATACACTCTCTCATCCTTTTACTCAACTTCATACATTCTCTTTCATCATTTCACTTAACTTTTATTAATTTTATATTTAAACATACTCCTAATTTCACTCTCTTATGTCTTCCCGGAGACACAATCTCTCCAAAACTACTCACTATTTTCTCTTTCTACTTAAATTTTATTAATTTTATATTTCAATACACCCCATTATTTCAACCAAAAACACTCTCTTTCTTCCTTTTACTCAAATTTTAATAATTTTATATTTAAAGACATCCACATTTTATTACCAATGTGGATGCTCTAAGATCCGTGATGGGTCTCTCTCTCTCTCGTACTATAAGATCCGTGATTAACTCCTCAGGAAAAGTACCTTCATATCTATAAATAGTCGAATACTAAAAGCAAATGAAGCTTTTTGGGTATTGAAACTAAATTTAGACTAGAAAGATATATCGAACTTAACTATATATGTTTGACCACCTCACCTAAAATAAGAGAATGTATGGATAAATGAGTTTTGAATTAAAATACATTTCGTACTTTTTAACATACTGTATATCTTATACAAACATAACACATGTATGTTAATACATATGATATTGAATTCGATTTGTACCAAATCACGCACTCATCTCAACAAATAATTAGGGGTATTACTAGGAAATTCATTTAATTTCATACGTGTCTACATGTGACGTCTGACCGGCTATATATTGATTATTAAATCTAATCAATCTTAAAATTATGTTATAAGAATATGAATTTCTTTCAAGTAAGAATACAGGAACCAGTCGTACGCAGTTCACTTCTTTGCTCAGTTTATGCAGCAACCAAAGCAAGTGTATTGGGAAGCAGCTGTTCGCGTTGTGAGATATTTAAAAGGTAATCCAGATCAAGGGATACTTCTACGTGCTCATACTGAGCTCACGGTCTCTGCTTAGTGTGATTCGGACTGATCGGGTTGTCCGATCACTAGAAGATCACTTACGGGTTTATTTATTTAATTAGGAGGCTCTCCTATCTCTTGGAAAACCCAAAAACAAAAGGTTGTGTCTCGGTCTAGCTATGAAGCATAATATCGTGCTTTGTCTATGACTGTTCAAGAGCTTCTATGGATCTGAAATCTACTTCAATCATTTGGTATTACTCTCTCGGCTCCTATTCCTTTACATTGCGATAGCAAGTCTGCTATACAGCTGGCTGCTAACCCCGTTTTTCATGAGCGTACTAATTAAACACATTGAAAATGATTGTCATTTCATTCGCGATGAGATAGAAGTACTATTGTCACTCGACATGTTAGTACACATTTGCAGTTGGCGGACATCTTTACCAAAGCCCTTGGACGCAAAGAATTTGAAGATTTCTTATTCAAGTTGGGCGTTTTTAATCTTCACGCTCAACCTTGAGGGGAGTAGGGTATTAAGTATATATTCCATATATCTATTTCTGTATATTCTTGTATATCTTTACATATATTCGTATATATCTCTTAGATTGTAATCTTTCTATTTATGTGGAAAGCTATGTCATATCCTTGTGTATATATATTGATCGTTTGATCTAAACATAAGACAAGAAACCTTCATACCAATCTTAGGCTTCTTGTCATGGTATCATAGCAATAGCTATATCATACAAATTTTTGGCTTTGTTCGATCGTTGGACCGCTTCTTATCATCTATGATTTCTTATTCTACAACCACTTAAAAAAAAAAAAAAAAAAACGATCTCACCTTTTGTTTTTGACTTTTTTGTTCTACCCTATTCAATCAACTTCTTCTACTTCTGTTTTTAATTCTATTTTATTCTTCATATTCTTCTTAATTACATATTTGATTTTCCAAAAAAAAAAAAAACTTTAAAACGTTTGGTGACTATGGCGACTATGAGCATGAATCTGATGGGTTCGTTCATATTTAATCTTTTATTTTCAGGTTTTCATGTGGTTATCCATCAACTACAAATTCGATGTGGCCACGAAGATGATGACTCCAACGGATGTATACTGATCCAGTGGTTTATGATAATGTTTATGACATTTTTTTTAACTTTAAGACACAAGTTTCTTCATGGACAAGAAGTTCGAAAAGCGACCCAGACTTGTGACTATAGTTCGAATCGACTTGAGGATTTCAAGTTCTTTACTTCAATGATCCATGCAATATATATACATCGTTATGGATTTTTAACGATTGTCCAAACTCATACGTGTTATCACGTTTGACGGTATGAGTTTGCGGGAGGGTGTTAGGAGATCTTGGAGATATCGAGTTAAACTAAAAGTTAACATTTGTGTATATTTCCTTATTGTTAAATAGGTAGTTTTCCTATTCTCGTTTTTGTAAAGAACTTGCTAAACAAGTTATGTCTTTGTATAAATAAGCATATTGACCAAATCAATAAACAAAGAGAAACTACTACACTTCTAAGGTTTTCTCCCATTCTATCAATTTTTTTTTCAAGTAAGAATAAAGGAACCAAAGAAAACTTGTAAACGCGTTTTCTCTCTCTTCCTTGAGATAACACGCGTTTTAGACGAGCCGGCTCTAGGTCTTCTTCGTCGTCTCTCCGATTTGCCTCTCCGGCGACTGTCACTCCTCGCTAGAGCCGGGGAGCCCCCTTCCTTTTTTATTTTCCTTTGCTCAGTGTTTCATCCGTGGTTTTTGTATTTTCCCTAATCAAAGTTGGTGACGGATATGGTTTCTCGGCGAAGCTGCGATGACTCAGCATGAGTTGGTGGAGGTGGTACTTTGCGGATCCCATATCTGATGAGGATAAGATCGGGTGAAGCTTCCTTAAACGCCGCTCCCGGCGTTTCTTCTCCAAACCCTCTTTCTCGTGGGCTTTCTATGGTTTCCCGGCGTTGCAGCGGTGGTTGTTAGCGGGGGTTGGTGTTAGGTGCGGCAAATCGGAGTTTGGGAGCTTGAACTGTCAGAGATCTCATGAGTAAGGCCGTTGTTTTGAGGGCGCATGCGGTTCTCGAAAGGAGCTATTCGGCGGCGGCTGACCACTACAAGAAAACAGCGTTTTTACGACTGTAGAAGTAGTCGCCAATTAGTCGCTAAAAGGTCTGTTACGACTACTATGCGACTAAACCATGTAGTCGTTAATATTTAGTCGCTAAAGTCTGTAGTCGTAAAATTAGTCGCAAAATGACGACTACATTACGACTACTATGTGTAGCCGTTTGGTAGTCGTAACGTAGTCGCAAATATTTACGACTACACAGCGACTATTTGTGCGACTAGGTTACGACTATAGAAAGTGTCTAGATGCAGTCGGATAGTTTTAGTAACTAAATAGTCGTACATTTTAGTTACTAATTACCGACTATTTGACGACTAATAAAACGACTATTTGGCGACTAATAGGAACATCAAGTTGCAAAGATGTAAATATTGTGCGACAAATTAGCTACTCTTTTGCGACTATTTGGCGACTAATAGGGGACTACCTGTGCGACTAGTTAACGACTACCTGTGCGACTAGTTAACGACCGTATAGATGCAGTCGGAAAGCTTTAGTCACGAAGTAGTCGTAAATGTTTGTAACTATTTAGCGACTATTCTACGTCATAATGAACGACTAATTGGCGACTAAATTGAACATCAAGTTGCGACTATTTGGCGATTAACAGCCTACTGTTTAGTGACTGAAATCGAAAGCAAATTATGAATATGGGGTTCGTTTTGTTTAGCAATTGGTAATCTGTGTTACAAAATTAAAGAAATTTGCTTCAATGTCAATACATTTGATTAAAAATAGTAACTACAGTATTCAGCCTCCATAAGAAATGCGAAAACGTTAACAAAAATAACAAATTCATGAGTTCACAAGTAGCAAGGTTCAGAAAAGTAAGCACCAAACCTAAGAACCAGAACCAGGGGTAGTTGTTCTTGGATCTGGTCGAGGAAGATTGGTTGATGGAAGCAAAGCAGATGGTGGAGCTGACTGAGAAGCCATGAAGTCTAGAAACGCCGGATCTGTTTGTCGCAGGTACTTCTCCACCAAGGATAAGTGGTCAAGCTTGTCCTTTTGCTCAGCCGCAGCTCGGGAGTGCTCTGCTTCACGGGCAGCAATCTCAGCATCACGCCGTTCATTATAAGCTGCCTGCTCTTCTATTCTCTGTTGAGCTTCCTTCAGTTGCTCTTGGAGTGCAACAAACGATGAAGAGTCTCCCGGTTGGTTGCGCTTGCCATTGAGAAGAGTCTTCTTGAGGCTTCCAACTCCATAAGGAGTTCCTCGTGAATCCAACTCAGTGGACTGTCAAAAGTAAAAGAAAAACCTTAATGAAAAAATTCAGGACTATATAAATGTGAAGTGTTGTCTATATGTTACTTTACCTGAAGAAAGATGCTTGTATATTCATCTGTTGTTAGCGTACGAGGTTGCGAAGCACCATCCGAAACTTCTGAAGGCTCTGTGTAAAGCTCAGACAACTTCTCTTGCACCTTCTGCTCATATGTTTGAACGATTTTCTCCGCCTTCCTATCGACATACGTACCATCTGGCCTTGTATGTGTCCTAATGAAAACATCACCAAGACTAACCGGTCTTCCCAATTCCTCTTCCTGCAATGTTACAAATTAAGCAAGGATAGCAAGTAAACCAGAAACATGTAACCAATCAAAAATGAAACCAGAAACATGAAGAAAGCAGAAACATAATTTAAAGTTGTTGAGGAGAAAGAAAAAGTTAAAGTAACTAACCATTTCTTGTTGGATTTGTTGATACGACTTTGGCCCTGATAAGTGGATGTGAGGACCGAGACCTTTACGGTCAGACATACGAGCATTGGAATAGGTGATACTCTTGAGCTTTGCTTCTTCAGTGTCCCAGTAGTCCGTCATTGTTTTCCAGAGAGTGTCGCCGATCCAATTAGGTCGCTCTCGACTAGTCCTCGCGGTGCTAACCATGTCTTTCATCCGGCGTTGACAGATATCCTCGAAAAACCCTTGAACTGTCCCTGTTATCAAGGGATCCCAGGTGTGGGTTTTCTACAAAACAAAGAGAATA
>PKML01076009.1:52762-69819 GCA_002933935.1 Eutrema yunnanense
TATGCATCAACCCCATTAGACCACAACTCTTTTAACTCCTCAATAAGAGGCCGGAGGAAGATATCGAGACTAGCTCGCGGATGATTTGGCCCAGAATTCAGAATTGTAAGAAATAAATACTCTGTATTCATGCACATACTAGGGGGTAAATTATATGGAGTCAAGATCACGGGCCACAGCGAATGATTACGAGACATTCCAAATGGATTGAACCCATCGGTACATAATCCAAGATAAACGTTACGGGGTTCTCCGGCAAACCGGGGATTTTGTTCTTGAAAATATCGCCACTCTGCCGCATCAGAAGGATGACACATTTCTCCCTCCTTTGATTGGTGCTCGGCATGCCATCTCATTGCCGATGCAGTCTTCTCGCTCTGATACATTCTCTTCAATCTATCAGCAATAGGTAGATACCACATACGACTGTATGGTACTTTGGTTCTACGTCGGTCATTCTTAGGCTTCCATCTTTGTGCACCACAAAACAAACATTTATCTTCCTTCTCGTCATCTTTCCAGAAGATCATACAATTGTTAATACAAACATCAATTGTATGATATGGGAGGCCTAAATTGCGCATCAATTTTTCTGTCTCGTAATGTGATCCGGTTGACTTGTTTCCTTCTGGTAAATAGTCTGTCAAGATTTCGCAAACCGAATCGACTAACTTTTCACTCATATTATATTCTGCCTTATTTTGCATGACTCGAGCAGCTAAGGATAACTGCGAGTGACCTTCACGACAACCATCGTATAATGGATTCTTTGCACCTTCTAACAAGTCGTAAAATTTCTTTGAATGATTACGTACCGGTTCTTCTACATTCTGATAACTACCATCCTGATTATAGTTATCAAAACTCACGTTATGCCGAAATGCATCATTCACCATATCCACATATCTATCTTCTACAACAACTCCCACATTTTCACTCCCACTTATATATGGCGTATCAACATAACTCGATCCTAAATCCATATTGATTTCTTCTCCATGCTTATACCAAACATAATAATCTGGCATAAATCCTCTGCTATAAAGATGATTCCAAATTCTTGTCCCCGGGATAAATTTCTCGTTCTTGCAAACACTACAAGGGCAGAAAAACTTACCGCCATTACTCTGTGATAGAGGCTGGCTATTTGCAAATGTCATGAATCCATCCACCCCCGTTCTGAACTCTTCCGAGAAATTTCCCGTCTCTTCATCGAACCTCTTATACATCCACTCCCGGAAATTATTAAAATTAGGATTTCCCGACATTATTTAACTCGCAAATATAATGAAGAGAAATATACGTTTGAATTTTTGTGTTGAAGATCGAATGAGGAGGAGAAATGGGATTAATTAAGCTTATATAGACATTTCTGCCGACTAAATAGCTACTACACGGCGTCTGAAAGGCGACTACATCTTCTAGTCGCATAAAATCGTTACACCAACCCCAAAACGAATAACACGTGTTTTTCACCGGTCTATACGACAAATTACCGACTGCTATGCGACCCTACCAAATAGTCGTATATTGATCGCCAAATGGCGACTATTATGCGACTCTTGTTAACCGTCGGCAAATTAGTCGTAATTTTGTCGTTAAACAGCGACCCGCCGATATAGTCGCATATTGGTCGCTAAATTAGCGACTATTAGGCGACTATTATTTAACGTCTGCAATGTAGTCGCATATTTGTCGTCATTTAGCGACTAATACAGCGACAATATGGTTTGGTCGTACAATAACGACTCAATTACGACCAAATCGTATTAGTCGCTAAATTGTCGGGCAATAGTGGCTACTTAGTCGCACCATTTAGCGACTAATCGTTTAGTCGCTAGTTGTAGTCGTAAAAACGCTGTTTTCTTGTAGTGGACCCACGACGACGAAGGTTTCTCGGAGGCTGCTAGGTGTGGTATGGTCTCCCCTCCCGCTGGTGGTTTTCGGGTTTGTTTTCGAATCTGTTCTCAACTCCTTTCCAAGGTGTTTTTCTTCTTTTCTGGCGCTCTTCTCTGCTGTGGCGTCGAGGTTTTCTCTGTCTTCCCTCGTGCGATGGTGATTTCTTTCCGATCCCAGTTTCAGGTCATCCGGTAACCGGTTTTTCATCGACGGAGGTGGCAGCGATTCTGGCAAAGTCGTTTACGTTTTAGGGTTAGGATTAGATCGTTTTTGGGCTTCTCTGCTTTTGGACTTGCTTTAAACCGAGCCCATTTAAGTTTGATTTTGGGCATCGTCTTGTTTGTGTTTTTTTCTTCTTTTGGTTAGATGTGAGATTCCTTCCTTTTGTAACTCTTTATTCAAGCAAGCTTTTTAACAAAAAAAAAATAAATAAAATAAAGGAACCAACAAACGAATTTGATCATACATATAGTTGTATATTAGATAGATTTGATACAAATTAAATATTTGTTAATATCACGAATACATTATCTCTTGGCGTATCATGTAAGGGATGTGACCGGTTAGTTACATGACAAGTCCATCTTGAATTCAAGGCTTGTTGTTAGATCCACAAACCAAAATACAATAGTTTAATATTATATACTTTCGACATGTATGACAATAATCCTTCCACATGTTCATCCAAAGAATCCTTGTTAAGACTTTTTCTTCTTCTGAATGATAAGGTTTAGAAGATTTCTTTGCGATGTCACAGACGGCGAACCAGCCAAATCGCAGCTATCCAAACACTTCACCAAATCATTTTTACTCTATTGTTTACTAAAAATGTTTTTTTAATTGAATACAATCTTACTTTCAATAAAAAATCATTATGTGTACCTTCTATGATCCTTGTCCACAATGTTATAAGAGATCACGAGCAATTATTTGTTTTTTATATATACCATAATTTTACTCTATTGTTTTTTATTATTCAAAACATTCATTGGTTTTTCATGTTTTCATACTTTTTTAAAATGATTTTGTTATATGTTTTGGATGTATTAAAAATATATAAATTGTTTTATTAATCTATTAATTTTTTTTTTATCATTATATAGAAAACTTTATTCAACTTAAATATTTTTGTTAGTAAATCATTAGACAATTTCACTATTGAGAAACATATTATTTACCTTAATAGTATGAAATAAAATAAAATAAATACAAGGAGCTTTATAATGAGACTTTACGATTGTCGAGTCACTGTCTCTAACCAGTACGCCGAACCGCAACGACCAGAGAGCAATCGCTCGGAAAATCAATCGCCGGCGATCGAAAACGACGGCTCGCCAGACGTCTTTCTCTCTTCTTCAAGCAAACACTTTCACATCTCTCTCTCTCTCTTCCTCTCTACCTCTCTGATATTTATTATGATCGTCTGCTAGAGATCACTTTCTCTCGATATCATATCGTCATCTTCTTCTTCTTCTTCGTTGTCGAATTTGCCTCAGTTAACGTCTCGATCTCTGGTAATTTCAAATCTCTGAGACCCTTTCTGAAAAAAATTCCGAGTTTCAGGATGGTTTCTTCTAAATTTCTCGTTCGAGTGCGCATTGTCGATTTTGGATTCGTTAACATAAATTTCGTTCGTCTTTGGTGTTTTCTGCAGCTCGGAGTAGTCATAGAGATCCCTGAAAATGGTGGATCCAGGCCCGATTACGCCGGGACAAGTACAATTTATCGAGAAACTTTACTCTCGTGTTCAATTTTTTTCTTGCTACTTTCGATTCAATGCTGAGTCGATTTAGGTTGATTTAGTTGACAAGGTTGAAAATTGTCAGTACCATTTGATTTAGGGTACTATTGTTTCAATAAATTTGCGTGTGGAGAGTTAAATAACCTTTAAATTGAAGAAGTTATGACTGATTTCGTGAAAGCCGCCATTTTTAGTGTGAGGAAACCCTAAGAGAAAGTGACTTTTAATCTTAAAGTCAGCCTAAAGCATAGGACAGGTTCCTTGGTCTCATCAGCATCCTTGACACAGCAAGTAGAATGTCTCGAGTCTTTCACATAGTCACATTACAGAAGTCCCTGCATTGTTGGGGGATTATTCATAGTTAATTCTTCCAAGGCCAAATCAAATGATCCCAGACGTAATGAGAGGCTTTCCCGTGGGTTTATTTCTGTTGAAGAGAATATATAGGAGGGTAGTCACTGAAATCTATGTGGAATCGAGACTTTTAGAGTCCGTAGAACTTTTAAGTTTTCTGAGACCTTTAAGAAGGGTAGTTCTTTCAACCTTTGCAGGGAACTACTTAATGTTTCCATTTTCTAAAGTAGTAAACCTGTCAATGATGGATCAAAAATACTAAATGATCAAGTTGAGGTCTAGCAAATACATGAAAACCGAGTCTTTATTTGTAGCTTCTTAGTAGCTTTATGATTTTAGAGTTGGCTGGATACTGTACCTCAATCTGCAAGTGCAAGATTTAACTTTTGAGTGAAATTTTGTAGGTGTCTTTTCTACTTGGAGTGATTCCAATATTTATCGGTTGGATATACTCGGAGCTACTTGAGTACAGGAAATCTTTGGCTCCTTTGAAACCGTAAGTTTTTGCAATGTGGTACTCTCAATAACGTAGTAGTTTTTAGGCATGAAGCCCACTCTGTAGTGCGTGTACTCTTTCAATTTAGTTTTTGATAGGAGTTGCGTTCTTCTAATGCAGTCACTCGGATAATAATCTGGTTGAATTGGGAGGCGTAGCAGAGAAAGACGATGACAAAGCTGATTTATTGGAGGGAGGTCTTGTCCGATCGACATCTGTAAGATTTCATAATTCATCCATCAGAACAAACATAATCAGGTTGGTGTTTCTAGCTCATATTTTGTCTAGTTTGTTTATTAAAATCCTTCAGCAGCTCGCGTGCTAGAGTTTCTATGATTTATTGAATCACAGGTTTTTGAGTATGGAAGATTCGTTTTTACTGGAACACCGAGCAACCTTGAGAGCAATGTAAGTGAAATTTACCTCAAGAAGTGATAATATCTCTGTTTGTATCTTATGTTAACATTCACAACCATACCTAGGTCGGAGTTTGGTGCAATCTTAATATATTTCTATATCTGTGACCGCACGGAATTACTTGGCGATTCAACCAAGGTACCCATGTCTTTCACCGGCTTGTTTTTTGTTTTGTTTTTAATCTTTATTCCACGAAAGGATATCTACTTCAAATGCTCATATAACTTGGTTTCCTTTGACAGAATTACAACCGCGACCTTTTCCTTTTTCTTTATGTTCTTCTCATCATAGTATCAGCCATGACATCTCTCAGAAAGCACAATGACAAGTCACCCATAAGTGGGAAATCCATTCATTACCTTAATCGCCACCAGACTGAAGAGTGGAAAGGATGGATGCAGGCAAGTATCTCTTGATTATTGACAATATGACCATTGCCTTTTTTTTGGGGTCAGCTACTGTAATTGTAGCTCTTAATGCCCGCTTTCTACATATTGTTCTCATGTCTTAATTTTTAACAGGTTTTGTTCTTAATGTATCACTACTTTGCTGCGGCTGAGTTATACAACGCAATCCGTATCTTTATTGCTGCTTATGTCTGGATGACTGGTTTTGGAAACTTCTCGTACTACTATATCAGAAAGGATTTCTCTGTTGCACGTTTTGCGCAGGTGATACAATTCATTCCATGACAACCTCTTGTCATTGTACTTTATCTTCCGCTTCTAAAATCTTGTTCTCTTACAGATGATGTGGAGACTGAACTTCTTTGTAGCATTTTGCTGTATTGTTCTCAACAATGACTATATGTTGTATTACATCTGCCCAATGCACACTCTCTTCACCCTTATGGTTTACGGAGCTCTGGGTATCTTCAGCAAGTACAATGAGATAGGATCTGTGATGGCTCTGAAGATATTTTCATGTTTCCTCGTTGTCTTTTTGATGTGGGAAATTCCTGGAGCTTTTGAATTATTCTGGAGTCCTTTAACATTCTTTCTAGGTGGTTAACTTCTCTGGATCTGATCATTTTCTCTATATGGAATAAAACATAGAATCGAAGGGTTTTTTAATATTTAGAAATTGCATGTGAATAAATGCAGGTTACAGTGACCCTGCGAAGCCCGATCTTCATCGATTACATGAATGGCACTTCAGATCAGGCCTTGATCGCTACATATGGATCATTGGAATGATATATGCCTATTTTCACCCGACTGTAAGTTCTTAAACATAGACACACTTTCAGTATTTTTTTGTTCTTTTTTTTCGTTCGGTGTGTTGATGTAATAAACTTCAAAACTTGAGATCATTCTCTAGGTAGAGAGATGGATGGAGAAGCTAGAGGATTGTGAAACGAAGAAAAGACTATCAATCAAGACTGCCATAGTTACCATTACCGTGCTTGTAAGTAAATCTCAGTCATCTTTTAGATTATTGATTGCATCATCCAATTATACACATTGATATATGTTTCCCGTTTGCTCACATTTTAGGTTGGTTACGTGTGGTATGAATGTATCTACAAGCTGGAAAAGACCAGTTACAACATGTATCACCCATACACATCTTGGATCCCCATAACGTATGATCATAAATCCTCTTGTTCGTCTTTATATCCCTCTCTTATCTTACTTGCTGAAACTGAACATGACTCGTCATTTGGTTCTCGGGATCCAGTGTTTACATATGCCTTCGGAATTTCACCCACCAGCTTCGGAGTGTCTCATTGACTCTTTTCGCGTGAGTAAACTCGCATTTTCATTTAAGCTAAATCCCGGTTTGTATGCTCACCTCATTACCATGTAATACATTTACATTTCCCTGTGCAGGTGGCTCGGCAAGATCACATTAGAAACTTACATTTCCCAATTTCATATATGGCTAAGGTTTGTTTTCAGCAACTTAAAATCTTGTTTTCCCGGAAACTTAGTTCTATCTCTTGTTGACCAAGCACACCAACTTTCAGATCAAACATGCCTGATGGGCAACCAAAATGGCTTCTCTCTATTATTCCGGGATACCCTATGCTCAATTTCATGCTCACAACCGCGATATACGTCCTAGTAAGAAACCTTGAACAACTTCTTTCCCCGTCTTTTCTATTACCAAACTTTCTGAATCATCTATGTGTTCTTCTTTTTCTCCAGGTATCTCACCGTCTCTTTGAACTAACCAACACACTCAAGACAGTTTTCGTACCCACAAAAGACAACAAGAGGCTCTTCTCTAACTTCATAGCTGGGATCGCCATCGCTCTTCCCCTCTATTGCTTCTCATTTGTTCTTCTTCAGATTCATCGCTAAGACCCGTGAGTTTCCAGATCTTCTCATTGTCATCTACTCATCAAAAGCTTAATTAAAACTCTGTTGAAATCTATCATTTACAGGCAGAAAGAAGTGTTTCTTCAATGGAGTCTCATCAAAGCAAAATAAGATAAAGACAAGTTAGCTTTGTGGATCATTTTCTTGTGCACATTCAGCTTCAGAGTTTGTTCAACAAAGCCAAGACCAAGGATCTCAGAAACCAACACTGCTTTGCTCTATTGCCATATGATATCGAAGTGATTGTTTTCAATTTAAGTTTTAAATTTTTCTTTAGATTTGTTTTGTAAGCATTAAGAAAACAATCTATGTGGTTCGTCCAAAAAATGTATAGTGATGTTAAAGTATTTAATCAAATTGCCAAAAAGGTGAAAAACGATACACAATTAAAATAATGCGCACAAACCACACTTGCTTTGCCTTTGCAATAGAGGTGAAACATCATCTTTACACTTTCTAAACTCACAAACATTCACACCCCTTTCAAATCAACTCGCTTCCATGTATATATCTTCTACACCTTTGATCCTCCATTAACGAGCTTTCAATTGCAGAGAAGTTCAATTCAAATTTAAAGAGTGTGAATCTTTGTGAGTTGAGAAGATGAGAGAAGATAGTAGGGCACATAATGCTTACCATCACTATGTAGATGATCTCATAATCCAGAAACAGATTTGTTCAGACAAGAGTAGCTTGGAGCTTCCTTAACCTGAAAAGTATAAGAAGATAAGTCACACCAGCCTTAGACAAAGATGATCTTATTACCGTCTGTGCTCAATATAAAAGTGCTAAGAGTTATTGAATCTTCTTGACTTCTTGTACCTTTGATAACTCTGCAGAATCCATTTAAAGAAAATCTTTAATGGAAACTTCAGATAAAACTCACACAGCTGATTTGCTAGATTTCATTGGAGTCTAGTCACCATTAACTACTCAAGAAGGAAAAGAAGAGTGACATACTCAATTTTGGATCTTTGTGATCCATTTTTACATTTAACACATTTTATAAATATCATGTTGGCTCTGCATCTTTGTTTATTCATTCTTTGTTCTCTCCTGCCAAGCAATAGCTACAATTATGGGTAGATTATACTATAAAAACGGTGCAAAGAGCAAGTGGATGGAATCTTTAGTTCAACTTATCGGGTTTCCCTGTTCTTGTTCTGTTTTGCTTCTTTTCAACGATCAAACAACAACACCAACAAACACAAGTTTCAGACAACTGTCTTCCTTCCCAACAATTGGACCAGTTTACATCGGCATTGGACTATTGGTATCAGCTGTCTGTAACCTTTCCTCATTTGGGTTGCTCTCTACTTACCAGTTTTCACTTACTCACTCATTTGGGTTGCTCTACTTAACATTTTCACCGCTTTCTTTTCATATGTCCTCAACTCGCAAAAGTTCACTCCTTTCATAGTGAATTCTCTGTTTCTCATTATTTCTTCTACCCTCCTTGTGTTCAATAATGAACCACAAGCCACAAAATTTTCTAAAGGAAAATACGCAATATGCTTCCTTTGTACCACAAGCCAAGAAAGTATCTAAAGGAAAAATACGCAATAGGCTTCCTTTGTACCACAAGCCACAAAAGTTTCTAAAGGAAAATACGCAATAGGCTTTCTAAATTGAAAAAATGCTAATCATCAGTTTAAAAACTAAATGCCCATTAAAGAGAGAGAGACAATGACATTGCAATAAAAAAAGTGCTAAGAGGAAATTAAATCCTCTTTGATATAAGGGAAAATTCAGATAAAACATACAGAGAGCTTTGAGTCACCTTAGAAGGAAATATAAATAAATTAAGACCCAAAATCCATCTAATTGTGATCTCTATCACCATGCACCACATCTTCCACTATGAATATGTGCCAGTGGGTAGGATCCACCATAGAAATGTCTTAATAACTACAAGTCATTGTTACTGAAAACATGTAAAATCTACTTATAAAGGTGTTACTGTTCTCTTTGATTTTCTAAGTTAAGCAGAACACAGAAGCAAGCAAAACCCAAAAGATCAGGAGGAAAAGGATTTATCATAACCATGGATGGTGAATCATCATCATTACCTATATCGAAGAATCGCAAGAGATGGCTCCGTATCTTCGTTTATTCATTCCTTGTTCTTTCTTGCCAAGCAACAGCTACAATCCTCGGTAAACTATACTACAGAAATGGTGGCAAAAGCAAGTGGATGGGATCTCTAGTTACACTCATTGGCTTCCCTGTTCTTCTTCTGTTTCGCGTATTTTCAACCATCAGGCAACAACAACCTGAAACAAAAACAATAACAAAAAACACAAGTTTCAGAAAACTGATTTCCTTCACTGCCATTGGACTAATATTATCAGCTAACCGTTACCTATCCTCGTTCGGTTTGCTCTACTTACCGGTTTCCACTTACTCTCTCATATGGGCTTCGCAATTGGGTTTCACCGCTTTTTTCTCATACTTCCTCAACTCGCAAAAGTTCACTCCTTTCATAGTGAACTCTCTGTTTCTCCTCACCATCTCCTCTGCTCTCCTTGTGTTCAACAATGAATCACAATCCAAAAAAGTCTCTAGAGGCAAATACGCGATAGGATTCCTATGTACCGTCGCTTCTTCTGCTGGCTATGGACTGATGCTATCTCTCTTGCAGCTCATACTCCGCAAAGTCCTAAAGAAGAAAACATTCTCAGTTTTCATGGACATGGTTTTCTATCAGTCCCTGGTCGCGACATGCACGCTTCTGGTTGGGTTTTTCGCGAGCGGGGAGTGGAAAACTTTAACCGGTGAGATGAAAAGCTACAGACTCGGAGAGGTTTCATATGTCATGACTCTGGTCTTCACAGCTATTGCCTGGCAAGTCACAGCAATTTGTATTGTGGGATTGATCTTTGAGTCATCTTCTTTGTTCTCCAATGCTATAACCGCCGTGGGACTGCCTATTGTCCCGATACTAGCAGTGTTTGTGTTTCATGATAAAATGGAAGGTACAAAAGTCATCTCCATCATTTTAGCTATCTGGGGCTTCATTTCATTTGCTTATCAGCATTACCTCGATGACAAAAAGTTGAAGAGCCTTGAAAGAGGAGTTCCTGTTTCATCACCAGACATAGAAGATGGTTATGAATCTTCGCAATCACATGCCACTACTTAGTGGTCTTTTAGTTTTTTTCCTGCAAGAAGAATGCATAAAAAGCGTATGCATATATGAAGTTGGTTGTGTGCTATTGTTTGTATAATGTCTTTGCCATAGAGCACGTGTTTCTCTAATGAAGCCAGAGCAAGATATACACAACAGTGCACAATATGAATCACACAAGAAATCAAATCTCATCTTGTAAGAACAAAACTATAATAGGCAAAAGAGGCAATTAAAACTGAAAAGAGAACCCAGAAGAAATGCCTCTCTAAGCTCAATAAGAAGTTGAGATTTAAGGGTTTAGTCAAAGCCTTCTCTGCTACAGAATCTTTATTTAAAGGTACGAGCTTTCTCAAGACCTCGGCCTAAATCTAATTCCATACCATTCTGAACAAAATCGAATCAAAAATTATGAAGCTACAACACAAAAGACGTGTTGGAGGTGGGCCTAGCACCCCCAATTAGTTAGGCCCATCTTAGTATAAAGCCTTCCTTAACTCGGTCAAACATAAAAGATAACCTTCAGCCGAGAGAGAGCACCGGCCTGCAGGTATCCACCCGAAAGCACCGAGCTCCCGATAAAAACACCTCGGAACGGCATTCAACCAGGAAGCGCCGACCGGAAGCCCCACACCGATGTCTGCTCGAAACTGCCGAGCTCCCGAGGACCCACCCGGGACCGGGCTGACACCTCGCCGAACAGGGAGATCAAAGGAGCAGCAGACACGTGGGGGTTGGTAAAACAGCATGCTACGTGGAGAGAGGTATGACTTTGGAATGACATCTCACCAACCCTGCGGAGCAAGCGAAGACGAAGAGGACACGTGGAGGAGAGTTGGCCGAACAGTATGCTATCTTACAAAGGTATGGCGCCGAGCTCATCATGACCCCTCGCCCTAAAAGCCGGGACACGCCTCCTAGGGTACCTTACCCGCGAAACAAGGAGAGAACGCCGTGTGGCCCCGGAATTCTGGGGAGTAGGAGATCGACTCTCCCCATATATATATCCCCTAACGTGTTTGAGGAAAGGGGGAATTTTCAGATCTTTTTAGACTTCATTCCCTACAGGAAATAGCCCGACCTCTCTTGTTTGTAACAAAGTAGCATATTTAGAACACCGAACTGGACTCCCTTCGGAACCAGTTCGTAAATCTAAATTGCTCACCACTTTCTCTTGATAATATAAAGAATACGGTCCCCGACCTGTTCGTCATAATCCTCGGTCTGCCCTAAATTCCGGTTAACACGCTCTATTTACGGAAATCTCACCTCTCAACTCTTCGATCAACCCTTAATCAACCTCTTAACAACCTTAGTGATATCTTGGATCAACAATTGGCGCTAGAAGGAGGGGAATCGAGATCTTTCTATACGCAAGGAGCGGTTCGACCACGACACCTCTCGCAACGGAAATGGTAATCCCGCCTCCAAGGGTGTTATCGGAACAGGAGACCCCAGCCCAAACAACGGCCTCGCCATCCACTCAAGCCACGACAGTTTCCCCGCAATCAGCTCAGGTGACAGCCGATCAACCGGCCCCTCAAGACCAGTCTCGCGGGACTCCGCCCCCGGGACCAACCCCCCATGACGGCTCCGCCACTCAAAACACACCTCGAACGCCGGTCGGGCCGCCGGAGAACCAGCCTACTCTATCCGCCGTTATGCAAACCCTGCTCGCCAGAATAGACGAGCTCACGCGCACCACCGATCAACGGTTCGCCACGCTAGCCGCTTCCCGCGACCGGCCGGACAACGCCAGGTCCCCAACCACTCAAAACAGAGAGCCGCTTTCCCGGGCAGATACCTCGCGCCTTCAGAGGAATCTATTCGGAGACTCGCCATCGGGGTCGGAAGGTCCGGACGGACGTTTCGTCCCAAGGACAGGCGGCCCCACGGTGGACGACACTCACCATCACCGATCCAGCTCGGAACGCGCTAGAGATGCCGAGTTCGAGGCCATGAAAGAAACGATTCGTGTGATGTCTTCCAAAATTCACCAGGCCACCAGCGCGGCCCCAGAGATAGACCGCGTCCTCAGAGAGACACAAAACACACCATTCACCCGTCGGATCGCCTCCGTCCCGCTCCAACAGCTCGGAAAGCTCAAGCTTCAACCCTACGCGGGCAATACCGACCCGGCCCAGTATCTGACGGCGTTCACCATCGCCATGGGCCGCGCCCACTTCTCTCCGGACGAACGCGAAGCCGCCCATTGCCAGCTCTTCGTAGAAAACCTCACCGGCCCGGCCCTCACCTGGTTCTCCCGGCTAAAGACACACTCTATCGATAGCTTCAGAGACCTTTCGACAGTCTTCCTCGAGCACTACTCCATCTACATCAGGCAGTCCGCTTCCAGCGCGGACCTCTGGGCATTGAACCAAGGAGCGAAGGAGTCGCTCAAATCCTTCATCGAGCGCTTCAAAGCCACGGCCTCGCAAAGCAACGTGACGGATGAATCAGCGCTCCCCGCCCTACGAAAGGGTCTGCGGGCCGACTCGGCTTTCAAGGACGATATGAAACTCAACAAGCCGCGTTCGTTAGAAGACGCTTTGTGCCGCGCCGGACTATTCGTCGAGCTCGAAGAAGAGAAAGCAGCCGAGTCAAGGAACAGCGCCCCACACAAGGTCCCGGTCCCGAAGGAGCGACCTCAGGACGGGTATCAAGAGCCTCGCCAGCACTACGATGATGAATATCATCGCAGCAGAGGGAAGCAGGCCGCCGCATTCCTCGTCAGCGAATCGCCGACCGTCCTCCACATGCGTGACTCCGCTCCTCCCCCAAACCCGGCGTCGAAACTGCCCTGGAACAAGTATGTACGCGATCCCAACCAGCAGGATCGGCGCCCCGAGGAGCCGAAAGACAAGGAGCCCCGAACGGACGAACAGCATGATAGGACGGGTTTCTGCGAGTTCCACCAGCGAAAGGGGCACTCCAGGAAGTCCTGCTAAACCAATTCAAAAGGGGAGAAATCCACGTTCCGGACCGACTGCGCCCAAGAGCCCGGGATAACGATCAAGGCCAATAACGCGACGATCGAGGCCGCAACAACAACCGGTCCGGACCCGGAGACCGCGCCCAAAACGACGACCGTCGCCGGCGGTCTCCCTCCCAAGACCAGGAAAGAGGCAGGTCGCCTCCCCCAGCCCGGACTTTAATAGGGATGATCATGGGAGGACTCCTCTCGTGTAACGATTCAGTACGGTCCATCAAGCGCCACGAAAGAAAGACGGACGCCTCCCTGAAGTGGCACTCCGGTCCGGAAATCGACGCGCAAGAAACGAGTGAGAAGGGGATATGCTTTTCCGAGGCCGACGCGGCCGGGGTCAACCATCCTCACAACGACCCCCTTGTCGTGCAAGTGCGCGTAGCTGATTGCGACGTCAACCGGGTCCTCGTCGATACGGGCAGCTCGGTTGATCTCATTTTTAAAGACACCCTCGCCAGGATGAACCTAAGCGACGCCGACATCAAGCCGCACTCTATCCCGCTAACTGGCTTCGCCGGAAACACCGTTAACGGAATTGGCACCATCGAATTACCGGTCTACGTAGGCCGGGTCACCAAGATCGTCAAGTTCGTGGTCTTCGACACCACCCCGATCTACAACATCATTCTCGGAACCCCTTGGCTGCACTCGATGAAGGCAATCACATCGACGTACCATCAGTGTCTCAAGTTCCCCAATCAGGCCGGAACGTATACTCTTAGGAGTAACCAAAGAGTCTCTCGCGCCTGCTTCGCCATAGAGCATAAGCTGCGAAACGCCGCGCCGGCCTGTCTAACCATCAATGCGCATCAACCCGGCGAGCCGGCTAACCAAGACGTACCAGGACGGGACCTCATAGCCCATGTCAACATTGATCCACGCGACCCCACTCGCTGCGTCGGTATCGGGGCCGACCTAGAGGAGAGCATCAAGAAGGAGCTGGTCAAGTTCCTGGGGCAGAACGTCTCCACTTTCGCTTGGTCAACCGGCGACATGCCCGACATCGACCCAAGGACGTGCAGCCATGAGCTCAACGTGGACCCGACCTTCAAACCGATCAAGCAGAAGCGGCGAAAGCTGGGCCCTGAGCGAGCACAGGCCGTCAATGACGAGGTAGAAAGACTAACTGCGGCCGGCTCGATCACCGAGGTCAAATACCCGGACTGGCTGGCCAACCCGGTGGTTGTCAAGAAAAAGAATGGCAAATGGAGGGTCTACGTAGATTTCACCGACCTCAACAAGGCGTGCCCAAAAGACAGCTTCCCCCTCCCCCGAATCGACCAGGTCGTCGAAGCCACCACCGGGAACGAGCTGCTCTCTTTCATGGACGCCTTCTCGGGATACAACCAGATCCCTATGCACCCCGACGATCAAGAGAAAACCGCGTTCATCACAGACCGAGGAACCTACTGCTACAAGGTGATGCCCTTCGGACTCAAAAATGCCAGAGCCACCTACCAGCGGCTCGTCAACAAGATGTTCGTCGATCAGATCGGCCGCACTATGGAGGTATATATAGACGACATGTTGGTGAAATCCCTATTAGCCAGCGACCATGTCACTCATCTCCGGTCCTGCTTCCGGACATTGAACGAGTACAACATGAAGCTAAACCCGGCCAAGTGTTCTTTCGGCGTTACGTCGGGCGAGTTTCTCGGGTACATCATCACTCAGCGCGGGATCGAAGCCAACCCCAAGCAGATCCGTGCCGTCATCGACCTCAAGTCCCCAGAAAGCACCCGCCAAGTCCAACGGCTCACAGGAAGGATAGCCGCTCTCAATCGATTCATCTCCCGCTCCACCGACAGATGCCTACCGTTCTATCAGCTGCTCCGAGCTAACAAGCGGTTTGAGTGGGACGCCAGGTGCGAAGAAGCCCTCCAACAACTGAAGGAGTACATATCAACTCCTCCCGTCCTAGCTAATCCCGAAGAAGGCGAAACCCTTTACCTCTACATCGCTGTATCCACGTCGGCGGTGTGCGGGGTCCTGGTACGCGAAGATCGGGGCGAGCAGAAGCCCATCTTCTACGTCAGCAAGTCCTTAGACGGGGCAGAGAGCAGATACCCGACCTTGGAGAAGCTCGCCCTGGCAGTGGTCGTCGCAGCTCGGAAGCTCCGACCTTATTTCCAATCTCACACCATTGCCGTGCTAAGTACCCATCCCCTCCGAGCCATCCTCCATAGCCCGAACCGTTCCGGAAGAATAATGAAGTGGGCAATCGAGCTCAGCGAGTACGAGATTGAGTACCGAGGGCGGACCGCAGCCAAGTCCCAAGTGTTGGCCGACTTCCTAGTCGAATTGGCACCCGAGCTAGCCATTGACGAAGTACCCGAGGTGTGGAGCCTGCACGTCGACGGGTCGGCTTCCAAGCATGGATCCGGCATCGGCATCTGCCTCGAGTCCCCGACCAAGGAAATCCTCGAGCAGTCCTTCCGTCTGGCCTTCCCGGCATCAAACAATGAGGCCGAGTACGAGGCCCTAATTGCCGGTCTACGCCTGGCAAGAGCGATTGGTGTGAAGAAGATCCGGGCCTACTGCGACTCCCAGCTCGTCGCAAACCAGTTCAGCGGGGAATACGAGGCCAAGAATGATCGCATGGATGCTTACCTCAAGGTGGTTCAAGACTTAGCTGCGGATTTCTCCGAGTTCACCCTGACAAAAATTCCCCGAGGTGACAACACTTCCGCGGACGCCCTCGCAGCTCTAGCCTCCACCTCGGACCCAGCTCAACGACGGGTAATCCCGGTGGAAAGTATCGACTTCCCCAGCATCGAGCTACCAAAGGGGTCGTACCTGATCAATCCTTAGATCCCGGACCTCGACGAAGACATCCCGCCTCCTGAAGACCTGCCCTCACCCCCAGCCGAGCCCGAGCTACCGGACTGGCGAGTCGACTTACGACTGTACATCGCAGACGGCGTCCACCCCCCAGATAGATGGGCCGCCCGCCGGCTAAAAAAAAAGTGCGCCCAGTATATGGTGATGGACGGCAGTCTATTCCGGTGGAGCGCCTCAGGAACCCTGCTCGGCTGCCTCCACGGCCAAGAAACCATCGAAGTAATGAAGGAGATGCATGAAGGCGCCGGCGGAAACCATTCCAACGGCCGGACTCTCGCTCTGCGAATCAAGAACCAAGGCCACTACTGGCCAACCATGCTTCAGGATTGCGAAAAATTCGCTGCTCGGTGTGAAAAGTGCCAACGACACGGCACACTCATTCATTGTCCCACCGAACTCCTGGCCACCGCGGTGGTGCCCTACCCATTCATGCGATGGGCCATGGACATAGTCGGGCCACTGCCCCGATCACGACAAAAGCGCTTCATCCTCGTGATGACCGATTTCTTCACCAAGTGGGTTGAAGCCGAAGCTTACGCCAAGATCACGGCGGAGGATGTCCGCAAGTTCGTTTGGAAGTTCATCATCTGTCGCCACGGCTTGCCTTACGAGATCGTGACGGACAACGGCGCACAGTTCACATCGGTCCTCTTTGAAGACTTCTGCGCAAAGTGGAAGATCAGACTGAGCAAATCCACCCCGAGATATCCGCAAGGAAACGGACAGGCCGAAGCCACCAACAAAACCATCCTCGACGGCCTCAAAAAGCGTCTCAACGACAAAAAGGGCTCTTGGGCAGACGAGCTGGACGGAGTCCTCTGGTCCCATCGCACAACACCAAGGACGGCAACAGGTCGCACACCGTTCAGCCT
>PKML01076009.1:83647-143948 GCA_002933935.1 Eutrema yunnanense
ATTAGTTCTATGATACTTTAATAGATTCATTGACAACAAATAATCTAAACACTTTCATTTTTGCATGTATTTTAAGCAACCTTTGGGCAATACTTAAAAAAAATACACTTAAATTGATGCTTGTTTAGATTTTCTTTAATAATTAATCAATCCATAGTTAGAGTGGATAGGAATGCTACCTTTGGGTATACACACCATCAACCGCAACATGGGTGATTAATACTTGAGTTGTTATTTAATACACCCAATGATCCACCTTTGGGTGATCTCCTAGGGTATACTAATTAAGCAATTGATCAATCAATAAAAACTTTTCATGTCATTTAGCATCCTTTAATCATGATCAATTATGAATCAATTATAAACTTTACTTTAATGCCACATATAGCATAACAAGACCACTTTGGTGATTAACAAGTTATACTATATGTAAGCTTTTTAATTAATAGGATTAAATTTAAATTTAATTGCGTATCATAATTATATGATACAATTATCCTATCAATCTAGATTTGCAGCGGAACTGTTCACGGTTACTGTTCATCGATGATCAATTAATGTTCATCGACGATCGATCACTGTTCATCTACAAACGGCCACTGTTCATCGACGATCGATCACTGTTCATCGATTACTGTTCATCGATTACTGTTCATCGGTGATCGATTACTGTTCATCGACTACTGTTCATCGATGATCAATTACTGTTCATCGATTACTGTTCATCGACGAACGGTTACTGTTCATCGATGATCAATTACTGTTCATCGACGAACGGCCACTGTTCATTTACTTTTAATGCGATGAACAGTCGCGAAATTTTGTTTTTAAACTTTAAAAAAAACTATAACTTTTGATTTACTTGATGGATTTTAATGAATTTTATACCGATAGATAGATAATTTCATCATCTACACATTGATATAACTTTTAGACTATTTTCAGATTCAATGCGTTGATGAATTTTCAGAAAGAAAAAACGAGATTTTTTCGGTTTTATCCATCAATATGCTTTAAAAGTGAAACAAATGATTCTAGGGTTGCTCTTATACCACATATAAATTTATCCTTAATGATTACATACTTGTAATCTATCCCATAATCTCCCCTAGAACAAATGAATCAACATGTTTCATATTGATGGAGATTTCGGTTATGAGAAGGATGAATGTCTAACCTTGATCCATTGCTTTGTTAGACATGATGATGATTCCTTGATGATTGTTTGATCTTCTCCTTCCCTTCCTTACTGCGATCTCCCCTTCGACGGAGCCGGGGTGTTCAGATTCCGATCACAATCTCTAATCTCTCTTTTATGTTTATGTGTTTCTATCTTCTTTCTTTTAGTGTCTCAATTCTGGAAAACCAGAATCTGTCTATCTCTATTCTCTGCAACAACTTCTCCCCTTTTCTTTTATATGAGGTCCAAAGTGATTCTCACTGTTAGAGGAGGAGTTGTGTCTTTTCAATGAGACACCCATTCATTAAAACATAACACATAAACTATACTTTAATATATATATATATATATACAATTATATAAGTTAAACCATTATATATATAAATGCATATAAACCTTAGATTAGATTCTTTATTGGGTAGAGTAAGAGGGTTGACATCAAACCCATTCCGGTATCTTTTCTTTGATTCGGTCCATCACCGTATCCCGTTACATACCAGAAACTTTAAGCCTTACATTAAACTTAAACTATAATAGTTGGACCGTTAATACTTCGGCCACACTAACGGAAATATTCTTACAGGTATTGGTCCGGTAAGAAGATTGTTGTGCGCGGAAAGGTTCCGAAGATTTGTAAGAAGCCCTAGATCCGCCGGGAGCTCACCGGAAATATGATTGTACCCCATCGTTATCACTGTCAAGTTCCTCAAGTTTGCGATGGACTGTGGAAACTCTCCTGTTAAGTTGTTGGAATGAAGCGTAAGGACTACAAGTGACTTAAGGAAACCAATCTCTTCCGGTATTGGTCCAACCAACTGGTTTTCCGACAATCCCAAATTGGTTAACCGCGTTAACCGAAACAATGAGGATGGAATTGAAGAATTCAGTTTGTTCTTGTATAACCCGAGTTCCTCCAGCTGAACCAAATTCCCTAACTCAGCTGGTATTCTCCCGGTTAACTGGTTACCATACAGCGCAAGTTGGACCAAGCTCGTGCAGTTTCCGATCTCAGCTGGTATTTCTCCTTCCAACAAGTTATTTAATAAACCGAGAGCCTTTAAGTTCGAGAGATTTCCCATCTCTCTCGGTATTTTACCAGTTAACTGGTTACCACTCAGGTCTAAAACCGTCAGATTAACCAAAGTACCAATTGATACTGGAATCAAACCACTAAACCGGTTACCGTCTGCTACAAACACCTCGAGATGAACCAAATCTCCTAAGCATTCTGGTATTGTTCCGGTTAAGTTGTTGACTGCAACTCCTACTAATACCAAAGATCTAGTTTTGCAGATTGCTTCAGGAACATCACCGGTCAGCAAATTATCTCTCAGATCAAGATACGAAATATTCTTAAGCTCCCAAATCTCAGAAGGAATCGAACCAGAGAAATAATTTAAGTAAAGAATGAGCTGGTTAAGCTCGGCTAATTTCCCGATTTCAGCCGGTATTTCGCTGGAAAAATTATTTGAATTGAGATCAAGAACCTGGAGATAGGTGAGATTTGCTATGGATGGAGATAGAACGCCTTGAAGTTGCTTCTCCGGCAAGGAAACTGAGACAACGTGACCGGTACGGTCGCATGTGATTCCGGTCCAGTTGCAGTGCCGTACCGAACCGGTGGTGGTCCAATCCGTTAATACCCCTAAAGGGTCGCTGGAAATGGCATTCTTGAAGGATCGTAAAGCCTCAATCTCTGGTTCTAAGCTCTGTTTCGCATGTGAAAAGCCAGAGAAGAAGAAGAAGAAGATGAGAGTTGAGATCAAAATGGTCTCTGAGAGTGACGTCATGGTTTAGATGAGTTGAAAATGGTGAGAAATTATGATGAGAGAATTATCTATAGACAAATGTTTATATATGCGCAAGAAGATATATGTTTGAGGGATCATGTCACGGATGTGAAAAGGCCAAGACGCAATATATTTAGTTCATATTTCACATAATTGATAATTCGGTCAAGTTGCATATAAAGCCACTACATGTGCATGCATTCCCACTCATACACAAGCTTAAAATGCATATATGTTTGTATTATATATGATATTCATTTAATCTCACAACTAGATTCGCGTCCGGGTGAAATATATTTTTTTTATATATTTAATGTAATATTTTCAGATTTTGAAAAATTCGGATTCAGAAAACAATCCGCTTCACATATAGCTCTAAAACCCAAAAATATAAAATCCGGTAAAACCTGTAAAAACTCAGCAAATAATCGTGAACCGAACATAATCATCGACCCGGATGGATCATGATTAAGTAAAAAATTATAGTGCAATCAAATGGATTCCTTTATTGTTCTTATTGAGTCATTCTGATTTTAAAATCTGGTACTTTATGATCTTCTTTCGTATATGAATAATACTTTATCAATTACAACAATAATTACTTTGTCAATTTAACATATTTTTTCAAACATATCTTAGAGATTTATTAGTTTTCATATACTATATATATATAATTATAAAACAAAAAAATTCACTAATTATTGATTGCGGTCGGTGTGAGAGCAGAATCTCACAACCTCAATCCTTGGCTTTTCAGGTCGTATTTTCGAAGAAATAACAAAGAAATGCTTAGAAGAATTTGAGAGAGAGAATATTGTGTATATTCGTACTATTGCCAAGAATTCGGTCATTTTCATTATTCTTGATATTCTAAACTTATACATGCGTTCTGAGAACGTAACCGCTAAATCAAACATACGTAATTGAATTTAGACAATAAATTCACGATCTAGGAATTTATTGTTGAGCTTGATCTTGGGGTTTTGGGTTTAATGTGTTTGATTTGCTTGCTGCGAGTTCCTTCCCCCAACGATCTCCTCCTTTTCTGCATACTCGGTTCCTTCCCCCAACGATCTCCTCCTTTTCTGCATACTCGGTTCCTTCCCCCAACGATCTCCTCCTTTTCTGCATACTCGGCTCCTTCCCAGATCGCGAGCTCACTCCACGAGGCTTTTCAGTGAGCTGGGCTTGATTCCAGGCCCGTTCATTCAAGCTGGACTTTAGGTGTGGAATTTGGGCCCAACAGTCGGACTTTTTCGAACCGGGTCAACCCATGGATCCGGTTATTCGAAAGACTCTCTGGTTTCCTTCCCGGGCCAGATTTCAAAACATTAATTTAATGTATTATAATAAATTTTTATAAGATAATTTTTTTATGATATAAGTTAAAATCAGAAAATTTAGCGGAATTTAAACAATTTTGTTTGATATTTTCAACTTAAAATCTTTAAAATCTAATATGATTTTTTTTTCTATTATTTACAAAATAATTCATGTTTGCCAATTTAATATTATTTATGGAATTTTTAATATTATTTAATTTATAAATTCATGTTTGGAAATTTTATAAATATTTTTATGATTTTTTTAACATTATTTATTTTTAATATATAAAATCTCGAAAATCTTTTGTATGTTGTCTAATAAAAAATTTAAACCATAAATTTTTAACATCAACTTTCACCCGCAAAATTTTTTGGAAGATATTATATATAAATTTATATATTATTCCAAATTCGGAATTATATTTATTTTATATATTATATTTGTAAAAAAGTGGGATAATGTTAAAATAGTTCTAAACATATTTTAAAAAAAAAAAATGAAATGTTTGGATATAGATATTAAAAATGATTCTGTTTTAATAGAATATATATAAATCACTTTCTTCTGCAGCCAAAGTAAAATGAAAAGAGTAATATTTTACTCGTTTGAACTAACCATATATAGTAATATAATACATATGAAAAAATATATATATATATATATATATATATTCTTTGAAAGATTATGGCTCTTCCCTCTACGGTCTACCTTCATATTCAATTTAGATTCCGTTGAATATATAGTTGCTTAGTTTAATAATATATATCTATAAGAAGACTATAAGCGTCAATGCGTGTTTGAAAATGAGTTCGATTTCGGCACCTTTTTGGTCAAAGAGTAGCATCATTGAAACTGAAAACCATTGAGCTCAACAGTATTTGACTATTTGATTATCATCTTTTTTTTTCTCTCTTAAGGAAATTTATATCCTGTTTTAGGTCTATTTAAATTCATTCGTTAACATGTCTTCTGAGTTCTGTCTGACTAGAGGAATCAAAAGCCTCATTCGCTGTCTTATTGAGATATTTATATGCAAGTTGTGTTTCGTATACTCAGTCAAAAATTCTAATTTGTCCTTTTGACGCCCAAGCCGGAATAAAAAGAGAAAACAAAATTTCTTCTGTCCAAGTTTATTTATATCCTAAATCCTATATTGACACATTCGTTTCCAGATAGAAATACGTAAAATCGCATAAAAATCCTTTAAAGTAGCATGTAATGACATTTTAAACTACCGAAATATTTCACTAATACTTTAAACTTTTAATTTAGAACTTTTAACAGGAAAAATCCTTAGAGTAGATCCCGAATATGCGCCGTCAAAAATTTTAACGGAATAGTAAACACCGTTAATAGCAAAACTAAAACCGTTTAAAAATTAATTATTTTTTTTAAGGTCAAAGTGAGGACTAGTTGCCCTTCACTTGCTTTCAAACGTGTTTTAATGTTTTGATAAGTCTTTTCTTAAACCATAGCTTTCCTCAAAGTGAGCTACTTGATTTACTTAGAGTTCTATATTGATTGCTAATTGACTATAGTGATATATACACCATAAATTATATTAGATCTGTTTCTAGAGTTTGTGATGAATGATTGTTGATGCTTGATTCACAAGTTTCTGAATATGGATTAATGAACTTTAAATAACCTGGCTCTGATACCAAGTTGTAACATCCCTATCCCGGGCCTCATAAAAAACCGGGGAAAATCGGGCATGTTAGGTTGGCGGACTAACCCCTTTCGGTTAGTCGTCCGGTTTGGATCCTTGGTGAGCAACACATGATCGCCATGAAAACGCACAGGTAACAACAACAATATAGACTTAGCCGATCCTCGTTAACCTGTACGTAGGGCTGTCAATTTGAGTGTTTACCCGCGGGTCCCACGGGTTTGACCCGCCGCGGGGCGTGTGCGGGTCGAGAATTTTCAAAATACCAAAAAGCAGGGCGGGTGCGGGTCGAGTGTTTTCAAATGCGGGGCGGGTGCGGGTCGGTATTTTTTCCTGCGAGTCTCGCGGATTATCCGCAATTAAAAAAAAATTATTTACTAAATACTATTAAAATGTTGAAATATTTTGTAATATATATATATATATATATTTATTTTGTTAACTGATTTGTTTTGTAATATATATAAATTAATTAATTATTTTGTTTATTTTTTCAGAAAATTGTGTATTTAAGTTTTTTCATGTGAAATTTATTTTATTAAATTTGTTTTTTTCACTAAAATTTTTTTAAAAAAATATTTGCGGGTTACCAGGGGGCTCAAGCGGGGCGGGTGCGGGTCGAGAAATTTTTGTTAATGAGTCAAGCGGGGCGGGTCGATGCGGATCGGAAAAAACAAGTAATCCGCGCGGGGCGGGTCTAGCGGAGAGGGTTGGACCCGCTTGACAGTTCTACCTATACTGAGCAAAGGGAAGAGGAGAGGTGAGTAATGGGGATTACTCAGTGAGGTTGAGTCTGGGGAGACTCACTGATCACTTACAGACATTTACGCGAGTTGCTATAATGAAAGTCTAATCCTAAAACAAGCACAACCAAATGGATCCACTCGCCTTCACGTAGGAACCAACCGAGGCCGGCTTGCCACCTTTAACCCCACCTCCTTTAGGACGACGTGTTGGCTCACGAATGTCTCACTCATACTATCCACGAGGACTCGCCAAAACTCTCCACGACGGTGAGAACTGCAGGCCCCTATAGGCACCCCTCAGCCCCATCAAACAATATCCGCACCATATGGATTGCCTATGACGGACACCTAGCAATTCAACTAGACTCCACACATTACCGGATTAAATCCTCATCAATCTCAACACTCTATATTCAGGACTCACAAGCAGGACTCACCATACCAAGTTGTAACAAAAGGGAGTTCAACCACATCAATCAATTCACCAGGTTATTTAGGGTTCATTAATCATTAATCCATATTCAGAAACTTGTGAATCAAGCATCAACAATCATTCATCACAAACCCTAGAAACAAATCTAATATTATTTATGGTGTATATATCACTATAGTCAATTAGTAATCAACATAGAACTCTAAGTAAATCAAGTAGCTCACTTAGAGGAAAGTTATGATTTAAGAAAAGACTTATCAAAACATTATAACACGTTTGAAAGCAAGTGAGGGGCAACTAGTACTCACCTTGGCATAGGAGGAGGCGATGGGAGAGAGGAGAAGGAAGGAGGAGGAGTTTCATCACCAGAACTCGAGGAGGAGGAGTTCGACGGAGGAGGAGGCGGTGGCGTCGTCATCGCGGCGAGGAAAGAGAGTCACGGTGAGGAGAGAGAAATCGCGGGGAGAGAGAGAGAGAGAGAGAGTGGCCGCGGGTGAGATGAGAGGAGAGAAAAAGAGAAGAGAAAGTGGCTAGGGTTTTTGAAAAGAAACTAATGAGAGATTAGACAAATATTTATATAGGAATTACTTGTCCAAAAAAAAAAGGAAAAACAAAGAAAAATGAAGATTTGATTTACTTAGCTGAAAGGAAAAGGGATATTTAGTTGCAAAAGGGAATAAAAAAGAAATCTCTACTGGAATATTCCGGAAGGATTTAAAATCAACTTAAAACCGGGAATTAAAAACGGAGATATACCGGACCGAAGGTCGGAATATCACATATTTGGTGCTGATGATATCTTTGAGATTGAAGAAGTCTTCCTCCGAAGTCTCTCCCCAGAAGTTGATCTCTGTTGCAATTTGGTGATCAAACATAGATTCAGAGCTGCGATTTTTTTTTGTTTTTTTTTTCACTTTTTCATTTTTTTTATTGTAAATAATAATTAAAATTAATATTTTTATTAAAAATAATCGATTTTAAACAGTTTTAGTTTCGCCGTTAACGGTGTTTTCTATTCGGTTAAAAATTTTGATGGTTTGTACTCGGAACCCACTCTAAGGATTTTTTTAGTTAAAAATTTTAAGTTGAAGGTTTAAAATGCTAGTGAAATATTTCGGAAGTTTAAAGTGTCAGTGCGTGGCACATTGAATGTTTTTTATGCGATTTTTCCGATAGAAATATGTATATTGTATATGATAACAAGTACGTGTTACGTATATATATATATATATTCTTTTTTGAATGAGAGGTCAACAAGATTTTTGAGGTTGTTGTTATTGGATCGTAGCCATATATGGGAATATCAAATCAATTATGGACTGGGATGGATCGAGGAATCATCCATATCTTGATTCGGAGAACCTGTATCCGCATTACTATATACATGACCTTGACCCATTTAACACTAACATTTATAATTTTCAGAATACTAGTTGACTTTACCCATTTAACAATAAATATTTATAATTTCCCGAACACAGTTAATTCAAAAAATAAAAGAGATGACAGCTGTGGGATTTGAACCCACGCCCTTTCGGACCAGAGCCTAAATCTGGCGCCTTAGACCACTCGGCCAAACTGTCACTTTGTTCATGCATTATCGTTTTATATGAAATATACCTTCATTTGAAAAAGGGAACATCTCTTTTTGAGTCTATTCTTCGTTTCTGAAAGTTATTCCGTTTGTTTGAATAGTTTTGTATTATTGCATTAAGTGATAAATTTAGGATGGTATAAAAAATAAATGGGATGATTAAGGTGGTCGCGAGAACAAAGTAAATATAAAATAGCACAAGAAAATCAATCATTACAAATAACGGATTTCTCCACTTGGTTGGATCTAAAAGAAAGATAACATCTCTCCAAAAACCTTGCGGCGACTTGTTGCTCATGCCATTATCTATGCTATATGGTCGAAAAGAAACAACTGAATACACAACAACATCCTCTCATCTCTCCAGGCGATATTCAAGGTTACTATAATCGGCTGATCCGTGATACAATTTTTGTCAAAAGAAACCGTAAAACCTTTGGTGAGCTACTACAAATTTGGCTCACTTATACTTGGATAAATTTCTCAAAGTCTGATTTATTCTTAGGCTACTCCTTGTTTTCTATCTTTTTTTTTGGCAAAGTTTACTATGTTTAGCATTTTTGTAATAATTTACAAACACTCTCATTTCTTAATGAAATTTAAATACTTATATAAATAAACGGATTTTAACTACCGAATATTACTTCGCGATATATCATGTTTTTGTTGTTACACAATAGTATTGATCGCTAACTCGTGGTAAGATATTTATGATAACTATGTTGTTATTATGTGATGAATTACTTTATGAACAAAACAACATAATTCAGAGATGCTGTTTCTCCATTATTAATATTTAATTTATAAAAGACATCTTCAAAATAAGGTTAAATATCAAAATATGATAATTTATTTTAATTCTCACATTTTGATAGACACAACAAAATTACAACTAAATACAAATAAAAATTAAACACCACTTAAAATAAAACTTAGAATCTAATAAAATTATTAAATAAACATCGAAGAAAAAAAATCCACACCAAAACAGCAATCCTAATGAAATCATAGAAATCTTCTCTATGAAGATGCAACAAAATTACTCGGCTACTACATGACACAAGCAAGACCGACTCACTAATAAAGTGGACCATATGCATATTATAAAAAAAATTCTAATTTTAGGCATATAAACAATTTTTTTTATAAAGAACCCTTAAATATTTACAAATAAAACCTTCAAACATGACAAAATTTTGCAAAAATCAGGTGGTCACTGTGCATTTGCACCTTCAGCACTTGCCTAGAGCCGGGCCTGGACACAAGATACAAATAAAAAATATGTGAAAAATCATAATAAATCAAGACTTTGATATATATGTTATATTATCATATTTATTTACACTTGAAGACTTATTAATTAAAAATTGAAAACGAAAAAACTTAAGAATTAGAAACATATTTTACACAATAATGAGGATTAGAATCGTACATCAACAATATTGGAAATAATACTAAAAATAAAAAAAAAAAATATAAAACAAAAAATACAATATTACTCGAGGAAGACAAGAGTCACGAACCTAAAATTCGGTGCAACTACCTCCATCCCAAAGCACAATTCTAAGTAAGGATAAACCTAACATCCGGCACATATGCTTCAGAACCGAACTCTCAACCTCCTTCCGCAATAACTCTAAAACAAAACAACTCCTTTAGTGTATTTTTATCTCTTTGGTGCATTAATTATACTTTAATGTAACTACTTCAAAGATGAAATTTACGACATATATTAACATATAATTAATACACTCTAATTGATATAAATTAAAATAAAAATGCATTATTAGAGATTCCTAATATTTTCTACTATAAAAACGCAAAATAACAAACTTAAAAAAAAAATTAATTGCATAAATTGACAACAAACGTAAATGATAAAAAATGTACAAACACCTTCTATTTTTATAAGAAAAAACAATATTGGAAATCATATATGTAAAGTATTAAACTATCAAAAACAAAATATATAAAAAAAAAGTTAACACGCCCGCGTGTAGCGCGGATCACATTCTAGTACTTATATAAAAAAACGGATTTTAACGACCGAATATTACTTCGCGATATATCATGTTTTTTTTTTTTTTTGGTGACTCAGGGTAAATCCCAGGCCCATGGAGAGGCCCCAGACTAATCCCTGGGGGGAAGGCAACCCACATATAGGTCATTCCCCTGGTTTTCAAATGGATCGTAAGCAAGGACCCATATTCGTGTGGGTGTCCAAGAGCAATGTGTTTTTGTTTCTCGCAGCAGGTGGATCGAACTCGGAACGTGGTTGCGTCCAAAGCCCGTCTCCTTATCACTAGACCACAAGGTCTCGGACATATCATATATATATATTTTTTTTTTTGATGACTCAGGATAAATCCTAGACCCTTGACCATGTTTTTGTTGTTACATAATAGTATTGATCGCTAACTCGTGGTAAGATATTTATGATAACTATGTTGTTATTATGTGATGATTACTTTATGATCTAAACAACATAATTCAGAGATGCTGTTTCTCCATTATTCATCGATATTTTTAATTTTGATTTTCTTTAAACTAAATCTACTATAAAATAAAATAAAATTGCTACCGAATTAAACTATAAAAGACTAATTGAAAAATAAGTTTTGATTTGGTATACAGTTAGAGCCGGTCCTGACTTTGACTGGGCTTAAAACTGAAAATATTTTTTAGCCCATTAATCGATTAATTTATTAATAAAATACAAAATGTAACTAATTTAGGAAATATTTTTAAGAAAAGTTTGAATATTTTTAGCCCATTAATCTTTAGCTGGCACATTCAAACTGAAATTTTTTTAATTTTAAGAAATGAAAAAACCACACTAACGGTCATTTAACGGTTATATAGCATTTGTCAGTTAAGAAAAATTCAATGTTTTCCGTCTATTATTTAGGAAATTTGAACTTTCTAAGATTTCATTTTGAAAATTTAAAATTAATTATATATTTGAAAACAAAATTATAGTAAAAATTTACAGTTTTTTATTGTAATTTTATTTTAAAAAAATCTTTTGATATACCGTGGCTAATGCGCATGTTTGACGCGCATCGACTTTCATTTTAAAGATTTTTTTTTCTGTATATAGAATAACATCTATAGGTAATAGATAAATCAAAATAGTAATACATGATTCATATTTTTCAACTTGCATTAAATTTTAAGATAATTTATTTTATTATCAATATTTTTTTTTTAGTTTTGAATCTTTTGATGTTATTTCGCCACCAATTAGTAGTTATCAAAAACATCAAAAATATTGTTTTAATAAATATTGTTTTAATAACATCTTTTTATGTAAATCTTCTAATAAACTGCTGAGTTTATAGTATTAATTAAAAATACATAGAAAATATAAATTTCAAATATTTTCTTAGAAGAAATATATCAACATAGATTGAAATTACCGTTTAACCTACTTGATTGACCCAATTCATCTATAAAATGGAGTAGAAAGTAGTAACAAGAAGAAGAAGAAGAAAAGAGAGATGGGTCGTAAAAAGGTTGAGATAAAATACATTGAGAATAGCAACTCAAGGCAAGTGACTTTCTCTAAACGCCGAGCTGATATTTTTAAGAAAGCCGATACACTTGCGAGGTTGTGTAATGTTGAAGTGGCTGTCTTGATCAAATCTCCCGCCGGGCGACCGCACGTGTTTGGAAGTCCATGCTTTAACTCTGTGGTTGGACGTTTTCAAAACCCTTATATGAAAAGACCAGAAAGATCTTCGACCTCATTGAAGGAAGCTAGGATTCTCAAGAGTCGAGCCAGACTCGATCATCTCATGGAAGAATTGGAACGAAATAAAGAGCATGAGAAGGTTAGTGTCCAATATTTACTATTCATTATATCATTATTTTTTCTGTTTAGATTAAAAAAACGTTTACAACTTTCAAAAAAAATTCTAATTATAATAAACAATTGAACCAACTGATTTTAACTAGACCTTACCGGTAGATTTTGATATTGAAATATTTTATCCCATTATACATTATCGACTCATGAGAGAACCATATAGAGTGGGAAACTGGGAAGGTAGAACCCATTATTTTATATTATATTATCTATTTTACTTTTTGTCTACAAAAAAATTAGGTTTTTTTTTTAATAAATCATAGGTTTTAAAGAAGAGGCAAGAAGAAACTCTTGAAAATTACGATGTGAAGAAGATTAATATAGATCTAAAATTGGAGGAGTTTGTTGCTTTCAAAGAAATGCTCGAAGTTGTCCGAGATAATATGAAGCGTAAACATATGGAGATGGAGACTTTGTCGTCTCTATTGATGCTCTCTAAAAGTAAATATAATAAGAAGAAGAAGAATAATAATAATATATAAAACTATATATCATATAAGATCGATCGTTATTTGATATTTTCCTTCAAAACATGTGTTGAATAATTTCGGTAATTTGTTGTAATAATGAAGTCATGTCGTTTATCTTTTTATTGATTTTCATAAAAAAACTAAATTTGTTCTTATAATTTACAATATGTGCAATCATGTTCGTGATATTTGGCTCCTTGACTTTACCGGTTGGATAATATTGTCTTCTTTTTTTTCTTCTTTTTTCACAAAGGGTATTCTATTGAAAATGCATTGTAACTATATGACCTTTTGAGTCATACAGATGGTAGAATAGTTTAGAGAAAAAAAGACAATAAGCATACACTTAGTCTACTTGCAGAAACACTAAAAAAACTACACAATGTGATTAGAAAGGGAAACTTGGTGAAGGATAACGTGATAATATTGTCTTTGCGAAGATGAAATTTCTCAAGTGGTCTTAGTGATTTCCTTGTGTTATGTGATCGTGTTTAAATTTATACATTTGTTTTTATATATTTTAATTTCTCATGTATATCTAACATACAAATCATTATATATGTAAAATTCTCAAGTACGTGTGGTCCTAAATTTTGATATTTTTATTTTACATGGTATCATTTTTTTTTAGCGTAAAAGAGGTTTCTAGGATTTTTATTATGTTTATGTGTGACGTTTTTACCTTGTCGTTACTCTTGTCTAATACTAAGTAGTTTACTTATGTAGTTTAAATACAGACAATTGGGATTAAATTTTAATTCTTGTAATAAAGAGATATATATATAGTTCTGTAAAGTTAAACTGTTACAGCATATAGTTGCTTTAGTTAAAATTCGGATGTTGATTTTGTGCCAAATATGCGATTTCATGTTTTCCTACCAAAAATATGATTTCGTATTTTTCCGCCAAAAACATGATTTTGTGTTTTTCCGTCAAAAAGCGAAATTGAGTTTTTGTGTTTTTCCGCCAAAACGTAAAATTTCCGCCAACAATGTGGTTTCACAATTTTTTTTGCCAAAAACATGATTCCGTGTTTTTTCCCTCCAACAAAAAAAACATTTTTAGCAGGACAACGAAATTTTACATTTTTTGGTAAAAAAACACGGAATCACATTTTTGCCGATAAAAAGAAAAAAACACAATTTTGGCAAGAAAACGTGATTTGACTTTTTTAAGCGAAAACCCAAGAATTATATTGCCTGGAAAAGGCGGAATTACTGTTTTGTCGGAAAATCATATACACCAACTTTTGGTGCTCCTCTGTGTACCGTAGAGAGAATCATATATACACTGATTTTTTTAATAACTTACACACAATTGGATTGATTTTTTTCTTCTAATAAAGAGGCAGTTCCTTATATAATTTCATATAGTTGCTTTGATCAAATTTTCTGATGTTCTTACAACTAATTGATTTATATTAAAATTTATGAATATGTTATTTGTCAATAACATGCATTTTTGTGGCTTTTTATAACGTTTTGGTTGCCATTGTTTATGGACTCCAAGACCTCTCTCGGTCTATGGGTTCAATAATTGAGAAAGATTTGGAGATGTTTAATAATGAAAATTATGAAATTAAAACGAGATTTTGGATGGAAATAAAGTGTATCATGATACAGAAGCATCATTTGGTGATAAAGAAGAACAAACTGAAAGGAAAACTCGAGTAGGTTTAATATAGTATGTTAAGTTTGAGGTAGTTATTCGTGGGAATGAATCTAATACCAACATAATAATGTATATTTTGAAGACAAGACGCAATGTGGTATATAATCGTTGAGGAAAAAAAAAAAAAAAATTGGGGCTAGATGTGGTATAAAAGGATTTGGATGGGCGTATATACCACTTTGTGGAGAATTCAGTTATAAAGGGGACGGTGAAAGTGTATGAAGGTGAGCATACATATCATCCAATCTAGAAAGTGTATGTTTATCAAGTGACCTGTCATTGCGGATATTATGTTAGAGGACATAAGAAAAGATCATGAAATGAGCGCATCAGAAACCAAAGAAGAGATGAATAAAATAGGCGCAACATCATTATCTCGGAGGCTTTATCTAAAACCGCAAGAGGAATGGCTTTAGATAAGCTACAAGCTGAGTGTAATGAACAATTGGCAAGGTTGAAAGACTACGAATGAGTAACTCCTATAGTAAGTTTGTCATGTGTTTCAGGTGCTGAATCAAAGACAGTTTTTTAAAAGATTTTTATATGTCTTCACTGTTTTAAAATAAATCAACAAGTTTTCTTAATAAATGGTTAATGTTTTGAGTTATATTATAACAGAAACGTATTTTTCTTTTATTTGGTATAGTAAAATGTTATCCCTTATATAAAAGAAAGATATATATGTCTTTTGTTCAATAAACAAAAAGCTGAAAATTGGAGTTTGTTCAACACACAGAGAGAGGTAGAAAGAGAATCAACGAGAGACAAAAAATTTTATTAAAAACGACTTATTGATAATCATGAGAATCCTACATATTTCGAACATAATGATAAACGACGTGACATCTTTTCATTACTACAACAAATCCCAGATTATTTATTCCATAAAAGCTTTGAAAGAAGAAATACAACTATTTCTTCTGATCCGAGAGCATTGATTAAGATGAGGAATCCTGTTTCTTCGGAATAGAATTGTCTACCATTTTGAGCACAGCGTTGAATAATGTAGCCACAACTTTTTTTTTTCAACGTACTCGATCATCTTCTTTTCCAATTCCTAAATTTTACAAAACTCTAATTAACATTTGTACACCGGAAACAAAATTATATAAAGTTATAAGAATATTAAAATGAACACTTACATTCATATGCTCTTCATCTACTTCTGATGCTTCTTTGATACGATCGAGTTCAGCTTTAATCTCGAGAGTCTCAGCCTCTGTAAGAACCATTTTTTTTTGGGTTTGTGGTAGAACAAGAGTAAAAGATTTAAGTCTAATTTTTTTGTTGGTCTTTTTCTTTGTTCTTGTTAATGCTTGATCCGCAATTTTATAGATGTATTGTGTCAGGTGAGTCAAAAACACAACTAATATATATTTTTTAAAAGGTAATTAAACATGTGTCGACATGTGGATAAATTCACACTATTTTCTAATTTAAATATATTTATATTTTTTAAAAAATATAATATTTCTATATATTAGAGCGCGTGTCGCGTGATAAAAAAAAATATTTCTATATATTAAAGTGCATGATATTTTATAGGATAGATTTCTAACTAGATTAGGCTCGCATATACATGGAATTTACAATTTAAATTTTTACAACACGTAAAAAAGAAACCAAAAACGAAATCAAATCACCCGTAAAAAGTAAATAAAATAAGACTAAAAATGCCGATATGAAATCACCCACCGATAGTAACAATTATTTATTTATTTGGATTGTCTTTTTTTTTAATTAAATTTTGTCACATACTTTTAAATATTTAGCTTTTCATAGTTCTTATATATTTGAATTATGTTTATTTTTTATTATTTTAGCTACTCACATATCTTTTTTTTTTCAAGACTTTAACGTATTGATATGCTACTCACAATTATTTATTTATTTGGATTCTCTTTTTTAATGCTGTAGCTAGTGGTGACTCATTTTAGTGTTCTTGGATCGAATGAAGAGAAACAACCAATTACAGGCGATGGACAACACCACAAATACTCCTTTTTACTTTACTTCTTTTTCGAGAAAGGATCCGATTTTTTTACTTTCTTACACTTGTTTTTTTAGGTTCCCTTTATGTTTCTCTCTTAGTATTCGGGTTTTCTGACAACTCGAGACCTACTTTCACACTCATGTCTACTCTACTTCTTTTTCGTTGAATTTCTTCGTAAAAATCTCGTCTCTCTCCCGTTTCCACCCGAAATAGTTCACCAAAATGGCAAAATACTTCGTTGATCCATTTTCTTCGAACCCTGAGTAAGCAAACCCACTTTTCCACTATTTTTTTTTATTTTTGTTTCCGATAAGTTCTCGTGGTCTGTTTTACTGAATTGAACGTTAGAGAGTCCTCAAAAACACAAGTTGAAAGCTAAGGTTTCCACATATATTTATTGATTTTTAAAAAATGATCTACCCTCTAAATGGCAGGACGGACTCACACGACAAAACAAGTTCTAAACATACGTGTTTGCAATATGTTGTTTCTTTGTTATTAATAAGTTTTTGTTGTCCAAGTGACTAAAAAATCTTGGTGATTTTGAAGGCTCCCCGGCCACTTCTTCTATTTTAGCAAAAGTTTCACAACAAGTGGTATTACAGTGGGGTTTAGAAAAGGGTAGACCTAAATAAGTGGCTTGGGTCGCATGTTCGTTGTGGGAAGAGTTCTCAAGGTGTCGAAAGACTTCCTAACTATGAGGGAGGTGAGGCGGTGAGTTATGTTGATGATAACGGCAGTACAAGATAAGTGCTAAGATGGATTCGTTGGAGGAAAAACCAAATGTTTGTGTGGTCCTTGGTTTGAGGGAAATATTGTTGGATATCAATCTAAGTTCAACATCAGAAGATTAGACAATAATGGTCTAATATATAAGTCAAGCACAACTCCAATAAGTATGAAGTATTTTAGGAAGAAGCCCAACAAATAATTTGTGTGGACGTGGACACTTAACATAAAGCGGACAATATCATTAATGAATAGAGTTATGATGGGCTTGACGAGCTCATCAATTGAGAGTTGAGCCAAGTTTTATCGCCAGGTTTGTTCGATGTCGAGTTCCTTGAAGTTTGATGTTCTACATTTCAATGGAAAGGAAAATTTGTAGAGGAGGGTGAAGGATATGCTATCGCAACAGAAAATGAAGAAGGGTCTCGAAGAGACAAAGCTATAATCAATCACGCAGAAAAATTGGGACAAGATACATGATGAGGCAATTTTGACAATTTAGGGTTTGAGATTGGAATATTTTATGGATGAAAAGAATTTGAAGAAACAAACACTAACGACCGTTAAACACGGTTCTATATGCCCGTCAATTTGAAAAGTTTAATGTTTTTTTTTGTGCTCCATTCAAGAAAAATGATGTTTTTAAGATTTCATTTAAACTTTTTCAAAATTAATTAGTTTTTGAAAAAAATATTATAGTAATTTTTCCCCGATTTTCTATTTATTTTTATTTTTGTAAATAATATGTTGATATATCGTGGTTGATGTGCATGTTTGACGCGCGGCCATTTCATTTAAAGAAGAAAAATATATATATAGAATAAAATCTAAAGTTATCAAATAAATCCAATAATAATACAAAATTTTTATTATTTCAACTCGTAATTAATTTTAAGATAAGTATTAAGAAAATTAGAGTTATTATTTTATTATTTTCGATATTTTTCGGTCAGAAATTATTAGCTGTCAAAAACAAAACAATTATGTTGACTATAATATTTCATAAATATATTTCAAATAACGACGAAAATTTATGGTAAAAACTAGCGAATTAATTGTATTGATTAAAAAATACATAGAAAAGGTAAATTTCAAAAACAATATATCAACATAGTTAAAACATTACATTATTGCATTTAACTTACTTGGCCCAATCCATCTATATATAATGGTGTAGAGAGGTAGTAACAACAATAACAACAACAAAAGGAGAAATCTAAGCATAAGAAATGGGTCTTAATAATCTTAAGATGAAATACATTGAAAATAGCATCACAAGGCGAATGACTTTCTCCAAATGTCGAGCGGCTATATTCAAGAAGGCCAATGCACTTGCAAGGCTACGTAATGTCGAAGTGGCTATCTTGATCAACCCGCCTGCTGGAAGACGGTATTTGTTCAGAAGTCCTGGCTTCAACTCCCGATTTCAAAACCCTTATCCGAGAAGATCCGAACCATCTTCGTCCTCGTTGAAGAAAGCTAGCATTCTCAAGCTTCAAACCAAACTTAATCGTCTCATGAAAGAATTGGAAGGAGAGAAAGAGCGTAAAAAGGTAAATTATTGCATTTTTAATATTCGTAATATCATATATTTACGATTTAATTAAAGAAAATAACGTTTACAACCTAAAAGAATTAATTTTAAAATCAATTGATTCAACTTGTTTAAACCATTTAGCAGTATATCTTGATATTGAAATCTCTAACCAGAACTAACCATTTATCGCTTATCCATTGTCGAGTAATGGAAGAACCATAGTTGGAGGGTAGACCCATTGATCTTTACATCTTTTATCTATTTTTTTGTCTGCAAAACATTAGATTTTTTTCATAAGTTATAGGTTTTGGAGAAGAGGCTAGAGGAGACACTTAAAAACTGCAATATGAAAGAGATTAGAAATCCAACATTGGAGGAGTTAATTGCCTTCAAGGAAAAGTTTGAAACTCTTCGAGATAATCTAAAGAGAAAACGTATGGAAATGGAGGCTCCCATTGTCTCTATTGAAGATCTCAAGGAATAAGAAGATGAATTAAGAAGAAGAAGATATAGTAGTACTATATATCATATAAAATTGATCATCGTTTGGTTTTTTCCTTCAAAAAGTTTATGAAATATTTCTGGTTTGTTGTAATAATTGAAGGAAGTCGTGTCGTTTATTTTTTTGTCTTTTTAATATTTGATTTTCATAATGAATAAAGTTTTGTTTTAATATTTTTCAATATATGTAATCATTTTCATTGAAATTTGCCATAAAATGTTCCATTAATTTACGGTTGGGTTATATTGTCTAATTTTGTCATGTGACACCTTTCAACGATTTCATTGTGTTATGTGTGTAAAAAATGATGCGGAAATATAAGAATAGAAAATAGAGAAGAATATAAGTGAACATAAAGAATCTATTTATTCACGTAATCTAATATGTATAGGTACAAAATATAAAAGTTTCACAACAAATGGTATCACATCGGGGTTTAGAAAAGGGTAGACCTAAATAAGTGGCTTGGGTTGCATATTCGTTGTGGGAAGAGCTCTCAAGATGACCTCACGATTGATGAGGGTACCAATGCCTTGTGTCAAAAGACTTCCTAACTATGCGGGAGGTGAGGCGGTGAGTTATGTTGATGATAACGGCAATACAAGATAGGTGCTAAGATGGATTCGTTGGAGGGAAACACAAAGGTTTGTGTGGTCTTTGGTTTAAGGAAAGTATTGTTGGGATATCAATCTAAATTCCACATCAGAATATTAGACAATGATGGTCTAATATATAAGTCAAGTCCAACTCCAATTAATATGAAGTATTTTAGGAAGAAGCCCAAAAAACAATTCGTGTGGGCATGGACACTTAACACAAAGCGGACAATATCATTAATGAATAGAGTTATGATGGGCTTGACGAGCTCATCAATTGAGGGCTGAGCCAAGTTTTATCGCCATGTTTGTTTGATGTCGAGTTCCTTGAAGTTCGATGTTCTACATTTCAATGGAAAGGGAAATTTGTAGGATAGTGTGAAGGATCTGCTATCGCAACAGAAAATAAAGAAGGCTCTAGCTAGAAGAGACAAAGCCATAATCAATCAAGCAGAAAAATTGGGACAAGATACAAGATGAGGCAATTTTGACAATTTAGGATGTAAGATTGGAATATTTTATGGATTAAGAGAATTTGAAGAAACAAACACTAACGACGGTTTAAACATGGTTCTATATGCCCGTTAATTTGAAAAGTTCAATGTTTTTTTTTCCGTGCTCTATTCAGGAAAAATGATGTTTTAAAGATTTCATTTAAACTTTTTCAAAATTAATTAGTTTTTGAAAGAAAAAAAATATATATAGTAAAATTTTTCCGATTTTCTATTTATTTTCATTTTTGTAAATAAGATGTTGGTATATCGTGGTTGATGTGCATGATTGACGTGCGGCTATTTTTATTTAAATTTGAAAAAAATATATATAGAATAAAATCTAAAGTTATCAAATAAATCCAATAATAATACAAAATTTATATTTTTTTGACTTGTAATTAATTTGAAGATAAGTATTAAGAAATTAGCGTTATTATTTTATTATTTTATTATTTTGATGTTTTTCAGTCACAAATTATTAGTTGTCTAAAACAAAACAATTATGTTGACTAACGAAAATTTATGGTAAAAATTGGCGAATTAATTGTATTGATTAAAAAATACATAGAAAAGGTAAATTTCAAAAACAATATATCAACATAGTTAAAACATTACATTATTGCATTTAACCTACTTGACCCAATCCATCTATATAATGGTGTAGAGAGGTAGTAACAACAACAAAAGGAGAGATCTAAGCATAAGAAATGGGTCTTAATAATCTTAAGATGAAATCCATTGAAAAGAGCATCACAAGGCGAACGACTTTCTCCAAATGTCAAGCGGCTATATTCAAGAAGGCCAATGCACTTGCAAGGCTACGTAATGTCGAAGTGGCTGTCTTGATCAACCCTCCTGCTGGAAAACGGTACATGTTCAGAAGTCCTGGCTTCAACTCCCGATTTCAAAACCCTTATCCGAGAAGATCCGAACCATCTTCGTCCTCGTTGAAGAAAGCTAGCATTCTCAAGCTTCAAGTCAAACTTGATCGTCTCATGAAAGAATTGGAAGGAGAGAAAGAGCGTAAAAAGGTAAATTATTGCATTTTTAATATTCGTAATATCATAGATTTACGATTTATTTAAAGAAAATAACGTTTACAACCTTAAAAATTAATTTTAAAATCAATTGAACCAACTTGTTTAAACCATTTAGCAGTATATCTTGATATTGAAATCTCTAACCAGAACTAACCCGCATTTCTCGCTTATCCATTGTCGAGTTATGGAAGAACCTTAGTTGGAAGGTAGAACCCATTGATCTTTACATCTTTTATCTATTTTTTTGTCTGCAAAACATTAGATTTTTTCATAAATTATAGGTTTTGAAGAAGAGGCTAGAGGAGACACTTAAAAACAACAATATGAAAGAGATTAAAAATCCAACATTGGAGCAGTTAGTTGCATTCAAGGAAAAGCTTGAAACTCTTCGAGATAACCTAAAGAGAAAACGTATGGAAATGGAGGCTCCCGTTGTCTCTATTGATGATCTCAAGGAATAAGAAGATGAATTAAGAAGAAGAAGATATAGTAATACTATATATCATATAAAATTGATCATCGTTTGTTTTTTTCCTTCAAAATGTTTATGAAATATTTCCGGTTTGTTGTAATAATTGAAGGATGTCGTGTCGTTTTTCTTTTTGTCTTTTTAATTTTGGATTTTCATAATGAATAAAGTTTTGTTTTAATATTTTTCAATATATGTGATCATTTTCATTGAAATTTGCCATAAAGTGTTCCATGAATTTACGGTTGGGTTATATTGTCTAATTTTGTCATGTGGCACCTTTCAACGATTTCTTTGTGTTATGTGTGTAAAAAAATGATGCGGAAGTAGAAGAATAGTGAATAGAGAAGAATAGGAATGAATAGAAAGAATATGTATATTTATTTAATATGATATGTATAAGAGGATATATATATATATATAAGATAAAATTAGTTGTTGTAGATCTCTAAATGATAAACGGTGCATGAAGGAGAGAGAAAAATACACAAATTCGTTCAAGGAAAGAGAGGAGTTGTTGTAGTTAATTCTGGGCGGCGGAATAAATGCAAGATATTACTCCAACATACTTGTGTTCAGCAGACTTGTGAATTCGGTAGACTTGAGAGATGAATGAGTGGCGGACTTGAGCGGCATACATGAGCAACCGAGTTCAACATCTATAGTCCATCAATGTGAACAAGATTAGAATTGAGACGGGAGAAAGGCTAATTCGTGCACCAACCTAAACCAATGGTACTGATTAGTGTCCGAACAATTTAGTTGTGCTTAATCATACCCAAACTTCTAAAAATTTGAATATTCATACACAAACTTTCTTTTTTTTGGCCGAATCATGTATTGATCCGGATTCCGTCAGTCAATCCGTTAAACCATTAACGGAGATGAGTCAGCTGTCACGGTGGAATCCATGTTGGAACAATAGAACAATACGACGTCATTTTGAGTGAAAAACAAAATTTATTAGCCCATGGAATCAAACTGTGGGCACACTACTCATTTCCTAAACTACGAAACCGCTACACCAAATGCATTTATTGGGATAAGTTACACTAAAAATTTTAAGTAGAATTGAAAACATTAAAACAAAAAAAGAGACATTTGCATCTGAGAAACCAAGTCTCTGCAGGTGAGTTCCATGAGAAGAAACCTAGAAATATATAAAGAATTTGCTCACAATTGCTAAAATCTTCAACTTCTTTAACCTTCCTCTTGTAGTCGTAGATGAGATGATGGAGCTGCTTTCCTCTGTAGCCTTCCTACAAAACTCAACCGCAAAATCAGAAGAAAAAAAATTATCAGGTAAAACAAACCCAAATTCCTTCTTATTCAACTTCTAGTTTGCAATAATCGGATCCTTACTTGACCGAGTTTGATAGCGAGCTGTTGAAGCTCCGGCTCCGGCATTTCGAAGAGAACCTGCGAGTCCACGTGTGGAGTATGCGTCGGTTTGGCAGAGGCCGGTTTCGGAGACGGTATGGCGGTTGTGGCGGTGGAGATTTTGGCGGCGGCGGTGGTGAGGGAGTGACGCCGCACCACCATACGCGAGATGGGATCTGAGCCTTGGTTTCTCACATGCAAATGTGTTCAATTTTTTTTTAATGTTTTCAACTCTACTTAAAATTTGTTAGTGTAACTTATCCCAATAAATGCATCTGATCAAAAAAAATTGTTGACCGACGGATTCTGGGTCAATGCATGATTCGGCTAAAAAAAGAAAATTTATGTATAGATATTCAAATTTTTAGAAGTTTAGGTATGTTTGAGCACAACTAAATTGTTATATAATTGTACTAATTGGTACCATTGGTCTACGTTGAGACACGAATAAGGCTTTCTCCCGAATTGAGACAATCTCATATTTATACATTTTTATATACTTTCTCATATATAATATACAAATCATTAATTTTATGTTGCAAATGTTTTTGGTAGGTGGTTCTAGTGCTGGACATAATAACCGAACAGAATGAAACCGAACCGAACCGAAATTAATGGTTCGGTTTGGTTATGGTTACTTCACAATAACCGAATGGTTATTTTTTTTGATATCCATTGGTTATGATAACCGATAACCAATGGGTATCCATGGATATCAAAAAAAAAAATTATGTTTATTTCCCCGAAATAACCGAACCAAAGTAACCGAAACTAACCAAAATTTAACCGAAATAACCGAAACATTTCGAAATGTAACCGAAATAACCAAAATATTTTGAAATTTAACCGAAATAACCGAAACTAACCGAAAATATTTGAAATTTAACCGAAAATAACCGAAACCATTCGGTTACCAAGCGGTTATTAATTTTGATAATCATACCGAACCGAACCGAAAACTGTTACTAACCGAATGGATAGTAAAAGACATAACCGAACATAACCGAAAACCGAAATAAACGAACCGAACCGAACAACCATATGCCCATCCCTAGGTGGTTATGTTGCTTGAGTTGCTCTACGGTGGCCTTTTCACCGTAGACCTTTCATGGTGAGTTCATGCTCTGTTTTTTTTTGTTTCTGGGAAGGTTGTCTTAGCTTCAGCTCTGTCTCGGGTTCTACTTTGCATGAGGACGGTTTTCAAAACTCAGCCTTTGCTGCTCCTCCGCCTCCCTTCCTAGTTTTCGTCTCGCAGTTGTAGCGTGTCAGGGCCTTGTCATCGCTAAGCGTCTCTCCTCTTCTCCTGTCTCTCGCCCTCCGTTGCTGGTTTGTGTCTCCTCTGTTTAAGTTCTCTAGACTTGGTCAGGTGGTTTTTGAGTTTCTGGCTTGGGTAGTGGTAGTGTTGGCTCTTGATTTGGTGTCTTTTTATCCCTTTGATTGCTTCTCTTCGGGTTTAGGCAATTCGGATTAAGTCTCTTGGGGCTTTGGCTCTTCGGTTCGGAGTGTCTTGTGCTCTGTGTCTCTCTGTTGGGGGTTCTCGCTACCTTGTTTGTGCTGGTTGAAGACTGGAGAAGTGCTCCTGCTTCAATTCTGCTGGTTTTGTCTCTTGTGGTGGGTTCTTTGCATGTTCTTCTCTTTGGGGAGCGGCCTCCCGTCTCCTCTCTGCTTCCCAAAGTGTGGTGGGCATTCAATCCTCCTCTAGCGTACTTTCTTGTCTCAGTTTTGTGCAGGTTTTGTCTTCCTTTTCTACTTGTTTCTGGCCTCCCTTTGTCGCTGTTAGTGAATGCGAAGTGTTTTGTGCTGGTTCTGTGATTTTCTTCGAATGTTTCTGGTCTAGCTGGTTGGTTGCTCTGCTGCTTGTGGTTATCTAGTCTGGTTATGTGCTGTGTTTCAGAAGTATCATAAACATTTGTTCTATCTATTAAATGTCTCCACCTAAATCTTACTTTAATTTGAAAATATACGAATAACATATATATCCCTGTTTGACAAAAACAAAAACAAAAAAAATCACTCGACGTTAAACTACATATGTAGTAGATATACATTTTTTTTTACATCAGTGTAGATAAGTAGATATACATATGTAATATTTATAAAAACTATTTTCATCTATATATAGAATTAGATAATGATACATTCACGGAAATTCTTGGGAAAAGAAACAGAGTGCTCTCACGTCAGGACACCTACGTTGATCATTGGAAATTGGAAATTTGAAACGCGCTTCAAAACTAACGACTCGTAATTACCAAAATACCCTCGAATTCTGCATGTATAAAACTCCTTTGTTCGTCTGCGAAGACTTATAACAACAAAACCAGAAACAAAAAAAAACATAAACCCTAATTAATTCTTCTCTTTCTTTGTACAATTCGGTTTCGAAAGGAACTCAACATAATTAGAAGATGATAGGAAAAGGCAGTTTTTCGATGTTCAAGGCGAGGAAGGAAAGGACGAGATTAAAATTTCTGGGACTTGGTGGGCTAAAGTGGAAGAGATTGAATCTGAAGATGTCGTTTTTCCAAAGTTTGAAATTCAGATTCATGTCTATCATCGAAGCAATGGTTTTGGTCTCTAAGCTTACTTTCTTCTTTCTTTGTTGCGGTTGCAGATTCTAACAACTCTATGGTTGGGGTCAACTCTGTATTTTTGTTTTATCCTTAGTTTATATGTAAAATCTGATTTTTATTCTTTCAATTCAATATGAAATTTTCTTATTCATTTCTGCTTTTATGAATTCTTCCCTGTTACTGTATTTAATGAAATTTTCTTATGCAGAAATTGTCATCGTGATATTAACAGAATTATGGGTAAAAAAGTTATGTTATTACTAATAAATTCTTGAAATTAATTTCTGCATTTCACTTTAAAAAAAAGAAATAATTGCATGTACGATCGTTTAATTTAAGATTCATTAGTTTTTTTGGTCACTTTTTCAAAATGTAATAGAAAATGGTATTTTTTCAAAACAAATCGTGTATTATCCATTATCGTACGCGCTTTTATTGTTATTTGGTATCGTCTATTAGCATATATACCGTATTGTACATGGGTATTTGTACATGGACATTTTTAGGTTGAATAGTAATAAAAAATAATACTTTCTATTTAGATTTAAAAAAGTGTTAATATACTAATAAAATTTCAAATAAATGACATTCAGTGCAAAACCCCCAAAAAAAACTAGAGTGATCACGCCGTTGGTTACATATGGTGTGCGTTTGAGATAAATATTTTTAATAAATTGTGTAACGAAATTTTTATTATAGACGGTGTAATTGCGTTTTGAGACATAGCGGATGATAATGGTTTTCAATCAAGTGACTTGTATTAGCGTTGTCGATGTGCTTCTTTTGTTATATCTTTGATTGTTTAATCGTGTTTGAGCCGATTCCATCATTTTGGGTAAGATTTCACCGTCTTGACGTGTTGTATAATCAAATGCGAGAGTTTTCGTATGTGAGTTATTATAACAAAACAAAAAAAGAACATCGCACATTGACACTTTTCTTTACAGGCCCACATAAGGTGTGGATGGTGTAGAACTCTATGCATGTGAAGCCAGCTCTGGTGGACTATGCCACTGGCCAGACTTCGGCAACAGATAACGATTTAGAAAAAGAAAAAAAAAGTTCTAGGCAATTTTTCTTAATTCTATATATTCGACTAATTTTCTAAGTCGAATTTAGCTGTCAAGTAGTCCATTCATCAGGTTTTTAAATTGGTCTAAAACATGAAACTATTTTGATTAACCAAATAAAAGTAGTTAAATAATTCCACTCTTGAGGAAAATCGAACCATAGCTTAAACTAACAAGATAATTTCTCAAAAAATATGAACTATTAGTCCACAATCACTTGGTTAATTTACAGTTTTTTTTCATATTAAAGAAATTTGTATTAAATGCTATACTATAGTTTAAAACACTGAAATCTAGTTTTTGCAATCGAAAATTTATATAAACGTTCGAACTAACTTTAGACTGTATTGGTAATACGCTATATATAGTCTGATTATTCTATTTGGATTCGATTTGTTTGGATTCGAGTCAAATCGAATCTGAGATTCTTCAACAGTGGGAAAAGGGTCAAAACCAACATGTACTAAATTCGGTGTGCTGAAAAAAATCCGAACTAAAATAGGGTGCCATTTCCTACCTAAACGACAACAAAATTCAAATTCTCTACCCCAACTATCGAATCTGAGCTAAAACTACCTTGACTATTAATGACGTTAGTCAGCCGTTAAAAAATGCTGACGAGGCATGGCGAAAGCTGAGTTGGCATGACACAGTGTCGCCTTACTAAAATGACGTCGTTTTAATTGTTTGAAAAATATAATTTTAGCACAGAACACGAAATAGAAAAAGCATAAAGATTTAGCACAGAACACTAATTTAGCAGAAGCACTTTTATTAGTATAAATAGAAAAAGGGTTTGCAGGTTATTCTTCAATGTGAGTGATTTGCATTATGACATACAGATTGCATTCTAAGTGAAAAGAAACATCTATTGTTCACGACACATGAATGGTCCAAATGAGTTAATCAGAAATTGAAGAACCAATTCGTTTGTCTATTCATAAATGTCAAATCATGATATCATTAAGCATGTCAAGAGAAATCACATTAGTATTTATCAATCTAAATCCAGGAAATCGATAAACCCAGCAAACGGAATCCCTAAAGAAAGTAGTATATGTTGAACATTCGCAAAAACCTACAATGAATGAAACCCACCAACTGATTTCGATCAAGCTTGGGAAATCAATAAAACCCAGCAAGCACAAATCAAAACAGATAGAAAAGAATATCGATCTAAGAACCTTGAGATAAAAAACGAGAAAATCGATTGACGAAGAGAAGATAGAGAGATAGCGAGCGAGAGGAAGAGAAGAAGAAAACCTACCGCTTTGTTGCAGAGGAGGAAGACGAAGTGAATTAGGAACCGAGAAAGCGAGAAAGCCAGAAACCTAGGCGAGGAAGAAGAAATCGAAGAGTGTCCAGCGTAACCCATTTTTGACCGCGGGTCAACCCGCTCTTGACCGCGGATCAACTGGTTTATGTCCAGTTGGACAATTTTATTATTAGGCCAAAATTTAAACCGACCAAAATTTTGCGAACTGGGCTTGGCCCATAGTCAATCCACCCAATTGACATTACTAGTTTTGACCCTTTTCCCCCTTCAACAGTTGTGTATGTACATAGAAAGGGTCAAAAGCGTCTTTTTGTTTCCAGCAGTTTATTTTTATACAAATTGAGTCATAATGTAGATTTGACTGATACAAACGGATGTTGAATTTGTCAACAAAGTCAACGAAGAGTTGTATTATATATGCCCAAGGTTCTCTGTCATTGCAAAACAAGATTGTGAATTAAAATTAGAAAGTTGGTGTACTTCAAATTTTTGTTCTCTAATATTTGGGTATAGTAATATATGAAATACATTGTTCAAAATTACATTATTATTGTAACACAACATGAAATAATTCTATAGTTAAACATGCGTGAATTGGAAAAATTTAAGAAGTAATTTCCAATACCGTATATGTAAGGATAAAACATGAAAAAATATTATATTGATCATTATGACTAGGTTTGGGAACGGAGCGGATAACCGGGATTTTCAAGGTATCCGGATCCGTATCCGCCGGATAATCAAATTCACTATCCGAATCCGTATCCGAAAGCTCCGGATATCCGGGTTCCGAATATCCGTTGAAAAACTCGGATATTCGCGGATATCCGGATCCGATCCAGGTTTTTTTTTTTTTTTCTCACGGGTTGATCCTCTCGCTCGCCGGCGAGAATGTTCCGATCTTCCTCCTTTGCTCTGGTTCAATGGCTGCTGCTCCGCATCCACCTCCAATTCCTCCAGATCCGCTTTCCTCTCCGCAAATCCCTTCTCCCGCTTCAGCCCCTGAGCAAATCGGCGATGTCCTCTTCCGATCCCAATCGGCGATGTCCAAATCGGCGACAAAACCGCCATCTGACAACACCAAGGAATCACAATCCTTAGATCAAATATGAGCCCCAAGGCGGCAGCTCCCAGGGCTGCTAAGATGGGTGGTGGTGGTGGCAAACGTTGAATGGAGTTATAGAGTAGCCACTCATCTCTCTTCGCTTGTCATTCTTACTGTTTCGACTATTGTTTTGTCACCAGTTTTTTATTATAGTCATCATCAATCATAGTCAAAGTCTTGAGCTTTTACCAGCTCTTGTGGATGTTGTTGCATCAACTTCTTCTTCTTCTTCTTACACATTTAACCCTTCACCTCCTCTTTTGACGCCGCCTGCAGCATCATTAATGATAATTGAAGTGCTTGTTACTGCTTTTGATCATGCTACAAACACAATGCACTTGGCTGCAATCAGCTCTCCTTCTGTACTTTGTGGACTTCTTGATGTTGCAAAAAGTGGAAATTCAGGGGAATTCATCTCCTTGGCCGGTATTTTAGTAAAAATGCATGCAATTCGATGGACTTAACAGGAAGTATATCTATCAGCATACTCGAGTGGCTCCTTTTGCGCATCTCCTGCAGAGCAAAGACAGAGAAGAAATTTTCATTGCTCTTCAATATCTTCATGAGGTCCTGAAGATACCAAGGTATACATATCTCAACAAATAAAAACTTTTCTTTATAGACTACCATGACATACTTGTAATTTCAGGTCGTCAGCAATTAAGATTCTGCAGCAGATAAAATATTCTGCAGCGTCTTGTCCAAATAGTTTAAAATATTCAGCATGTGAAGTCTTACTTGATGAGATAGCACAATTTCTTCACCCTGGTTTGGAGCTTGAAGAGAAACTTCTTGCTTGTGTATGCATCTACAATTTTAGCTCTGGCAAAGGTGAACTTCCTAAATTCAATGTGAAAATAATGGTTCAAACCAAAATATGTATTTGATAATTTGCTAACTAAAGCATGTGCCTGTAAGTTTTATACTAAAGTGTAGTGTTCACTCAGGAATCCTCAAGCTAATCAATTTCTGGGAAGGAGTTAAGACGTCTTTCAAATGTGACTTGGATGGCAGACGAATTGCATAAAGCAACATAATATCTATTCAGCAAATCAGTAAATTTTCTTCACCTGAATTCAAATTATTACAATCTCTACCATCATCAACCATGTAATAGAATCCCGTGAGAAAAAAAAAAAAAAAAAATTTTTGTACATGTATTAAAACGGATATCCGATCCGAATTTTTTTCATTATCCGTATCCGTATCCGTATCCGACGGATATATTATTTCACTATCCGTATCCGTATCCGGACTATCCGGATATCCGTTTTTTCGGGTCGGATCGGAGCGGATACCGGATACCGGATAATAATCCCAGCCCTAATTATGACCACTTGACATGTCACTTTATGGAATAATAACATATAGACTGATATTTAAAGATGAGAACCATGAAATGAATATTTTTTAGCGATTAATCCACACCAATTCGCAATAAGGGTATCGATTGTTTATTTTTAAATTGACATTTACGTTTAGCATACATTTTGTTCCAAATGAACTTTCAGTTTTAAAAATGATAATTAAAACTTTGTTGTTAATTGTAAACATAAATAGAATGTGAATATTTCGTTTGTGTTTAACGTTTACGGCTACACATCGCAAAAATATTTTGAAATAATCGAAACCTAAACCAACAAGTAGCATAACGTTTACGGTTATGAATGGTGACAAGTGTACTGTGACATTATCATTCAAACAAGTAGCATAAAGTTTGAAGTCTTTTAGAAGACTTTAGAGAAGTAAGATAAGAGTTTAATAAAGATGAATAGAACTTAGGTGTTGAACAACTTATACCAGCTTTCTACTTACAACTTCTATCGTTGTCTTTGGCTATTCAAGATCAATGCCCCCACGTGAGTACGTATCGGTTCGCCTACCTTACCCATCTCTATTAAATTGAGTATTTGTTTTCCGGTAATTTTGTTTGTTTATATGTTTTCAACTTACAAACTAAACAATATCGTTAAAAATCCAAAGTTAGTATATTTTTGAAAAGTTCATGCTCAAATTTCATATGTATTTTACGGGAGGCTAAATTAATCTCGAGAGAAAAGAACTACGAGGCTACAAGGTGAGCAGTGTAAACATTTACGGGCTTTTAGATAAATTAAGCCAAGTGGCTATGTCATTTATGAGTCGGATAACCAAATCCAAATTGGAAATCCAAAAATACAGAAATCCAATTCAAAACTAAACTAAAAAAATAACAAAATGAAAAGAACAGAAACTTGAACTATTTTGACAGTTAAAGTATTTGATTAAAAATCAAACTTAAACGAAAATCAAAACTATATTTAGATTAGTTTTATATTAGCTGATAATTTCTAAAGAAGTTCCTAAAACCCAACCAAAAAAAAGAACTAAAAAACTCGAACAAAAACCGAACTGTATTAATGCATAAAAAAATTACAGTGCTCTGTCGTAAGTTGAATGAACGGTTAAGAATCGTAAAATGATGTATTATTCAGAATACACTAGTGTACTTAAATGGCAATAAAAATTTAGTTGATGTATTATTGTAAAAAAATTATAGTTTATATTCTTTCAAGACATAATTGCATTCAAAGTCACTTTTTAAAAATTTTCTTACGATATTGACACTTTTTTTTGTGCTTCTGTGCAAAATAACGATTTTGCTCCTGTTTATTATTGGTCCATGTACTGTATATTGTTGAAGCGTGCAGTGCTGTACATGGGTAAAACTGAAAAGTTAACGCGTATACAGTACATAAAGTGTGTACAGTACATAAAGTGTGTATAGACTGAAAAGTTAGTGTTAGTTTTGCGCCCGTGCGGGTGTGAGCTAGTGGTAAGAAGGAAGGGGAAAATAGACACAAACGTGCGGGTGTCACGGGTTTTTACATGGCTCCCCGTGGTTCCGGGATTAGTCGGCGCTCATGGCCCGTTGACCCGAGAATCAGCTAGGGAGAAAAGTCCCCGCGACCTGATTCGGAGCTCATGGAATTCCATTGACCTGGATTATCCAAATTATCAAAAAAAAAAAAAAAATATTAGTTTTGCCCAACTTTTCAAAAAAATGTGAAAATACTAAATAAAATCTAAAAAAAGTGAAAATACTAAATAAAATCTAAAAAAAGTGACTAAACACGCAAAAGTCCATTCTTTCAAACATTGTTTCCATTGTTAGGACTTCTAGAATTATCCTCAACAATTACTATACCTATAAATTTGATTTTGAAAGATGAACCAGACCATAAAAGAATGGGCAATCATATCCCAATTAATTAAAGATTTAACACTCTCCTCAAGACCAAATTGTAAGATAATATAACTACAAGGCTAAAACTAAAATAGTTGTAAATATTAAGTGTTTTCCTCTAATTTTTCGGTGTTTTTATAATCGAGAGAGCTCGTGAAATCTGACGAACTCAAGCTCCTTTCGCAAACACACCATTTTCACAACATCGTACTTATCGCCTCTCCCTCGCTTTCTCTTTGGATCCGCCATGCAAGCTCTTCAATCTTCCTCTCTCCGTGCTCCTCCGAATCCACTTCTAAGACCTTCGAATCGACAGTCGCATCAGATTGCCAATGCGAGACCCACCAGTAGACGCTCATTCATTTCCGCATCAGCCGCTGTTTCCGCTCCTAAACGCGAGACAGATCCGAAGAAACGTGTTGTGATTACCGGTATGGGTCTCGTCTCTGTGTTTGGTAACGATGTCGATGCTTACTACGAGAAATTGCTTTCCGGTGAGAGTGGAATCAGCTTGATTGATCGATTCGACGCGTCCAAGTTCCCGACTCGATTCGGTGGCCAGATCCGTGGGTTTAGCTCCGAAGGTTACATCGATGGGAAGAACGAGCGTCGGCTTGACGATTGCTTGAAGTACTGCATTGTCGCTGGGAAGAAGGCTCTTGAGAGTGCCAATCTTGGGGGCGATAAGCTTAACACGGTACATTTTTCATTCCCACTATCTTAGATTGATCAATTTCAATTATTTCCGATTTGATTTGAAGATTATTCAGTTTAAGATTTCTGCTTTCTCCTTGTATCAATAAAATCAATCTGGGTTTTGGAGTGGAAATTGATGAATTTCGATCGATGAGGCTCACATCTAAAGCTTAAATTTCAAATTCGTAGTCCTACTGTCTTTAAACAGGAGCTTGAAACATAGCTTAAATTTCAAAATCTCACGAGTTGCTTACATTACTCTTCTTTGTTGTTTGCATCACTGGTTTGGGTTTTCTTGTAGATTGATAAGCTGAAAGCTGGAGTACTAGTTGGGACTGGTATGGGTGGTTTGACTGTATTTTCAGACGGTGTTCAAGCTCTGATTGAGAAAGGCCACAGGAGAATATCTCCATTTTTTATTCCTTATGCCATCACAAACATGGGTTCTGCTTTATTGGCGATCGATCTTGGTTTTATGGGCCCAAACTACTCGATCTCAACCGCTTGTGCCACCTCCAACTACTGCTTTTACGCTGCTGCGAACCACATTCGCCGTGGTGAAGCTGATATGATGATTGCTGGTGGAACCGAGGCTGCCATTATTCCTATTGGGTTGGGAGGTTTTGTTGCTTGCAGGGCATTGTCACAGAGAAATGATGACCCTCAAACCGCTTCAAGGCCATGGGATAAACAAAGAGATGGCTTTGTCATGGGTGAAGGAGCTGGTGTTCTGGTATGTTTCACAAATTCTTACTCACATTGAAACTATAAATTTCCATACAGTTGGCTCTGTGTGTTTGCGGTGTATGTATTTAGGAGCCTGTTTTGGTCTAAATAAAACTGTTGGGTTTGATACACTGTTGTCTTTAACTGAGGTCCCTTACATCTTTTGTTGAAACTTGTGTTCCCATAGTTGATTAGCTCAGGAAGTGTCCTTGCACTTGAATTGTAATACTTTTACAAAGTTGGTTTAATTCACCATGAGATTGGCTCATACATGTGGCATGTTGTTTCCGCAAGTCCATCGATTGTGTTAATTTATTCTATGCTCTAATAGGTGATGGAAAGCTTGGAACATGCGATGAAACGTGGTGCTCCAATTGTAGCAGAATATCTTGGAGGTGCTGTTAACTGTGATGCTCATCATATGACTGATCCAAGAGCTGATGGGCTTGGTGTCTCTTCATGCATTGAGAGCTGCCTTGAAGATGCTGGTGTATCGCCCGAGGAGGTAGAAATACAAACTTTTCATGCTTCCAAAGTATTTATTATGGCTGTTTGTAACAAAGGGTTTCCATTTCGTTATCTGTTATATTTCCTACTTATATCCATAGCTTGTGATTGTCTGAACGTTTTTTCAGGTAAATTACATCAATGCCCACGCAACTTCCACTCTTGCTGGTGATCTTGCTGAGATTAATGCCATTAAAAAGGTATTCAAGAGCACTTCAGGGATTAAAATCAATGCAACCAAGGTTCGTCCCCAGCGCTCCTCTATTTCTTGTATCGGTTTGCTTTGCATTTCCTATGATGACAGTCTTGTGAATGCATGTTACAGTCTATGATAGGTCACTGCCTCGGTGCAGCTGGAGGTCTTGAGGCCATCGCCACCGTGAAGGCTATCAACACTGGATGGCTTCATCCCTCAATCAACCAATTTGTACGTACAATCTCTCCTTTCCTCAACTGTTGCAAGATTTGGACTTTGGGCTTTGTCTTAGACTCTTCACACTTTGTTTCTCATTGTAGAACCCGGAACCAGCGGTGGACTTTGACACCGTCGCAAATGAGAAGAAGCAGCACGAGGTGAATGTTGGTAAGTGACGACTGGCCTTCTTGTGTCATTGGATTAAACCGACAACGGTTTCTCTGATAATGTTTTTATTTTTTTTTTGCTGCAGCCATATCAAACTCGTTTGGGTTCGGTGGACATAACTCAGTGGTCGCTTTCTCTGCCTTCAAACCCTGATTTTTCAGACGCTTTAGATTCTCTGCCCCATCTGGTTACATCACCATTACCATCATCATCCATCACCATCATCTTCCTTGCAGCTTCTTCTTGGTTCACAAGTTTGAGCTCTTTCTCTGTCCATTTACGTTTCATTCAGCTTTGTTTTCTTATTGTTTATTGAGCTGTTGAGATTTCAGATTTTGCTTCTTCCCTCTTGTAAGGAATGTTTGTATCTTAGTTCTTTTCATATTTGCCTTATTTATAAACAGAACCAAGAATCTTGTAGTAACGGTGTTAGTGTCAGAATAAAATCCAATTAGGGGATTTTCATCTTTTTTTTCTCAACAATACTTCTCGGGTATTTCTGATTGAAGAAATCAAATTTACTGAAAAAGTATATAATTGCAGATCATTATCCTTAGGTTGGGACCGTTACCATCTACAATAAGGGGTTTATTTTGGTTCTATTCAAACGGTTTTTTGGTATACAGAAATATAGTTGCTAACTTAAAACCGAATTAAATTTAAATTGATTTGGTATGGTTTCATTTAAGGTCCAGAAGGTAGAATCGAGTTCAAACCAAATCTATTTTTTTTTCTTTCGATTTTTATAGAGTTGAAGTACTGGTTTAGCTTTATTTTTATTTTTGTTGGTAAACTTGGTTCGATTTGAATTTAGATTTTTAAACTTTTGTTTTTGTCATCTATATTTTAATTATTGAAGTTTAGCAAACCTTACAAGAATGAAGAAACCAAACGCCAAGAAAAGGAAAACAAAGCCGGCAGAACAAAAAAATATGACTTAATTGCACCATTTGTCACTATTTATAACTTTCTCACATTTTTGTCATTTTTTTTTTGTCTTCGCGTGGGTTAAATGACGATTTTACCCTCTCTCCTACTGGTTTGTGTACTGTACACAGCCTAATTCGCTCAATAATATAAAGGGTAAGACTGGAAAGTCAACAGGTAAATAGTGAAATAAGTGTTATTTTGCAAATTAAGTTGAGAAAGTGCTAAAATTTTTACAAAACTTTAAGAAAGTGACAAATGGTGCAAATGACTCAAAAAATATCCATGAAACAAAGCTTGCGGAAAACTTGTTTTTTCCGGATACAAATCCTTATGAAATAGAAGCAAAAGACATTAAAAAGTTTGCTAAAAACTCTAGGATAATAGCAATATCTAATATAAAAATTAAATATCTATCAATGATACTTTAAAAATTAGTTTGACTACCTCTATTTTGCCATTCCTTACAAAGAAAAATATCAATAAAATCTGATAGATATTTATCACCGTAAAACGTAATATCTGATACTTGTTTAGCGTGATAACATCTGATAATTGTTAACGTGCTAATAAAAGTATTTGAAACTTGTTAATAATGATAACAATAATATCCAAAATTTGTTAAAAAATGATTTTTCTAAATGATTCTCATGTATGGCTTTATCATAAACTCTGTTAAAACTAGCGCCACCGCCAGAAAACTGATGAATTGGGGGTCTATTAAAAAGGCCCAATTTAGATCGGCCCAACATAACTCTCTCTCTTCCCGCCAAAAAGGGAAGAGGCCATCTCACAATATCCCGCCAGAACAATAAACCCTTTATGACTCTCGAAATCCAACTTACATTTCTCTCTGGCAATCGAACTTGAAGGAAGAAGACGACGAACGACGAAAAGATGGATGTGCCGGAGGAGACGAGGCTTCGCCACAAGCGAGATTTTTTCCAGTTCCTCGAAAACGTAAGTCCGATTACTCTCTCTCTCTCTCTCTCTCTTTCGAGCTTGTGTTGGTATAACTAGGATTTTGGTGTTGATGGATTATAGATCTACATGGATGAAATCAAGGCGCTGGTACAGCAGAAGCGTCACCGTCTCATTGTTAATGTCGCTGATATCCATACCTCTTTCCCCGGATCTGCCTCTAGGTTCTGAATTTTGTGTTTCCTTTCTTTGCCTAGTCCTAGAATTTCTTCTCGCTTCCATTTTCGAAATTGGGATAATGAATTTCGTTTGGTTTGTCAATTTTGGAGAGTTTTTAGGGTTTTTTTTTTGTAATGCCCAGATTCAGTGGTGTGAATTTGGGGATTTCATAGGATTTGAAATTTGGGATAAGAAAAAAGCCTTAGGAGTCTGCATATGAAGAATCAGTTGTCCCAGAGTCATAGTTTGGCTCAATCAATAGATTTTTTTTTTTAGTGCTGTGTGTTTCCTGACTCTAGTTTATTGCTTTCTTTTGCGTAGGATACTGAAGAATCCAATTGAGTATATGCAGTCATTTTGTGACGCAGCCACTGAAGCTACTCGCAATATCGACCCTAAATACTTGAAGGAAGGAGAGCAAGTCCTTGTTGGATTTGAAGGTCATTTCGTCTCTCGACGTGTCACACCTAGAGAGCTCCTCTCAGAGTTTATTGGATCTTTGGTCTGTGTTGAGGGCATTGTCACCAAATGTAAGCCTTTTCACTCTACTCCTCTGCGTTGAGACAAGATTGATTAGCGAAATCCGCTGCTTCCTTCTTGTTTTTCTGAATAGTCAAACTCTCTGACACATATTTTGCATCCAGGCTCTCTTGTGAGGCCAAAGGTTGTTAAAAGCGTACACTTTTGTCCATCAACTGGCGAATTTACCAATCGAGAATATCGAGACATTACGTCCCACGCGGGTTTACCCACTGGGTCTGTCTATCCCACAAGGGTAATTACATGTCTTTTTTATGTTTTGTTCATCTACCTTATTGCTTGAAGATTTTGCCTGTTACTGAGTTTTTGTTTTTAGGATGATAATGGCAACTTATTGGTTACTGAGTATGGGCTGTGCAAATACAAAGACCACCAGACCTTGTCAATTCAAGAAGTGCCTGAAAATGCTGCTCCTGGTCAGCTTCCACGAAGCGTGGATGTCATAGCTGAGGACGACTTGGTTGACTCTTGCAAGCCAGGAGATCGAGTGGCTATTATCGGCATTTACAAAGCCCTTCCAGGCAAAAGCAAGGGTAGCGTAAATGGAGTCTTTAGGTGCGTGTTCGTACAACCTCTTAAGCTCAAGATGTTCTTTTCCACTACGATAATATTGATTGAGCTCTATCTGTGTAGGACTATCCTCATAGCCAATAATATCGCTCTGCTCAACAAAGAAGCAAATGCACCTATATACACCCCGCAAGACCTACAGGAGATTAAAAAGATTGCAGCAAGAGATGATGCATTTGATCTCCTCTCTAGTTCCTTGGCACCTTCTATCTATGGGCACGCTTGGATAAAGAAAGCAGTAATACTACTGATGCTTGGCGGTATGGAAAAGAACCTCAAGAACGGAACCCACTTAAGAGGGTAAGGTCATGCTTAGAAACAAATTTCAGCTTCAGTTCACTGGTATGACTTTTGCTAAATTTCCGTGAACCCAAACCTTTTGCTTTCAGGGACATCAACATGATGATGGTTGGTGATCCATCTGTTGCCAAATCTCAACTTCTGAGAGCAATAATGAATATTGCACCATTGGCTATATCAACTACAGGCCGTGGTTCTTCTGGTGTTGGGTTAACTGCTGCTGTGACGTCTGACCAAGAAACAGGTATAAGCACATAAAAGCCTTTTGCATTTTTTTTTCCTTAAAACTTTCAAATCAAAATTAAAAAAATGATGTCTCATGAAAATCAACTCTCTTTTTTCATCAGGGGAACGAAGACTAGAAGCTGGTGCAATGGTCCTCGCTGATAGAGGTGTCGTGTGCATTGACGAGTTTGATAAGATGAATGATCAGGACCGAGTTGCTATACACGAAGTGATGGAGCAACAGACTGTAACAATCGCGAAAGCTGGTATTCATGCATCACTAAATGCGAGATGCAGTGTGGTTGCAGCAGCAAATCCCATATATGGAACAGTAAGTTTGCATAGAACTCGTCCTGATCTGTTGACTCCATTGACTAGTAATTATCCCTTGTTCTAATATCCTACTCTTGTGCATGCAGTATGACAGATCACTGACTCCAACAAAGAACATTGGACTTCCAGACTCATTGCTTTCTCGTTTTGATTTGCTGTTTATTGTGTTGGATCAAATGGATGCTGGTATTGACAGCCTGATATCGGAACACGTCTTGCGCATGCATCGTTACAAAAACGATAGAGGTAGGCTACAAATCATATTTCTCTGGTGTACTAAACATTTTCACAATCAATGACTTGAAACATATCTGGATTTTGAGTGAACTATAGGTGAGGCAGGGCCAGATGGGAGTTTGCCGTACGCAAGAGAGGAAGATGGTGAAAGTGAAGTGTTTGTTAAGTATAACCGAATGCTGCATGGGAAGAAGAAGAGAAGAGGCCAAACAAATGAGAAAACTCTTACGATTAAGTTCCTGAAGAAGTACATTCACTATGCCAAGCATCGAATTCAGCCAGAGCTCACTGATGAAGTGCGACACTGAACTTAAACATGCCTATTTGATATCCGATAAAGCTTTTCCACTAAAAGCTCTTTTTTTTTTATTGAATTTTTAGGCATCAGAACGTATTGCAGAAGCATATGCAGATCTCAGAAATGCAGGTTCTGATACTAAGGTAAAATATTCACACAACGTAACCTTGGATACTGAGTGTTGTGTTTTCGTCTTGGGAACTTGTATTTGACACGACCACCTCCATTTCTGCAGACTGGAGGCACGCTTCCGATAACAGCCAGAACTCTAGAGACAATAATTCGTCTTGCCACGGCACATGCCAAAATGAAGTTGAGCAGACAGGTAACAAACAAACTCAAATCTTCTGCTTTGTCCTCCTAGTCGTGAATAAAGATTCACTCTTAAAATGATATATTTGTTTCGAAAGGTTACTAAAGCCGACGCAGAGGCTGCCTTGAAGCTTATGAACTTTGCAATATATCATCAAGAACTGACAGAGATGGATGAGCGCGAGCAAGAAGAACGTCAAAGGGAACAATCAGAACAAGAAAGAACACCAAGTGGTCATAGAGGCAAACAACGCAGGAATAATGATAATGGACAAGAGAACGTCTCTGCAAATGTCGAAAGGTAGCTAATTTGTTTTTTTTCCATCAAAACCCATATCGCAGCTATCCTTACCCTAATACATTGTTCTTTTTCGTTTTGCTGGTTGATTTAGTGAAACGGCAGATCCAATGGAAGTAGATGAACCTCCTGTAGAGCAATTTAGTGGCACGGTCTCTGCAGCAAGGATTGAAGCGTTTGAGCGAGTGTTTGGTCAGCACATGAGGACAAACAGGCTCGATGACATTTCTATTGCAGAGATAGAGACTGTAGTCAACAACAATGGAGTTGGAGCTTCTCCTTACTCTGCAGATGAGGTTATGGCTCTATTAGAGGTACAACACAGAATATGAAATCTTTTGCTTTTGTTTATACAGTTTCCTCGTTACTTACCCTATTGTGAATTTATGCAGAAACTGCAAGATGATAACAAAGTGATGATCAGCGATGGAAAAGTTCACATCATTTAATAGATCAAATGCACCTAAAGAAGAGCATATTATAACTCAAAGTAGTGTAGTGGGAGAAGAGAAACTCTTGGAGACCAAAGTATCTTTTTTCTTTTTAAGTTATATTTGTTTGCATCTACTAGCGAAGTAAGAAACGCATTTGATTGCAAAAGTTGTGGGATTTAGATTGCAAAAATCAAAGTGCTTTACTTTCTAAATGTCGCTGGTGAGAGTTTATTGCTAGCATTGTTAGACTCTAAGACGGCTTAGAGCGGTGCGAGTGGATGACAACACAAACTGTACTAACACCAAGAAGAGAGAGGCTTGTCGATATGAAGTGGATAAAAAATACTAACAATTTCTCTATTTACCTCAAATCATTATATCAGTAATGAATAAAATGTGATATTCAATCCTAATGAAAGTTTGCAAAACAAAATTGTAACTTGTATATTTTCATATTCCAGCTTTACAGCTAAATTCCTCAAATCATATAAATGGTATAACATTACTTTCTTCCACAACTTTTAGCCAAATCCTCCATTTTAAAAGTTAACATTTAGGCCTATTAGGTGTAAATATAAACATACTCTCATTAACAAGAACAAATAAAAAATGAAGTCATCAAATGGATTCATTTTTCCATTAAAAGAAACTTAGCATAAACAACAACACCGAAGCTAGAATTTCAAGTGAGGACTCGTAGAAGCCAAAAGGAAACCCAAATCCCACGCAACATCTCAGCAGTTCTCATAACTAAATACATGTTTCACTTCTTTTTTTAAAAAGCGAAACGAAACCACACAATGATACAAACAGATGTGAGAAACCGATCAAACTTCGTGTGCAGATGTGGGAGGAGGAGGAGGAGGAGGAAGCGGTTTACCACGCCCCATTGTGAACCCTCTCGTCCCATCAGGCATTCTCGGACCGGGCGGACGCTTTGATACCTCAACAGGATGATGATGATTATAATTATGATGGAAAGACGATGAGGTTGATGGTGAGGTTCCATGTCCTGTGGCCAAATTACAAAAAAAAAAAAAAAAAAAATTGGTCTCCAATTTTCATTCCCACTTTCCATTGTTGCAAGATGTATAGAAGAAACGGTTTTTACTCTATAAAAAAATATACTAATACCGTTGCCGCCTTGGTGATTCTGTCGCCTTACCCGTCCCCGGCCTCTGCTTTTGTTCCCATCCTGAAAATGGTTAAAAGGAAAAAATCTGTGATTATGAAACAGCTGTTTTGTATACTGGTTTAGTGGCATATCATAAGTATGCAAGTAAATAGAATCGATTTATTCAACTCCTAAAAATACTGTAATGTTGATTCCAAAACATTCAATCAAATGCTTTGACAAAGCCATCAAAGATGGGACATGAGATCAAGTAGTATTAGAAATAAGATGGAACTTACATCATCAGCCGGAGTATCAGAATGATAGTGACGGTGATGCTGATGTTCATTTGACTTTTTGTTCTCCTCACCTCCAGTTTTATCATGCACTCGGCCTGTACTGTCCTTCTCTGTATCGAATTCCCTCCTAGCTGGTCTTCTCTGAGCAAACTTTTCCTATGGTCAATAAGTAATCAATTTATAAACCTCCATATATATATATTTAAGTTAAAAGATTCTTCAGGGATTACTTACAGCTTGTTCAAGAAGCTTAACTCGCAACCCATTTCTCCAGTCTTGCTCATTATTCAATGTAGCTGCCTGCACCAATTAATAAAAGTAGATAGAGACACCCATTTGAAACCTAATTAATATACAATAATGATCCTGTAAGTTTTATTTGACACTCACCGCTTTCTCAGCTGCCTCCACAGTTTCATATTCCACAAAGGCATGTAACTATAGCCACAAAAAGAAAAAGCCAATTACTTACACATAGATATACATATACGTGATTGTTAAAAAAGTTCTCCACGAAATTCCTTACTCTGGATCTGATAAATTTGTCCTTCTTACAACCCTTATCTGATTCTTCGACGGCGTTTGGATCACATATGGATACACTTTTTATGCTACAATTGGGGAGAAATGTTAGCAAGTAATATGTGTAACTGATACAGCCAAGATGTAGCGATGATATGACATGTGAAAAGACATGGCCTACCTTCCGGCTTTACCAAATATCTCCCGAATATTCTCATCTGAATGATCCTCTGGCAAATTTTCTACCAAAACAGTGAAAATCTATGGTATACTAATTAGGAACAAATATATCTCAAAGGAAGACAAGGCACAACACATAAGTCAAACAGAGAAAGAAGAATCATGTTTGAGGCAATTAATACCTTTGGATCCCGGACCTCAGGTAGAGGACTCAGACGCTTCACCTTCTTCCCATCCAAACTAACAACCTGCAAGTTGACCAAACAGATACTCAACCTTTGTATTACTTTCATCTGGTATCTCATTTTAATTTTCTATGGCTATATGGTTACTCCAACAGTTTCAATTCATACAACTTGTAAGTTTGTAACTATTATGAAAAAGCTTACAAGAAATGACGACTCCTTTAAAGCTGATACTATCAAAGCATGGTCTCGAGTAAGCTTCTTCATTTTATGGAAGCTAGCAATGGTAGATATAGGAACTGCACAAGGAAAAGAAAGACATTGACATTGTCCTTAACAGTTCCATAAACCAATGATGATAAATAGTTTTGGAGTAAAACTACTTCATTTTGTTTTTCTTCATAGCATTCAACCTGTTTCAGAATCAAGGGTCTATTTGTCTGTTTCAGAATCAAAGAAATATACTCACCAAAGCCTTTTTTGTTTTTCTTCATAGCATTCAGAAGAAATTTGTCAGTAGGCAAATTCTCGTCACTAAAGTAGTATTCAACCTGCAACAAATAGAAGGAAGAACACCTTATAGCAAACTAATTCTGAAGAATAGAAACAAACAAACAAAAAAACCTTGAATCAAACACCGTAAGATGAATACGACCTTGACTAATTCCAAAATTTCTCGATCAATTCGGCCAATTTACTTAAGAAACGTGAAAACGCAATAGAAACTCAAGGTTTCAAAATCTTCGTGTTCGTCACAAGCCAAAAACAAAAAAGAGAGAGAGAGAAGCAAAACCCCTTGCCTGTCTAATGATCTTCTTTTTCAGCTCATCGTTGGGAACAACAACGTCGGTCTCGACCGGATTATCGCCGTGATCCTGGTCGCGATCCTCGCCGCTATTTCGCTCGTGGTCAAAATCATCATCTGACGGAGGTAAACACGGTATCTCCGATCCAACGACATCTTCGAGAGATCCAGCAACTGGTAACGAATCGACTTCACGTGACGGCGGCTGCGATTGCGGCGGTTGGGAAATATCCGCGGTCGCATCTTCCGCTGCCTGCAATTTGACGGCGGCGAGGGAAGGAGTCTCCACAGTTTCCATCTTCCCGGAGTGAAGAGGAAGAGACGACGAAAGACCGCCGGAGAAGAGAGAAGAATGAGTTGAAAAATCCTCCCGCCTCCTCCTTTTTCCTTGGAGTCTCTCTTCCTCTTACCTCTCAGCCGACGCGTCTTCTCCTTCCTCCACTTTTATATGATTAAAGACTTTCTCGTGATCGGTCAAAGGTTAATTTCGTCATTTTATTAAAACGACACCGCTTAGCCCTACTCGATTTAATGCCTCCTTGATGGGCTTTGATATAGCCAACCCATTTTAAGAGGCTTTTAATATCACTATAGTTTTCATATTATTTGTATTTTAACATAGCTAACAAGAATCGTGTTTTCGTAAACTACAAGAACATAAACATGAAATTGGACAAATTTTTGTTTTTGACTTCAATTGGACAATTATAATTGAGTAAACAGAATTTATTATTAGGTTATTAGAGAATATTATCCCACATCGAAATATGGAAATGATCATAAGTAATATATAAGGGACATGGCCCAATCCACTCGTTGTCAATTGGTTTTGAGATAGAAGTCCATGTAACTTAACATGGTATCAGAGCCCGATCCATATTGTCCAACCCGATCCAAAGTTGGTCCATCGATCCATGCCCAAACATACCGAGATTGATAGGCAAAGAGCCATCATCTCGAGGGGGTGTATTAGGGAATATTATCCCATATCATAAGTTGAAAGGGATCCTAAGGGCATTTGCATTGGGGTGTCTCAATGAGACACCATCTATTAAACAAATCAAAAAAATAAAAAAAACTAAGAGAGAGAGGAGGCGTATTAGGGAATATTATCCCATATCATAAGTTGAAAGGGATCCTAAGGGCATTTGCATTGGGGTGTCTCAATGAGACACCATCCATTAAACAAATAAAAAAAAACAAAAAACCAACAAATCAAAAAAACCAAAAAAAAATGAGACACTCAAATCACATGTGTCAATTTATGATTGGTCCAAATTTTTTTTTTTTTTAAATTACTTAATTAAAAAAAATTAATATTTTTTTGGGTGATACTCTAAGACCATCCACATTGCACATAAAATGTGATGTCTCACAGATAAAAAAATATTAAAAATACACTCTCTCATCCTTTTACTCAACTTCATACCTTCTCTTTCATCATTTCACTTAACTTTTATTAATTTTATATTTAAACATACTCCTAATTTCACTCTCTTATGTCTTCCCGGAGACACAATCTCTCCAAAACTACTCACTATTTTCTCTTTCTACTTAAATTTTATTAATTTTATATTTCAATACACCCCATTATTTCAACCAAAAACACTCTCTTTCTTCCTTTTACTCAAATTTTAATAATTTTATATTTAAAGACATCCACATTTTATTACCAATGTGGATGCTCTAAGGCTATGTACATTGGTTCAAGTTACAACACCCTCTTTTTATCTTTTAACACTCCACATCATTTTCTCTTTCTTCCACATCATAATTCAACACTCACTCAATTTTCATCATCTACAATGGTTTTGTTTAATAAAATTACAACACCATTCCCCACCAATTTTATTTCATATTTTTATTTTTTTTAATGTTTTAGTTTTTGTAATTACATATTATTAGTAACAATTATCGTTTGAAATTAAATTAAAATAGTTAAGAATTCGATAATTTTATAAAATATTTTTTTTTTGGTTTTTAATGTATATATTAAATTTTTTTTTTTAAATTGCAAGTGATAAAGACGAGAAATATAGATAGTTATTTTTAAAAATATAGATAGTTGGGATCCATTTCACTAAAACAATGTTTAAAGTGAAAAACAAAAGTTTATTGGATGCTAATCAAATAAATATAGTAGAAAGACGAGTTTTTTTCTGTGTCCAAAACAAATGAAACAAGTCTCTATTTATTGAGGATGAAAAATGATAAATTTTGGTATAAATATATATATATATATATATATATATATATATATACACATATAATTATTATGAGATAACTGTTGTTAGACAATTGAGATGAAAAAAAAAAATTCAGAAATTGAACAACCAATCAATGCGTTCCAAATGTCCCATCTATATATATTATCATACAATATTTTTTTGCTCAATCAAAAGTTAGCACGTGTCAAAAAAGATCCCACTCTTTTGAGTTTCACGGTGTTGAAATTTTACAACACCAAACTTGCCACATCATCTTTTTTATTTTTGCAACACACCGTTGCAAGCTTTTCAAGAGTTGATAATTTTTTTCAACAGTTGATAAAAACACCATTGTAAGTAGTCAAGAGCATTTGCATTAACGAGGGTCTCAAAATGGGTGTCTCAACTAATTAATAATATTAATTTAATAGAATTTAATTAAATAATTAAATTTTAAATTAAAAAAAAAATTGGACCAATGATAAAGTAACATGTGGGAGAAAAGTGTGAGACACTCATTTGAGAGTGTCTCAAATGAGACACCCATCTCTCCTTCTCTCCTCTTTTTTTTTTATTTTTTTTTCATTTTTTAATGGAGAGTGTCTCAATGAGACACTCCATTGTGGATGTTCTAAGTAATATATAAGGGACATTGGCCAATCTACTCATTGTGGATGCTCTAAGTAATATATAAGGGAAACCCATCTAATTTAACATTTATAGCTCAATATATTATAATAACTGATGATTTCAGTACCTTTTTCTTTCTTTGTTTGATCAATGATTTGAGTAGTTCTAGAAGTTGATTTCATTGTATACTAATTTGTATGCATTGCAGTATTCATCTGGCGATTATAGATTATTATATTTGGGTTTTGGTTAAAAACTTGGTTACTAGAAAAACGATGGATATTCGAGACTTTATCTGTAGAAGACATTGAGCATTAGAGATTCAATACCGCGAAAAAACCAAACCCGCGAGATTTTCTTGTATGAATAAATTAAAAAACAAAAACAAAAAATTGTATATCTATTAACGAGTAAAATTTAGTGAAAGAAAACATCGTGTTAGTTTATTTTCAATTTCATTATGTATTATGCTCTTTGTAGATTATGACGTTTATGTAATGCGCATAGGGCTGGGCAAAATACCTGGAACCGAACCGAATCGATCCGAAAAAAGGGAATCGAACCGAATCCGGAACCGACAAAATACCCGAACGGATCCTAGACTCCTATACCCGAAGAACCGAAACCGAACCCGAACCGAGAACCGAATGGGTACCCGAAATACCCGAAATATAATTATATACCCAAAATATTAATTATATTTAGACTTGATATAACCCAATTACCCAAAATTATAATTATAAAACCCGAAAATATCAATTATTGTTAGACCGAAATAACCGAAATATCTAAAATAATAAAAAATTTGAAAATTCTTAGTTATATTTGTCAAAATTTAACCAAATTTTATTTAAATTTAGCATTTTTTTAGTTTTTTTCTATATTTCGGGTACCCGGAACCGACCCGAACCCGAACCGAATTTTATAAATACCCGAATGGATCCTTCAACCCTATACTCGAAAGATCCGATACCCAAAAGAACCGATCCAAACCCGAACGGGTACCCGAATGCTCACGCCTAATGCGCACAATAACTTTGTAAGTTTAAGTTGATCAATGATGAAGCAGATGTTAAAAATGAAAAACGATGGATACTACATATTTGTAAATGATGTGACAAAACGGTTATTTGAACCCTAAACGATTAAGACATCAGAGAGCAACTAATCTTTAGAACACTCTATAATTGGAATGATGACTCGGAGATTATAGTTTTATAGTCTCTCTCTAGCATGGAAGCTTTGCCGAAGGTCCGCTAGCTTCCGAATCGAAATCGGAATCGGAAGCTCTCATAAGCTTTTGGAAGCTCGCTTCCATAGCGCTTTCCAAAAAAATCCTTTCAAAACCGTGTTGGAAGCTTGCGCTTCTGTTTTGGAAGCTTACGCTTCTGTCTTACGCTTCTGTTTTAAAAATAAGGTATCCTAAAAAAATATGATTGGTAAAGTTATTTTTGATATGTTTTTCATTTTATAAAAGTAAAAAAACGAAAACTAATATAGTATAGTGACATTTGTAAATACTAATTTATGTATTTTATACTAATCATATGTGAAATGTTGGAAGTTGTCAACTTTAGTTAAATGTTGGAAGATTTGAGTTTTGATGATTTTTCTTTCGATAATTAAGAGTTTGAGACGAGTTTATTTGATAGAGTTGAGATAACTGAGAATGAAGATGGTGAATTATATTTTTAATTTTGGATCATATGATTTTTAATTATTTTAAGTTGATTGTGTAATATTGATGAATTGAATTTGTGTTATAACTTTTTTTTTAAAAAGAATGATGTTTAGTTATATATATATACACACTTCTAACACGTACTCGTTTCCTATTTTTTTTAAAAAAATCGCTTATCCGCTTCCATACGCTTCCGCTTCTGTGTACCGCTTCCGCTTCCGCATACCCGCTTCCGATTCCAGACAACTTAGGTCTCTCTTATATCTCCTTTTTGAAAAATGTTGATCTATACACTAGCATATATCATCAAATATTTTTTTTATATATATATAATGATCATCACTCCTGATGATCATTATACATGTTGACAATGACCAACTAAGAGTGATTTATTAAGTATAAGTATTAGGCATGTGCATTCGGGTCATCGGGTCGGGTCGGATCGGGTTTTTCGGGTTTCGGGTCCATTCGGGTCCCGGGAATTGGACCCATTCGGGTCTCGGGAAAATTTCGGTTCGGGTCGGGTCTTTTCGGGTTCGGGTCGGGTCCTTGATTTTAAATTAGACCCGCAAAGGACCTGAAATAAATTTCGGGTATGGTTTTACCCGAAAAAAATCCGAAAAAAAATATGAAAAACCCGAAAAAAACCGAAAATCCGAAAAAACCCGAAAACCCCAAAAAAAAACCGAATAAAAAACCCGAAAAAATCGAAAAAACCCGAAAAAAAATCTCGAACATAAAATGTTTTCGGGTTTATCGGGTACCCGAACGGGTCTCGGGTAAAACCCGACCCGAATCGAAACCCGAATCAAATTTGAAATGAAACCGTTCGGGTTATTTCAAAGAACCGAACCCGAACCGAACCGTGTTTTTCGGGTCGGTTCGGGTCCGGTCGGGTCGGGTTTTATGCCCATGCCTAATAAGTATATAACACTATAAATTGATTTCCTATATAATGGACGATAATGTAAAAAAAAATACTTTTAAATGATTGAAATAGATATGTGGCATAGGCAATATTTAAACAACAACAAAAACAAAGATATGTGGACTAGGCAATATATATTCACTAGAAATATAAATGGTCGAAATGAAAATGAGATGACATTTGAACACAGTTCTTTAAAATAAAATGTAAACTAAAAAAAAAATCTATTCTGATGTATGGTCTAACCATGTTAATTAAAATTCGAAATAACTATGGGCTAGATATAATTATTATTAAGTGAGTTCCTGACTTTACCCTATATATCTAGTTTTAAAGGAATTTATTGTAAAATTGGTCCATATAATTTTCATAATAAATGAAAACTATAATTGCATGCCATATGCAGTTCTTCTCACTTGCCTTGAGATTGGCTAGTTTTTTTTTTTTTTTGTCCACATTTGGTCCTCCACCAAATAAATGAGAACATTTATATTCTCTCCTCTCTCTCTCTCTACCATTTGTATGGAATCTATATCAAGTACAAATTCTTATAATACTTTAATGGGTAAGTTAAATATATAGCCTATAATAAAAGGAAAATTAGGTAATTAGCCTACAATAAGTTGATATTAGTTTTGCAAAAAGTATTGTGCAGCTTCTGACCAAAATACCCCTACTAATAAACAAGTTGTGTTTATCAAGATAACTCATATTTACATATATCTATTTGATTATCAAGATAACTCATATTGATAATTCTTATTATCAAAATAATTCAAATTTGATCATCGATATTTATGCGATTATCAAGATAACTCACATCGATAACTCTTAATATCAAGATAACTCATATTTGATAATAGATATCTATTTGATTATCAAGATAACTCATATTGATAATTCATATTTGATTATGAATTATCTATTTGAATATGAATTATCTATTCGATTATCAAGATAACTCATGTTATCAGAGTTGTATAACACGAATCGGAGACGTTTCCGTTGTTCGTCGTCACGGACACCAACCTCCAGCTTCTTTCTTCTTCATTCTTCTTCTTTCTTCTCTTTCTTCTTCTTCATTCTTCTTCTTTCTTTTTCTTTCTTCTTCATTCTTCTACTTTTTTCATAGAAAAATGTAATTAGATAGAAAACAAAGGGGTAAAATTGATTTTTGATAGTGAATAGTATATGATGAATAGTACCCAAAGAGAGAGAACTAATTTTGCACTTATCCATGACCCTGCATTACAAATACTGTACTTTAATTTGGTTGTGGATGATAAATACATTGTTTGATCAAGAATGTTATTGATAGTATAGTATTATTATAATAACTAAAAGTTTTGCTTAAGGCATCTCATTGCTTTTAAAAAACACGATCAGTTTATATCGCACACACATGTTGTTTTCTATTCTAAATTAGAATATTTTTTCTAAATTAGAATATTTGATGTAACAACACTAAATTATCAGTATAGCAATATAGATAATATTCGACATAATCAAGTATTAACGATGAAATTTCAAAGCAATGAGATGCCTTAAACAAAACTTTAAGACATCTCATTGGCGTGGTTGAGTGGTAGTGGGGAGGTGGGATTATTCCACCAACGGAGAACCCATGTTCGATTTGAAAACCTGTGAGAAGGCTTTGTCAGTTGGGCCAAGTTGGGCCAACTCACTCTAGGCAATAGTCGGAAGACGTGAAGTTTTACTGGTTTGGCATGAGGTAGTCAGTCCTCATCTCTCCAGTCGGATGTCGATCGGACAACTTAGATCATAAAAAAAAATAAAAAAAAAATAAAATTTCAAAGACTATTTGGGTCGTACGTACATCTTTTACAAATTAGAAGTTAGAACATTACTAGGATTCATATATAATATAGTCTCTTACTCGATTTTTTTTTGTAATCCAATAATTCGTATTTGATGTGTATAATGTGAAAACGTTTCAATAAGGAATAACAATGCTTATTCCAATTCTTCGCGTAGATGTGCAGTACATATTCCGATTTGCAGTACTTTATTTGAGCATTTTTTAAAGAAACTACGAAAAAATTAAAACATTGAGACTTTTTTTGGCTAAAAATATAGAAAGAGACTTCGAAATTCTATATTCTCTAAACTCTAATTAAAGTGTCTAGTGTCTACAGCAAAAGGGTTTTAAAAAATCATTAGGGTTTTACTCTTTAAAGAGACTTTTAAGACTCTCTCGCCCTAAATTTCAGGGATATGCTCTTTTGTCTTGGTCTCCAATTTAGTAAATGATCGAGTTGACCATATCCGAAACCTCTCCCACTCATACATCTCATGTGGAAGTCACGTGAGACTCGGAGGCAGAAAAGGATCACGAGGGAAAGAAAGTGAAATTTGGTCTCATAACCAAAAAATTATTCATTGCCATCATTAATCTAGAACCTACCTAATAAGAGGGCCAAAATAAATAGGAGGCTATAATTTGTAATAAGGAAACAAATATTAATTGTACAATTTCGCATCTGTTCTCTTTTGCACTAATGTTGAAAAACGGAAGCTTTTCACTTTTGTTTTTGACTAGAAAGATAGGTGTGAATCTTTACATCATGAGAACCATAAAGTCTTATTTATTTAATAATTTTTGAACTAAAAGTTGCTTCAATATCAATCATTCCCTGATAAAAACAATATTGTTTTATGCAGAGAATGTGCTAGCTAAACAATATTGTTTTATGCAGGAAATGTGCTAGCTAAACAATATCAATCATTTCATTTTGGAATTACTCCATTTTGGAGATAAAAATGAGGAAATACATTGGAAATGCTCTAAATACAGAAAAAGTAGTTATGTAAACCTTATGTATAGAGAATCATATATGTTGTATAATCTAGCTTTAGTAAATGATGGCAAAAAATAAACTAGCTTCGTAAATAGCTTTTTTTTTTGTCAACAACTGCATTACTATTTCATAAACATATACTGTTCTATTCTAAATGTTTTTATATTAAATAATACAATTCCCAATCCCAACTATGAGTTTGCGTACTTTTATAATCATACTCCATATATTATACCTATATATAATGTATATATAAAAGTCTGTAAAAAAACTATGTTTTTTTTTACCAAAAAATAATAATATATGTTTAACTTTAAATTCATTAATAATCTAATTACTATAGAAAGTAAACATGTAGCATACGAAAATATTTAGTCTATTGACTTCCACTAATATTGTGAGTTTGTGACTGTGTCATGGTCCATATTCAATCCTACTTGAATGTGGTATAACGATTAAAAATAAATGTTTTACCACTTAAAAAAGGGTATCCACCATGACACACTACAATAAACAATAGAGTAAATTCTTTAACAAAATTCCAAAAGAAAACTTTCGAGGGGTTGCTTGATTATCAATCATGGTATCTTACTTTCCTTATGGTGAATCTAATTTTCTCTTTCTAATAAATAAGGACCGCCTACGAAGTACGAACACATTTTAATTTTAAAATGGTATACCGGTTATTATATTATACATTTTATGTAACTTTTATTCACCTATATATTCTAGACATTTTCTTGATGATCATAACAACTTTCTAAAAGCGCATATTTAGATTTTCCACAACTATGGCGTGAAGAACTTTGATTAGGAGAACCAACTACAACACAACAAAAACTTCCCCCATTATGATCAACAATGTATATATATATATAATATCAGTTATATAATATATATTCGACCTAATCAATATGATTATGTCAAGTCATTTTTTTTTGTTTTTGCTAAATGGTAAATATTCATATAAATGATCGGTTTATGTATTACAAATTGTGTTAACAATTGAAACGACCTAGATACTTGGTCCCATGGCAAAAAAAAAAAAAAAAAACATGGAACCAAACGCAATTGGTACTATGTCGACACCAAAGTTGTTGTGGAGCAACGTGTATCTAGTAGCGATATAGTAAAGAGCCCGAGAAAGGGTCGAGACGTCTACGGAACTAGCGAGGAAGCCAATGCAAACGACAAATGAAGCGAAGAGGAAATAAACTTGCGTGAGCGCTAAACAGAAACTAAGAAACCGTGAACCGAGCAAACGCGTACCGAGGCAGGGGTCAACGGACACCATGAGTTCCGATAAGGATCAACGGGCCATGAGCTCCGACCACCTAAGCTCTTTTGCCACCTACAGGTCCTCCGGGGACAACCGCACAAAGCTCATGCAAAGACGATCAACTCGAGAAGCACCTAGAGCCACCCAGCCTGCACCGTCGGCGCGGGAAAACCTACAGGGAGAAAATGCCGCCTCCCGAACCAAAGCGCGAGAGCTAGCCAACCTCAGCCCGAAGCAATTCCCCATCGCGAACAAGGTTTGTAAAAGGAAGCCACCGATAACTTATCTCGACCTGCTTGACACCACCGCATCCTTGACAGCCATCACCAGCAACACCACGATCCGAGAAGCCCCTAGCCAGACCTAAACGCACTTCGACGGCGAAGAAAGGAGACCCACCGGAAACTAGATCCAACCCCGGAGAAAAATCGCATGGAAAATGCGAGCCAACAAGATCGATTGAATCCAGGAACGCTGCAGGAGAAGACAACAATGACGAGAAAGGGAGAATAGCAAAGGAAACAAACCACGAGCTGCTCGTAGCTCAACCGGAGCAGTGACCAAAGCCCAAAACCGGACTCCATCCCCGAGAGCAACACGAAGCAAGAACTAACCTGGAGAAACCGCCGACGGGGGAACAACGGAGGGCACAACGAACGACTCCAACCATCCCCAAGGAGAATCGGTCCTCGAGAATCAGCCTAAGGGAGAAGCGGGAGCTGCTTGCCGCAAGCTCGGGAGCAACAACCATCACCGGCGCGACAATCGAAACATTGGAACTCACAAACCAGATCTGCTACGGCGGCCTTGCAATCTCGCAGGAGAAGTAGCCCAGAAAGAACCTACGGACAAAGGGGTCCCTATTCCGACGGCGGTGAGAGACACCGCTCGCCGGGAAGGGAAATCGGATGTGGATTGAGGCGGCGGCGCTGAGATCGCTTCTCAAAGCTGTTTTTTTTTTATGTCAAGTCACTTTTTAGTAATATAAAAAAGTAAAAATCTTGTTTTGATGTCTATAAGCGTGATCTTCACTTTCTAATTATCATTCAATCATTTTTCATTTATCAATCTATGTGTGTCTCTGTAAAACTTGTTTGTTATTTTATTTTCTAGTATTTATCTTCTTCTTTTTTGGTTAAATAGTATTTATCTATTCTTTGATACTAATCTCAAATTTTCAGTTTTAAAACATAAATTTAATATCTTCTACCAAATCAAGTTCTTTACCAATCTTTACTATCATCTTTTCTTTCCAAAAGTGTAGCAGAATGTCTTTGAGTCGAATCCAAAATGGGATTTGAGAAGGGAAGGTCGAAGAGATTATCGGTTCCTATCTTTAAAGGACTAAAAAACAAACTTATGCTATATGAATTCATATATAGCTTTAAGTTCTATGTCTACTTTTTTTTACCATTTAAAGAAAAATTAACCCAATCCTTTTGAGCATATATCTAATAATCTAACTGTTAATTTCAAAATTCATCAGCTTAAATAATTACAAAGTACTTTTTGTGGTTTTCAGATTTATTTATCAGAATCAAAATACGGAATTCACCAACACTTTGTGATATGTGGTGGCTTGGTTTCGTTCACCATTTATAAATGATTTTGCTACATATTTCAATAGTTTTTATTCTTCTAGAAAACACTTCTAGTGAAATAATCCAACTAAAAATATAATGATTCTGTCGTAAGGAATATAATCCTGTTATACTTTGACTCTTTGAAAAAATCAAGCGATACTAATATTTCGAAACCCTACCAAATTAGTCAATCGAACTGCCACGCATTTATTAAATTGTCCAGTTTATTTTACAACTCCCTTGAGTGCCCGCGCGTTAGTATTTTTATTTACAAGTTTTTTGGTACTTTATTTTTAAAGATGTATTTTTAGTTTATTTAGTTTAGCACATATTATTTTTTCTCTCTAATTTTTTTTAGTTGTTCGAGAAATGATTGTATAATATTTAATTAAGTGGTAAGCATACATTGGATTATCAGTCTCATGTCGTGATGAAAGAATATGAAAGACTCAGTCGCATTTAGAGTTTTTAAACATCTAAGAGCACGAAATATCAGTCGTTCTCGTTTTATTTCTCAAGTTTTCTCCGACGTTGCATTCGGTGATGTCTCCACTACTTGTGCTCCCATCGTCGCCATGTCCAGTCGCGATCCGGTAAAATTTCCGCTGGTAAGCATACATTGGGTTATCAGTCTCATGTCATAATGAAGAATATGAAAGTCTCGGTCGCATTAAGAGTTTTTGAACATCTAAGAGCACGAAATATCAGCCGTTCTCGTTTTATTTCTCAAGTTTTATCCGACGTTGCATTCGGTGACACCTCCACTACTTGTGCTCCCATCGTCGCCATGTCCAGTCGCGATCCGGTAAAATTTATGCTCTCCTAGTATATATAAAATGTTGTTCTATCAATTTGAGAATCTAAATAGGTCTTACAAAGATTCGTGTAGTGAGTGTTGAAGGCTGTCTCTTTCACGATGTAGAGAGATGAAAGAAAAATGTATTCATATGCTGTTGAGTCGTTTTGGCTTGCATGCCATTTTTATTCATAGATAGATTCTAAAAACGACACGATTGTCTACGAGTCGTCGTTAATCGGATTGATTCATCTCTGCAATTAAGCACCGCCTCCTCGACCTTCGAAGTCGCTCTCTTTCTCAGTCCATCGATAGTCGATCAATGCGGCGTTCTCGTTTTATTTCCCAAGTTTTCTCCGACGTTGCATTCGGTGTCGCCTCCACTACTTGTGCTCCCATCGCCGCCATGTCCAATCACGATTTACCACTCTCCCTTCTCTCTCTCTCTCTCTCTCTCTCTCTCATGGCCGGTCTCTCTCTCCCCCTCTCGTCGGCTCTCTCTCTCTCCTCCTCGCCTGAACTCTCTCTCCCTCTCGCCGGCTCTCTCTCTTTCTCTCTTCCTCGTGCCGGCTCTCTCCCTCTCCCTCTCGTCAGACCTCTTTCCCTCTCCCTCATGCCGTTTCTTTGTCCCTTTCACTCTCGCTGGAACACACTCTCTCTCTCCTTGTCGTCGTTCTATCCCTCTCCCTTTCGTTGGATTCGTTCAAAGAGGGTTTCGAAATCGGAATGTCGTAGAATTAACTTGAGCAAACAACGGGAAAACCTGATCAGTCGGGGTAGAATTGTCCATGAGCCAGTCTTCAATCTCCGACAATACTTTAGCGTCACTTCTTCTTAATTGTTGTTGTTGTTGATGGTTCGTCGGAGGATTAGGAGTCTCAGACGGCACTGCACTTCTCTGCGCATTACCAGAATACAATTTTCTATCGTAAAATTCATTGAGTGGGTATTTATATTTGTTTTCTTTATATGTATTAAATGTTTTAAGTTAATTTTGTCTTTTCGTTTTTCGTATATACATTTTAGATATATGAATAACATGAATTTAGACTTGTTTTAGTTATTTGTTTTTACTTTAAAATACATTGAATTTGGCAAGGATTGTGTTAAAGGCGTAAGTAAGTTAGAAGGTGTGACAATAAATTTGGCAAAAAAATATTGTAAGTAAGTTGAAAAGGTTTTTATATATTTTTAAATTAGATAGAAGGTGGTACAATAGAAGTTGGAAGGTTTTTAAAGTTTTTAATGTTTTTTTAATTTTGGATTTATTGAGAAAAATGAAAAACAAAAAAAAAATATTTTGATCAATAAAGGGGGTAAGTGTCAACCCTGGAGAGGGCCCCTTCACTCTTTATAAGCCTATAAGGTAAGATGAATCTACATTGAACTCGTTTTGGAGAAGAAAAAAAATGTTTTCTTATTAACATATGGGAACCCTCAACCTTTTGAATCTTCAAATTTTACCAACTAAAACTTTTTTTATCATATAATTTATGAATTTATTTATTTTATAAATGATGCTTTTATAACAAATACTATAAATTAAGAAAATACTACAAATATCTATATTTTCTTCATGTATGAGTTTGGTTATGCAAAACACATAATATAAAATATATATATATATATATATATATCTATATTTCGTTTTAGTATATTCATCAATTAATTTCATCTATCAAGTTTTTTAATAACAATATTTTTTAATAACATGGAGTATCCGAAATCAAAACCCAGTTTAATCTTCAGAATATATAGAAAACCAGTTTTTACCACTTAAAACATTTGCAATGGCTACGAAGGAACTAATAGTGGGTATTAATAAATCTCTCTAGCGGAAATTCATTGAGATATTTGCATCCATCGTCACTTTATCAAAACATATTTTGTGTTTTAACACTTTCCAAAATCTGTAAAAATAAGTAACACTTTTTTTGTTGAAAAGACAATTTTACCTCTGCTTATTATTGGTCTATGTATTGTACACCATTGAAACACACAGTACTGTATAGGGATACAACTGAAAATGCAACGCGTGTACAGTAAAGAAAGTATTACTTACAAAAAGTGTTAGAACACAAATTATGTTTTGATAAAGGCACAATAGATGCAAGAATCCCAAACTCATATATATTGGGAAAACCTTTACTACTTACCACAACTTTTTGATTAATTATAGTATTTTTTTCATGGAAGATTTGTTTATTATCAAAATTAGTGCAAATCATCTAACAAAATTATTAGCAATACTATTGTATATACTTATTTTATTTGAATTTTATTTATAGTAAACAAAGTATATAAGATAGATATATTTTGGTCACTAAAATAACTTTTTGTTAGATGTTTTTTTGGTAAATATGTTAGTAGTTAGTACGATACTTTTTAAAAAGAAAAAATGCTATTTCAATTTTTTGTCGGAAGGGAATTAAAGCACCTAATTATGGGGGAGAAAATTAAAGAGCAAACTAACAGAACTTTTGGTCGTGTGGTTCCTAGAAAAAGAGAGTTTTGGAAAGCTTAAACCGTTCTTAATTCACAGGCTATATATATACCTACCAAACAAAAAAACAAAATATGCTATTTAAATTTTTTGAGTCCATCCCAAAATTTTTCATTTTTATCAAAAAAAAAAACAAAAAAACAAAAGATGTATGAATTATTATAATTTTGCTTTATAAGAAAAAGTTTCCCACGTTGTAGGACAGTCGCGAGAATTTTCTTTATGGTTTTGACCCTACCCGGCTCTAATTAAACCTAATCGCGTTACACACACAACCTACCTAAAATGATTGAATCTAATTAATCACATGTTTTAAAACCTACAATAAAATGCTATGTTCAATAGAAGAAATATTTCTGAATTTTTGGGAAGAAATTTATCGTACTAATTGTTATCTAATTTGTGGTGAAATCGCGAATGAAGAATACAAAATTCGTAAAAAAAATTTAGAGAGATAGCAATTGAGGCAAACATTATTTTCTATAAATTTCTTATTCATTAACTATGTGAGTTATAATTGGTTGAATCTCCTATTTCTCTTCACCCGAGATAAATATTCTGGTTTTCTAGTAAAATGGGAAAAAGGGTTACTACAACACAATGAGCAGGGAAAGAGATTTGGTTATAAGTTATAACTTATAGATAACTTATAGATCATATATAAACATTCGGGTTTCGAATAAGAATTGTTATGTAAGTAAATTTAAAAGAGTTATTTGTGAGACATTTCATCGCAGCTTCAAAAAGATTAGTATTTGATTAAGAAAATTTATGCAAAAGCAGTAAGAAATAGTAGTAAGGTTTCCACCATGACAAATGGGGGACTCATGGTTAGTGTTTCGAAAGATCATAGGCTCCTATTAAGCATAACTTTCAAGACGACAAAAAAAAAATCATATTGATTAGGCCGACATTACATGAAATAAATTCGCTTAATATAGTGTCTAATACTCATTTCTCATGTTGTCACTTTGAAATTATGAAAAATTATCTTATTTTTATTTGTTTTAAAATCAGTTTTTTTCTATTCTAGAATCACATGAAAAAAAAACCTATAACAACTATATTTAACAAATATTTTTTTTTCTCAACACAAAACATTATGTAAGTGTAAATTTAAATTGTGACATAACATCGACACTCACAAAACCCACTACATATTTCCAGCATAGTTATATAGACGTTAAAAGTCTTGTAATCTAATAACATGTGAAAGGTTTAGAGTACAATAGTTGACTTTTAATTTAATGGAAGATTTACTGGAAAATGTCTTTATCTGTTATCTAGTATTGGATTCATTATTAATTTGCAATATATGTGGGGTACTAAATCTAAAAAAAAATCAGGATTTTCTAGATAACAAATATTATTATTATTTTGTAGTGGAATAGACCAGCATGGTTCAATATGCTCGTTTCTAAAAATACCAATCGAAATTTAAAGAAGGGAGAGTTACTTAAATAGCATAGAAATTAGGTAAAATGACTAGACTAGTCAACAACTCTTTTTTATTATTGAAATGTTTTTCATATCTATGATGCCCTTCTAAACATTTGATAACAAAAACGTAATTACAGAAATGCCATTACTTTTTTTTCCACATCAGCGAAAAACAGGCGCGACGCCTACGTGGCATAAAAACTGCCTACGTGTATTATGAAAATCTGCCGCAAAAATTTCTCGCTGTAGTGACGGCCGACTTACAGGACGAGCGGCTGATTTAAAAGAACGGCTGACTTATTAGTTGGTCGGCTGATTTATATTCATAAGTCAGCCAAATGTAACGGCAGACTTATATGAACCTCTACCGACTTATGAATTTTCGGCTGACTTAGGAGTACACGACACGGCTGATTTATATTCGGACGGCCGACTTATTGCTATGACATGGCCGACTTATTGTTGTC